>CM067319.1:42822850-43195350 GCA_034231615.1 Meghimatium bilineatum
ATTATTATTAATTATTATTATTATTATTATTATTATTATTATTATTATTATTATTTATTATTATTATTATATATTATTATTATTATTATTATTATTATTTATTATTATTATTATTATTATTATTTATTATTATATTATTATTATCATTATTATTATTATTATTATTATTTATTGTTATTATTATTATTATTATTATTATTATTATTATTAATATTATTATTATTATTATTATTATTATTATTATTATTATTATTATTATATCAGTGCAACTATCTTTGGAGATAGTACTTTGTTTTGAATGAATAAATTATTTAGAATTTGTTTAATTAAAGCTGGAAATTCCGAAGAAAAACTCCTATTAGTGTGACTCATATTATGTTATTACATTTAAATGTCTATGACCTTTGGCATCGCACGTGATGGTTTCACTATATCACGTGTGTTTGAAGATTAATAGAATTTTTCTATCGAAACTGTACCAGTATCTTCAAATATCAACATAGAATTTAAATTAGTTGGATGGTTTTTTTCTCCCCTAAGAAAGTTGACGATGAACCACCAAAATAAAAGAGCCGGCAAACTCCACAATATATACTCAGCAACACACGAGGGCCATCTCCAGAAAATTCTTCTTACCCTTTGACTTCTGAAAGGTAACAAAGGGTTTAGCGTATAGATAGGATAGATAGATAGATAGATAGATAGATAGAAAGTTGACAAGTCACCTTCTCCTAAAACATAATTATCAATCAGCGTTATTAAAACACGGTTTCCCATAAGTGATCAGCTACCTAGTCTGTGGTTGATTAAAAACCCGTCAGACTAGCGACTTCCTAACAAACTTGCCCGGCAGCGATGGCGGTATTGCTTTGTTCAGATGACGACCGAAAATCTCTCGTATTCTAAATATAGCATATTATTGCACCTACGCTAATTCAAAAATATAGTGCAATGTTATATCAATGACGTCATTATGTTTGTTTGTTTTTCGTTCGCATCCATTGTAACCATCACGGATATCCTGTGCGATTTCCGCCGGGAGGCGTGATTACGTTGTGCCACTCGTTATGCGCCTTGTAGGCCTAGCACATCCGATTTCGGCATGCCTTGACAATTCGGGTGTGGCTACCCTTAGCCTGTGACAGCCTCTATATCTGTCTCCAGGCACGCGTAGTGGAGACTCTTCGCCCAGACTATTTTCTTGCTCTTAGTCTGACTCAAACGAGGTGTTCCACTGTCTTATGAACTTGTCTCGTGTAATTGTGACGTGCTGTGCCTGTGCCCATTGGGTACTGAACCGTTTCTCATAGCCGTGAGCCTTGGTTCCTTAAGGGGGAAGAACTCAACAGAGGAGTTGGACCCTGGCTCTTTCGCCCTCTTAGCCGAGGTGTCATTCACCGACATCGTGTACCCCTTGTCCAAGTTCGAGTCTCACACCACGCGTTTGAGAGCAAGGCGTTCTCGAGCTGAGCGTCCTTGTCCCAATAGCGCCTGAGCCCATCAGGTACTGAACCCTTTCTCTCTTCAAGTGTATTTCCGGTGTAGGAAAACCTGACAGTAGAGTTGGGCCAGGGCTAAATCGTTGTCCCTTTTGTGCCTGAGCGAGTCGAGTACAGAACCCTTTCTCTCTGCAAGTTACTTCCGGTATAGGAAACCTTGACAGTAGAGTTGGGCCAGGACTGCCATCGTTGTCCCTTTCTTGCCTACACCCATCGGGTACAGAACCCTTTCTCTTTGCAAGCATATTTCCGGTTTAGGAAGGCTCGACATTAGAGTTGGGTTAGGTCTTTTGCTTTACCAAACGCCGATGGGTGGGTCTGGGTCTCTGCCTGTTAGGAACTCTGGTAACTAGAAGCCCGTCTCGAGCTGACGGAGCTTGTAGTTCCCTTTCCTAGGGACTTTTCACTTTCTATTTGCAGTTCGCGCTGCCCTCTAGCGCTGTTCTGCCCTTTCATTGTTTCATTGTACTCTGTGTGAAACATGTTTGTCTCTCGCCATGCATTTACCTTTACGTGCATTTTACATTGGCCGCCCCTCCAATGTTCGGACTGGACTGACTAGCTTCACTGTATGTCGACAGTGTTGCTATATGTGGTGATGCTGGTGGTGTCGGAGATATTGTCTGTCTCTTGTGCAGTCAAATCTCTTTCCATCTGCTACCTCCACATTCTCGGACACGATCCCCAAAAGATTTGGCCAGAATCAGCACGAGCTGCTGTATTTCTGTTTCCAGGGTGCACCACGTGGAGGTACATTTGGGATCTTGGTTATCTGCTAACCCTGGGTCCGCCTAGAGCAATGCGTTCCCTTTGCACCCCAATGACGTCATTATGAAAGAAATATGCCTACGACAACTAATTTTTAACAATGTACTCACCGTCATTATATGTATACAGCGCACCATATAAAACACTAATGAACAGATGCATCAGCGCACCAAATAGCATACCAATAGACAGATGCATCAATGCTACATAAAACACACTAATGGATAGATGATTCAATGTCCATATAACATACTAATGGACAGATGATTCAACGCACCATATAACATACTAATGGACAGTTGATTCAATGCTCCAAATAACATACTAATGGACAGCGGCATCAGCGCACCATATAACACACTAATGGACAGATGATTCAACGCACCATATAACATACTAATGGACAGATGATTCAACGCACCATATAACATACTAATGGACAGATGATTCAATACACCATATAACATACTAATGGACAGATGATTCAATGCTCCAAATAACATACTAATGGACAGATGCATCAGCGCACCATATAACACACTAATGAACAGATGATTCAACGCACCATATAACATACTAATGGACAGATGATTCAATGCACCATATAACATACTAATGGACAGATGATTCAATGCTCCATATAACATACTAGTGGACAGATGCATCAGCGCACAATATAACACACCAATGAAAAGACGAGTGACTTAGTACTACTCTACCGTGACTCCCAGATGTGAACAGGAAGTAACTTGAAAGCAATATCGTATAATATATGTTTTATTGATATTTCTTCTTCTGCGTACATTCTAAAACTTCTGCAGATTAGCAGAATGTAGTGCGTTGTGTGTACACTTTTTCTGCGATATCTGCACCTTTAGGCACGACACATCTAACTACAGCATGACTTCTGAGTGCCTTTGACCCTATATGGGATGGGAAAGTCAATTCGATCCCATACTCTCCTTAGTCCTCTCCTAAGATATGTATGGAAGGTAAGCAGCGTTCACATTCAGTGCTGCCCTTTCTGGTTACAACAACGAACGGGTGATGAGCCAACTGTAACAAACTAGCGAACAAATTGAAACATTCTTGAAAATTCTAAACATATATGGCTTAACATGTCGCTGAACACGTCCTGCCATCCATTAGATTAGCATTTTTTTAAAAAAGAAATAGATCTCTGAACACAAATACAAATATCAGGTTCTCAACTGCTCACTGTAGGAATGAGGACCGCTTAAGTCCATGCAATGAAAATGCCCTCAAATATCCACTGAATGGACAAGGGAGAGCTTCGTTATGTGGATACAATTTTACCCAAACCAAATCATGCTGTGCATGTTATACATTGTAGATGAGAATTATATCACATTTACCTAAACTACTACTGATTTATGTCACACATGCCATCATTTGTGATTTGTTTGTGTGTTATTTTTTTCATCATGTCATTGAAAGTACTTTTACCCAATCCTATTCTTGATTATTGATTAGAAACTGGCTTCACAGAACGTAGATCATTCCCATAAGTGCTCCGACCTCAGTTCCAGCAAGTATCCCACTGTATATACTCAGAGTTCTGGTCAGGTGTTGATTGTGTGATCTTCGGAACTTTTCACAAAATTTACTTTTCCTTCCCTTACCTCTAGATACTCCCATTTCTAACATTCTCTGTATGTGTACGAACTCAGCCTTACTCACATCATCTGCATCTTGAAATGAATTTATTACTGCCTTGATCAAGTCTGCTTTATCTCTTCTCAGCAATGTGCCGTCTATCGCCGCATTGTCTACCAATAAGTCGGCTCTCTCGTTTCCTCTGACCCAGCATGACCAGGGCAGTATCTCCATGTAATGCTCTGGACAATTGAGCTGTTCAATAAGTCCCACTATTATTTTCTTAAACATGAACGTTTCTATCTTGCGCAACATGCTTTGAGAGTCTGTGAGTATTACCGAGTGTGTTGATGTATCATTTATCAACCAATTAAGTGCTGCTGTAACTCCCTTTATCTCCATCCTCCTGCTCGATGTAACAGCGGAATATGCTGAAGATTTCTCCACCAACTTCTCGCCGTTTCTGTAGGCAACAAAATCCCAACCGCTTTTATATGTGTTTCTGTTAACATACATTCCCATTCTTAAAATATGGGGGGGGGGGGGGTTATCAAAAATTAGCTAAACATTGCTGACGTTTTTTATTTAGCGCTTATGTCCAAGATATAAATACTTGTATACAATGACCCGCCGAAGACGGATGTGTCGGGCCATTGGCGCAAATAAAACGGCGACACAACGCATTTCCATTTTCTGGACTACATCCTGCTGGAAATCTAGCAGGACCATGATCCAGCTAGATCCAGTTGGAGTTTGAGAATGAACGCAGAAGAAGAAGTATACAATGAAAGACAGACAACTCTGTTTATCTTGAAAATCATTCGCACTTATGGTTAATAATCATATATGTTGTCCTTGACTACTTAAGTTTCAATGAATTATTCAGGGGCGTCTACATGGTCGACGTGGACTCTGAAATAAAATGCACGTGCTGGATATAATGTCATTGAAGGTTGTGTATTTCCGTGGTTCAGTGTATGGAGTGACTCAGGAGATTACTGCTAGCTGCTGAGTTAACTTTTATTCACTGACCAAGAAATAACTTTAGTTGTGCTACTTGCCGCTTTACACAGGGCCGGATTTAGACTTGATAAGGCCCTAAGCTTTCCAGACGTGCGACATTGGTACAAAAAATGCTGCAATATATTTAAGTATATATGACAATTTCTCAGGAAAGTGGGGGCATTAAACTATAGTTTGTGTAACGTAAATTATGCACTGACTTTACACAATACGCGTTTACATGGGCAGTATTGTTTTTCATAAATTTGGTAGCATTAACAGATCTGCACTAAATATCCACGGTTCATGCATGGTAGTGTCAAAAACTATCTCATTGGGTGCATTTTATAGACACCTTGTATGGGACATATGTTTAACTAAATCAATAGTCATAGGTCATGGTCTTAATAGTGAGAATTACCCAAAAGAAATCGATTATATCATATTTTGTAAAGTAAACAGCGCAATTATGTAAAATATCATCGTAATATACAGGAAACAGACGCATCAAAGATATCATAGGAAATGTAGCAAAGGTGATTTGAAGTCTGCATTCGTATTGTGGTCATAAAGGATAAACTATTGTACCAGTAACAGTATTATGTCCCTTAGTAGTATTGCTGTTTGAAATACTACAATGGAAGAATTAGCAATCAAGACAGCTTGCACATAACCAATAGGTGAAACTTGGAACAAGGGTAATGGCGTTTTGTTAATAACTGAAAACAACAATAATAGCACATAAAAGTCGACATTTCGATCACAAGGCCGTTATTAAGAACATTCACAGCAATAAAAAAGGACTTGCTAAACAACATTATTGACGTTCGCATGGCAGAACTAAATATTGATATAAACCTGAAAAGTTAATACTAAAAGGTTAATACTACGAATACTAAATTAGTTAATACTAAATATTATTGATAACATGGTTTTCCCTAAATAATCACATAGTTAACACGTCCATGTCATCGGTTACTTTAAGAGGGGATGTCTTCGAGAGAACCAGCACAATGAAGTACTTGGGGGTCATGTTACACCGAAGTCTGAATTTCAAAGATCATGTTGACCACATAATTGTAAAGGCTTATAAAGGTCTTGCGGCGATAAAAGTTATGGCTGTTGCTCAATGCGAATAGAGACAGCTATTTCTGCTGTATCAGGGATTGGTGGTGGCGGTGGTAGAGTACGCACTGGCAATTCTGACACTGAGTCAGACTCAAAGAGAAAGATTGGATAGAATCCAGAATGAAGCAATGTGAATCATTTTGAGGTGTACGAGAGATACGTCGGCTCGGGCTATTCGATACATACTTGTTTTGTTTGTTTGTTTTTCGTTCGCTCCATTGTAACCATCACGGATATCCGTGCGATTTTCGCCGGGAGCGTGATTACGTTGTGCCACCGTTATGCGCCTTGTAGGCCTAGCACATCCGATTTCGGCATGCCTTGACAATTCGGGTGGGCTACCCTTAGCCTGTGACAGCCTCTATATCTGTCTCCAGGTACGCGTAGTGGAGACTCTTCGCCCAGACGATTTTTTGCTCTCGTCTGACTCGAACGAGGTGTTCCACTGTCTATGAACTTGCCTCGTGTAATTGGACGTGATGTGCCTGTGCCCATTGGGTACTGAACCGTTTCTCATCCATGAGCCTGGTTCCTTAAGGGGAAGAACTCAACAGAGGAGTTGGACCCTGGCTCTTTCGCCCTCTTAGCCAAGGTGTCATTCACCGACATCGTGTACCCCTTGTCCAAGTTCGAGTCTCACACCACGCGTTTGGGAGCAAGGCGTTCTCGAGCTGAGCGTCCTTGTCCCAATAGCGCCTGAGCCCATCAGGTACTGAACCCTTTCTCTCTTCAAGTGTATTTCCGGTGTAGGAAAACCTGACAGTAGAGTTGGGCCAGGGCTAAATCGTTGTCCCTTTTGTGCCTGAGCGTATGGTGTACGGAACCCTTTCTCTTAGCTAGCATATTTCCGGTTTAGGAAGGCTCGACATTAGAGTTGGATTAGGTCTTCTTGCTTTACCAAATGCCAATGAATGGGTCTGGGTCTCTGCCTGTAAGGAACACAGATAACTAGAAGCTCGTCTCGAGCTGACGGAGCTTGTAGTTCCCCTTTCCTGGGAACTTTTCATTTTCTATTTGCAGTTCGCGCTGCCCTCTAGCGCTGTTCTGCCCTTTCATTGTTTCATTGTACTCGGTATGAAATCTATTTGTCTCTCGCCATGCATCTACGTTTACGTGCATTTTACATTGGCCGCCCCTCCAATGTTCGGACTGGGCTGACTAGCTTCACTGTATATCGACAGTGTGGTGCTGCTGGTGGTGTCGGAGATATTGTCTGTCTGTTGTGCAGTCAAATCTCTTTCCATCTGCTACCTCCACATTCTCGGACACGATCCCCAAATGATTTGGCCAGAATCAGCACGAGCTGATGTATTTCTGTTTCCAGGGTGCACCGCGTGGAGGTACATTTGGGATCTTGGTTATCTGCTAATCCTGGGTCCGCATAGAGCAATGCGTTCCCTTCGCACCCCGATACATACTTGATTGCCCAACTGCGGAACAAAGAATACAAATGTGCAGGGCGCGGGACTGCCTAAAAGTCACCGCTGATAAAGAGCACCCTCTACACCCAGAAATTATCAAAGTGAAAGGCAGTCGACTGAAGAGAGGAAAGTGGTCACGTTTTGGTCACGTTATGAGACGTCTGAATAACGCAGTTACAACGGGCTAGATAGAAGGCAAGATAGATCGAGGACGACAGCGTGAGAAAATATTAGATAGTCCTTTATTGTGGCATGGCAAAGAGTCAATAACGATCCCGATAGAATATACTGGAAATAAACATTCATGGAGGTCCATGGATCGTCTTCGCCAATCGTCATCATCTCTGATGAGGAAGAAACATATTGCTCTGACTTATCCATTGCTAAGGGAAAAATGTGATCATGCTATTGTAACGTGATCAACAAACACTGACCATCATCTTCGGCTTTAAATTTTTAATCTAATTTTATAGAACAATATTCTCAGAACAAATATTACACGGTTCCAAAAATAAATTGTTCCATTTCCTGTCCGCGTGCGGCCCTGTTCTAGGTCAAACAATTGCCGGCCCTCTTCTTGCTCGCGTGCAGAAATCGAACCGTCCTTCCTGTACTTCTACCGATGTGTAATCAGGACACGAGTATCTCGTGTGGCATTATTCGTGTCATGCTGAAACAAACTATTTGCTTGACCACGAATCTTAATCCTTCTGGATGTCACAGAAAAGTTCGTTTGTGATTACAAACTCAAAACTTGGATTATTAGATATATTTCTGTAATTTTCGTTTTATTTCGATGAGCTTAGATGACACAATTTTATGAAAGTTTAACTATATCAAAAATCTAGATTAATTAATTTGGAAGTTGAGATTATTGTTGTGGTTTGGGATTTAATCCTCTTTGTGATAAAGCAAGCTGTTTTAGATAATAGCTGTTAGTGCACCTTACTTAGTTAATCTAACTAACATGTATGATTATAACAAATATAGGCATTCCGAAGTTGGTGTTGTTGTGTCAGAAATATCTGCTAGAACACTGTGTTCTGAAAGAGATTTTTTCTTTAAAAATACGCACATCTTATGGTAAAGTTATAATACAGTTGTGATCACAATAAATAATGTCAATGGATATTGTGGCTCAGGTAATCCTGTAACAGCCTCTGAGACAACTATTGCAATAACTGATATTAAAAGAGATTATCTGTGTACAAATGTATAATGTGAAAGTATTTGGTGGACTTGACCGTCTCCATTAGAAGAAACCTGTACATAATTAATTAGGTCTTCATTAGTTCCTTTTCTTGATTATTGTCGTGTTTTCCGTTGGTCACTATTTATATACTTAGAGTCGCATGCTAAAAATAGTCAAGGTGACTCCAAGTATATAAATAGTGATCAACTGACCATGACATTAATAAAATAACAGTAACGAATGGAGGCCTAATTAATTATGTGCAGAGGTCTTCTATAGCCGAAAGTCACAATTAGGAATCCTGGTAACGAGTTCTTCTAACTGCTTAGGACGTGTGACATATTATCCTGAGCTGTGTTTTGGAGATTCCTGGACATTATCACTGGAGTCTATTAAGTCACGTACAAACTGATACTCTCGACAGACCTTGGAAAAATCTGTTGTGATAAGCTAGATACATAATATGGGAAAAACCGAGTACAATGCAGTTAATCATCTAAGCCTTTCGAGCTCGTTTGAATTTCACTCTTAATTAATCATTATGATTTGTGACATTGCCTTTACTTGAAGCTAATCAACAGAGCAGAGGGTTAGTATAAATTGAAAAGGCACTTTCTCCATAATATTGTCCGGACAAGCAGTCAATGTGAAACGTAGGGATTGTATCTCAGTAATTTACACTGGTCTGCTTACTGACCGTCTATAAAGACACACAAGGCTATCATCATAGGTCTAGCACGTCCATTTTCGGCATATACAGTTCTATGGTAAAAGTGGAAATTGACTGAACATTAACCTTATAGCATAATCAATTATTTATGTTATGTCTCTCCACGACGTTATAATCAGGTATTGTTTCAGCACCTGCATTTCTTCCTCTTCTTTCTATGCGTCGGATCTGATAGTCTCGCTGGATATTCAGTTTATATTTGCTTTTCATATTCTAATTTTCTTTATTTTTTAAATCACTCCTGAAACTTGTAACTACAGCCTTGACCACTTAGCAGCGTTTGTGAGAGTAACTGAACCTAACAAAGTTGAAGGGAGGGGAACAAGAGGTAGGAAGAGATATACGTGGAATAGCTTAATATCACAAGATGGATAGGTTACAAAGTCTAGCAGAGTGCACTAAACAAACAAGAGATAGGGGATATTGGAGGTCTTTTGCAGCCAACCTTCGTTGTGGAGCCGGAACTTGATAATGATGAACTGGACATATTTATTGCCCACTTACCTGAACAAGTCACGAGCTTGAGCGAGTTGACTTGCTGCAGTCAAAGACAATGATGACACAAATGTTGGTAAATGTGAATCCGAAGTTATCATGTGAATAGGAATGGCTAAAAGTACTTTCACTGACATGAGGAAAATATTAACATCGAAACAAATTATACACTAAATATGAGAATAAATACAATGTTACATCTGCTCTACATTACAATATGGCTTAGAAACATGGATACAAAATGAAAATGAAAAAGCCTAATGATAAAACAGATGATAAGCAGAATTGATATATTTTATATGCGGCTGTTCTGCCGAAGACGGATGTGTCGGGCCATTGGTGCAAATAAAACTGCGTCACAACGAATTTCCATTTTCTGGACCACATCCTGCTGGAAATCTAATAGGGCCATGGTCCTGCTACAAGAGAGATCCAGCTGGAGTTTGAGAATGAACGCAGAAGAAGAAGAAGATATGTGGATGTAGATAATAATAGTGAGAACTTCTTGGGAAGATAAGAAAATAAACGACGAGTTTCTGACAATACTGCTTATGAAAATAGAACAATTAATGAAAATAAAAATCGCACAAATAAAATATTTTTGACATTAAAAAAACATAAACCTTAATGAAGACCTTAACTGAAGGTAAAGTCGATGGGAAGCGAGCAATAGGTAGGCAGAGGTACAAGTGGGAGGGAAATATCTTGCGATGCAGTCTGTCAGAGAGTACCACTAAGGCAAGATACAGTTGGTATTGAAAGTCGGGTGTAGCTAACCTTAGTTGCGGATACATTACTGTATGATAATAATGAGCAAGATATATGCTTAGACACAATTCAATGTCCTATGTCTATCGTCGTTTTGGGTGACCCTTCATCTGTCATCAGCAATCATGATTTCCATTATTAGTTTTTCAAAGTTATGT
Source organism: Meghimatium bilineatum (assembly GCA_034231615.1). NCBI lineage: Eukaryota > Metazoa > Mollusca > Gastropoda > Stylommatophora > Philomycidae > Meghimatium > Meghimatium bilineatum. Next base: position 42,833,629 of record CM067319.1, read on the forward strand.
CTTTTTATATTTCCCCCCAAATATAGCTTTCTTATTAAATATTGTATAAATTTCAACTATCTTCCAAATATAATTAACGTATCTACATTTCTTTGTTAATGAACGTATTAACACTTCTTGTTTAGTTAATGAAATTCATAACACTTCTTGGTTGGTTAATGAACGTAATAACACTTCTTGGTTGCTTAATGAACGTAATAACACTTCTTGATTGGTTATAGAACGTAATAACACGTTCTAGAGGCAGCAAATCGGCTTGTAACTCAAGGAAACAGGTTTTCCGTACTTGACCAACCATATCCACGGTCAAATACGGAAAAACCTGTTTACTTGAGTTGCAAGTCGATTCGGTTGCGCTAGAACGGATTTGGTTCAATTCCCGTCAACCGTAAGAATTATTTTAATTTATACCCATGCTTCTTACTTGAATTAATTAACATTTCATGGTTGGCTTATAAACTTTTTAGCACTTCTTGGTGTAATTAATGCAAGTATTAACTTTTTTGTATGTGTTTTGTGTTTACCGAACGTATTATCACTTCTTGGTTGGTTAATGGACGTTTTATAGAGCATAAATGCAAAATTTCGTGGTTTATAACTGGGTTGCAATGTCTGAAAACCTTGGTCCAATATAATCGACATCTGCATGACATGTTATTTTTTACTGTGACCTTCTACAGAATGGGTAGCCAGTCAACCATACTCCCCTATTACAGCATTCATTGTATCTCGCAATGTTCTTCCTTAAATTCTTTCAGATTCAATCAAACCACTTACGTAGTTTCTTGTCATCATCAGCATTAGTGATGTTTCGCTTCTTGTCTCACACCCAGCCCACCTTATTCGACTTTCGTAACACGTCTGGCAATTTGTAATTACTCTCTTCCTTACTCAACATAAAACTACACAGAGCTCTTTTGTTTTAATTAACTTTTGTTTTAACTATCGTTTTGTATGTGAAAATTTAAACCTATAAACAGTAACAAAATGTAATAATATTGTTCACCAAGAAACAGCTGTGAAATACATTAAAAAATCCAAACATTTTTCTCGATATTTAAGGAAGTCTATGTCATCAGGGACACAGATTGTCCACTTGTCATCGAACACGCTGACAACCTGATTAAACAGTTACTGCATACAAAGTAACCGTTAGATATATTTTTAGTAGCGCTAATTTTACACAAATATCTTATAATCTGAGCACAGTATAACACCATGGATGATGAGAAAACCACCAAACGGATACACAGTAAGGGAGAATCGACTTACCTGGAGATAACGATAAAGCTGTAGAGAACAATGTTTCAATCGAAAAGTAGATACCATCGCCACCAGATACAAACTGGAACTGTATGGAATATTCTTCTTCCAATTTCTGTTGGTCTCTTCCTAAGTACCATGGTGGCTATATCGAGGTAAGTACAATCTGAATGTAACTATGAAAGTAATTATGAAAGTAATTATGAAAGTAACTAGTCTTATTTCGTGCGCTAGTAATCTCTATATCTGCAGTGTTGTTTCTTGTATAAATTTTTGTCTAGTAATGTATACATCTGCAGTATTGATTCTTGTATAAATTGTTTACGTAAATAATTACGTAAAAGGCTTTTTTGAATTCTGTTGGTAGGTCTTATTTGACGATTTAACATGGACCCAGTATCGAACGCCTGGCGTCTTGAACATAAGACATGGTTTAACCACACTTCGCAGAGATCCCTGTAGACAAATACTGTCTCATACATTGATTGAAAGACAGACACACACAAAGATCGAAACACACACAAAGATCGAAACACACACAAAGATCGACACACACACAAAGATCGAAACACACACAGAACGAGAACATTAGACATACAAATAAACAGACACAAGTGAGAAAGCATAATCCAAATCAGAGTGAAGAAAGATTGAATGAAGAATCGGACAGCCAGACAGGAAACAATTACCAGATTGTACACACAGACACTGTGACAGACGCACCTCACGCGTGCAAGCGCACATTAGAAAAACAGCCATCATCATCGATTTCATGATGCTTTCAGAATCGCCTACTGTTCTGAGCTACTATCAATGTAATATGAATGGAGTCCGTTACAAATGATCTTTAAGAGAGAGAATTCAACGTTTTGACCAGATAAGCACTCTACAGATAAAAATGATAGTAAAGTTTTAATTTCATTTTTGCGTGGTTTATGATAAGGGTTTATTTACGGGTATTATGTCAACGTAGACTAATGCGACTGCGCCCTTTAATCATACCCCTCTTTAGGTATGTCCTGCGAGTTGGTCACATACAGCATGACTTATTTGGCTGATTGAATTGATGTGTGAATTTAGTTGATTTTTATGCCCACATTTTGTGTCGTTATGCAATGAAGTTGATTAGCTAAGATGCACGATAGTGTGTGACCAGCGCTAATGTCTTATATGGAGTAGGATCAGCATGTTACGAAATGAATCTGAGAGTAAAGTCTTTGCTTAATGCGTAAGACATTTGATTCGCTAGGAAATACATTCCTTCAAATGTTGTAGAGCGTCATGTTAACAAAATTGTTTGGCAAATAACGAGATGATACTTGGTTAGAAACAAACATTACTTTACTGGGGACCTTGCCAGTGCTTGCTCCCATGACACTGTCAGTAATGTAAGAGTATATAAGATAGGTGAACATGTTAAATATGGGTTTGGGGGGAATGTTTCCAGACAACAAACGATTTTTTCTTTGTTCTCTTCCCCCGTGATCTTCCTGGTGTAGTGGTTAAGCCGATTGGTTTTTCCTTAAGAATTCGCTGGTTCGATTCCCGACGTTTTGTTTAAAATTTGGATTTTTTCCCCAGAGATCCCAGAGGATTATCATTGTAGCTAATGCTATGAGTCGTAATCTCGGCAGGCGAAATGCCACTTTGTTAAGGGGGGTAGAGTACATATTAGGTACCTCGAGTAAAAATAAAGTCAATCCTCTACACTTTTTGAGCCATCTGAGCCGCTCTCTCTTGATCAGAAAGAGCGAAGAATCACCAGTGTTCCTCTCTCCTGATCAGAACGCGGGTAGAATCACTAGAGTTTCTGAGATAACACACTGGGCTTGAAATATAAACTTGATCACAAAGAAGGAAAGATCACCAATGTCAGAGATAACGCAAACATGCTTGAAAAACACAATTGACTAATGAGACAAGATTCGGTCTAATGTTCATGTGGTGAACACTGATGAAATATCATACCTGAAATAGTTCAAGAGAATCAGGCTTTAATTTGGCAATATAAAATGTCAAGATTGGAATACATCGTACTCGTGTTCACTCCTCGAAATGGGGGTGTTCATGGCAATGATAGAGATAAGGGGCTTACTTGCTTTGCTACTTATTGCGGTTGAGCAATGGATCGGGCGGGAGTATTGAGCCCCTTAAGAGAAACAGCATGGACAAATAAGATTATTGAGGGTGATGATTCGGTTTCCATGTCCTAAGTAAAGAAACGGGACCTGAAATGCGGCGTCGACAGAGGTGAGTGTGCTGCTATATGGGGGGCTGTTCATTAATCAATCGAGAACTCAAAATTTCACTCGTTGAGTAGTGGTGGAAACACCCAGGAGGAGAACGGAGCACATATGGACATGTTTGGAGTGCAATGATGATGACTTCATGAGAAACTACAAAACGTGTTTTTATATGATGCGTGTATCGAGATGCAATTATTCATGTGAAGCGTACATCGAGATACAGTTATTCACGTGAAACGTATGTTATTCACGTGAAACGTATGTTATTCACGTGAAGCGTGTATCGAGTTATTCAAGACAAAGTTTCCTCTACAGTAGACTTTTGTCCAGCTTATGACGTTGCCACTGACAACCACATTGAGTCAAACATTCATCTGAAACTTAAGACTTTCCTGTAAAAAAATGTCAAGCAAGTATTCACCTGAAGCATTAAGTAAACTTACACCACCTGGATTAGGGGACGTCTATGGTAGGTTAATGAGTTTGCCTCTCTTTTGGAGAGGCGTGCCCCTTTACACCAGCGGACAAAGTCCAATTATGTTATATCAGGACACACTACCATAAAATATTAGAGGTAACAAAGACCCCGTGTATCTTTATTAACTTAGGGGCTGTCTATAAATTACATCAGAAGTTATAAGAGAGAGTTTGTTAAGTTAGACGATGAGAGGGAAGGGAGAGGTTGACAAAATATTACTTCGTCAGCTCTATTTTTATACATTAATTAGATTGTGTGATTTTGAAAACTTTTTTTAATAGATCTTAATACAAAATCGATTTTGTATTCCTACATTTTGAACATAATTTAGCAGGGTGGTCATGAGTTCTTGACAGTCGTTGACAAGGGAAGAAAAAGAGAGCAGGAGTAACAAATTAGCAAAACAGTTTGACGTAATTTATAGACAGTCCACTAGGGAACAAGAGTGACCAACTGATACTATCTTGGGCAGTGTTAAAACCAGATATTATGGCGTCCTAGGCAAACTCATCACCTGCTTACATAACTAAATTATTTTCAGCTGCAGTACTACAGGTTATTGCTTTTGGTGCCCGCAACCTGGTTGTCCCAGATTAGTTTCGCTCCAGACTTAAGGTTTTATTATTATCTAGAACGTCTTCTTGTTCATCTTCAAACTATTCAATTCTACTACAGATAACTATTAAAACAAGATAACTTTAATCTTCTAACTATACGATTCTACCACACACAACTATTACAACAAGATAACTTTAATCTTCCAACTATACGATTCTACCACACACAACTATTAAAACAAGATAACTTTAATCTTCCAACTATACGATTCTACCACACTCAACTATTAAAACAAGATAACTTTAATCTTCTAACTATACGATTCTACCACACACAACTATTAAAACAAGATAACTTTAATCTTCTAACTATACGATTCTACCACACACAACTATTAAAACAAGATAACTTTAATCTTCTAACTATACGATTCTACCACACACAACTATAGACGCAAGATAACTTTCTTCCTCTGCATTCATTCTCAAACTTCTGCTGGTTAGCATGATGTAGTCTGGAAAACCTAAAAAAAATTCTTAAAATGAGGGGGTCTCTCTAACATAGACGTTGTTAATATGCCTAGGGTGTTTCTTAAACCGTTGGCATTGTGCACACAAGGTTGTGGTACGAACCACACTCGCGACGTTTGTTTACAGAGTGGATTTTTTTTCAGAAATCCTTAGAGTTTATAGCGTGAATTTACGGAGTTATGTGCTGTGAGTGATACCCTCGACAGGTTTCGTGCAACTTCGATGACAAGGAGAAAAATATATGGTGTGACCCGAATACAATGTAGTTAGTCATCTACTCCTTTAATATGAACGAAATATGAATGTCATTCTGTAGTCTCGACAGACTAGAATGACCACCAGTTCTGTATTTTTCTGAAGTTATGTGTCTGGTTTTTGTCCTTCTAGCGCCAGCCATTTAAGGCAATTTGACAGAGGGCGTTTTTGGTAGCATATCCTTTACAGGACTTAGCTATCAACCCAGCATTTGTTGGCTGTGGTGATTTTCTAGGCAATATAAATACGTTAAGTAGTTTGTCATTGTTTTCTGAACGGTCCGGATGCACTATTGCCTGTGGCGGGGATCGAACTCAGTACCTTGGCCGTCACAGACGAGCACTGTATCACTTCGTTTACTCTACAAAATTAAATGCATGCACAATACCGCAAGCGGTCGTTCAAGAACGCGGACACTCAATCAATCAATCAATAAAGCCCAAAACCCTTCAGGGTCGTAGAGGTACCACATTGGAACCTTCAGCACACAGAGTCTTCCAGCGAATTCTATCCTCAGCGATGCGGATGAGTGTGGAAATATCTAGCCCTGTCCATTCCTTGATGTTGTCTGTCCATGTCTTTATTTTACTCCTCTGCTTCTTCCACCCTCGACAGTTCCCTGCAGTATTGTTTTTGACAAGGAATCGTGCCTGCATACATGTCCGAAGCATGCTAGTTTTCGTCGTTTCACCATTGAAAGCAATGGCTCCTGGACACTTGCACACATCTCTACTTTTACACGGACACTAGGTAAACAATAAGGAAGAACATAATTATTTTGGTGTCGTTGTTTACAGAACTACCGACAAGCTGGCCAACAAGAGCTTCTCTGCAAATCAAGTTGTGGGGAACCCATGAGGACATAAACGAAACCGCCCTATCAATATCTGATAGCATATCCTGAACAGCATGTAGCAGTCATCACAGCCTTTCGAAACTTCTGTCGATCTTGAGCCAGTCTTCCTGTTTCTGTTAGTGCCATGTTAAGGTAATCTTTGATGCCGTGCATGCATCTTCTTCTTGGTTTGCCTCTTATTCGTTTCACTGGTATCATCCCCTCCACTATAGTCTTCTCTAGGCTGTCATGGCGTTTGATATGACAAAAATATTGTACTTTTCTGGAAAGAACCATGTTGTTTAGTCAATTCCCATCAGCCGTAAGAATTATTTTCATTTATCCTCATGCCTTCTATTTCAACTTACGTGTTGTTTAGCCAGTTTCAAATGCTGCTATTTTATTTTTCACATATACATAAGCAAATGGTCAGAGGGTGTCCGACAAAGTGGATGGTGCCGCAGTAACCTAATGAACAAATAGTCAAGCAAAATGAATTAAACAGGTTACTAAAACACTTACCTTGCCTATTAATAAAAATATATTTTAAAAAGTATATATAAAAAAACATAAAATAAAACTAAACAGGACAATTCTCCACGTATCGGCTCAAATTGAACCTTTTTCAAGAGACAAACAACAGAAAACAACAAAATAAAAAACAAAATAGATGACTAGATTTCATCAAGCCCCGTCTCCATAGCCTAGTTATATTATCACACCCTGGAGATTTCACTCTCTTCACGCTTTTAATCTCCCATCTGACTTCATCTAAACTAGATTCTGGTTCTATTTCACTGCTATTGGGGGCGTTATTGTCTGTGTTTCTGTGGCTTTCATCGTACATTTCCTTACAGTATTATTTCCATTTATCAGGATATCTTTGTTCATGTTTGTTCGGAATGATACACCGCTCTATACATGATCAATATTGGACTGAATGTTTAACTATATATGATCAATATTGGACTGAATGTTTAACTCTATACATGATCAATATTGGACTGGATGTTTAACTCTATACATGATCAATATTGGACTGAATGTTTAACTCTATATATGATCAATATTGGACTGAATGTTTAACTCTATACATGATCAATATTGGACTGAATGTTTAACTCTATACATGATCAATATTGGACTGGATGTTTAACTCTATACATGATCAATATTGGACTGAATGTTTAACTATATATGATCAATATTGGACTGGATGTTTAACTCTATACATGATCAATATTGGACTGAATGTTTAACTCTATACATGATCAATATTGGACTGAATGTTTAACAATTGATAGCAGCTTATACATCATAAGCTGGATAGCATTCTACTCGTGTTGCGATTATGTCGCCAATTTATTTTATTGTCGAGACAGGACAGTATGTAGATAAAGGCGCTGTTTTGTTTCAGTCCAGGATAGATTGTGAGTTGTATCACATTCGACATCATGGGAACTATTCACTAAACATTTACTATTTCCACTAATGGATTCTTGTGACATAGGCCTACATTACAGATTTCAGTGTTATCATTCTTTGCTATCTTTTTTTGTGCATGGTAACACAAAGCCTATTGCTTTACATAATATAAATAATTATTATTATAATTTAAAATAATAATATAATAATTTTAAAATAATAATTATAAGTAATATTTTTTTTTTAAACAACGCAACCGACGTCGTAGGGCTGCCACATTGGAAACATAAGTACTAAGTCCTTCATATATCTCTTTCCTCAACTATTTGGATAAGTGTTGAGAAATCACGCCCGGATAATTCAGTAATGTTGTCTAACCAGGATTTTCTACAACAGCCGTTTCACAACAGCCAAAAGTATTTCTTATTAATCTGCACTTATGTTTATTTGCTGTGGAACAACCATATCGTTGTATGTTATACATAAATCACTATGTTACATAGTCAGTAGAGACAACATTCAGTCTACGTTATGTTTTGTAGAGCAGTAACACAAGCAATATGTTGATTCCATTGTTGAGTTGAGATCGTCGGCGGTAAAGACCTCTGAACAGAATGCAAAAAATAATTCGTTACGATTTTGATTATTGTCCTACATTTCGTTGGTCATTATTTATATACTTAGAGTCGCATGCCAAAAAAGACAAGACTGACAAAGAGATGCAGGGAAATACTAAAAAATCATCCTTTCAGTTCATGTTTACTTTCTGTACATAAGTATTTACTGGATCTCCGTCATGCTTGAGTGATATTGTGACTTAAACCCAACGACCGAATTAGCTTGTGGTAGAAAGCCAATCGTCCCACATTGTACTGACGATACGATTGTATGTATAAGTGTTATTTATGTATTAATGTATATAATGTGCTAAAGGTGAAGTAATACAAGGATTCATTAAAGATCTCACTGAAAACCTTTGACATAAACCAGGACACATGAGGGAGCCGTTGCGATCTGAAATACATTTCCGCCTTAACTGGGGAATCTTCTTCTTCCTCTTCTTCTGCGTTCGTTCTCCAACTCCTGCAGATTAGCAGGATATAGTCCGGAGAACGGAATGCGTTGTGTCATGGTTTACAGCAGTGCTGCGATATCTGCGTCTTTCGGCCTGACACATCCGACTTCAGCACGGTTTTGGGTCACTGGCCCTATATGGGATGGGACAGCCAACTATATCCCATAACCTCCTTAGTCGACTTTTACGACATTTGTGGAAGGTAAACAGTGTTGCTATTCTTTACTCCCCTTTAAGGCCCCGGCAACACACGGGCGAACTGGGGAATGAACCCAGGACCACTCATATGCGAAGCCAGTGCGCTAACCACTGAGCTACGCGGCTCCCTTGGACAATGGAATATGCTGAAGATTTCTCATCCAACCTCACGCCGTTTCTGTAGGCAACAAAACCCCAACTGCTTTTATTTGTGTTTCTGTTAACGGAGCCATCTGTGTGCTTCACAATAGTAGACACAATATAACTTCAGAGTCTGCTATGGCTTATCAGGTACTTACAAACTCATAGACACGGACATACCTGAATTTCTTAAAGTGAATGTAACAAATGGTTATCATCATCATCATGTGATGAACGAACGACAACAAAAATGTAGTATTAGTAACTATACATTCAAGAATAGTTAAATAGTAATGCTCTACGGAGGATCTGCTTCAATAATAACAATTGTTATATATATTTTAACGTTATCATTTGAAATGTTGACGTTATTTCCTGTCTCTATGTTGTTTTCCAGATGCCAACAGACAGAGCACTTCAGAACTGTCTCGGAAACCATTGATAGCTTGCTCAAAGGATACGATGTCCGGTTGCGACCTAGTTTTGGTGGTGAGTACATTTTTTCTGAGAATTATTCAAGTTGTTTTGTTACTTAAATTTTATTTTTATAAATTAGTTTAATTTTTTGTTATATTGTATCTACTATTTTTAAAGTTGATTTCGAGAGCTATTTGTGTTTATATATTGATAATTGTTAATGTTTGCACTTTGATAGCTATTTGTCTGTATATGTTGAGAGCTGTTTTTGTGTTTATATTTTGAGAGCTGTTGTGGTTATATTTCCAAGTCTTTTTGTGTGCTTATATTGCAAGATCAATTTCTACTTAGATTTCAAAAACTGTTTCGCTTATATTTCAAAAGCTGGTTTTGCGTATATTTAAAATGTATTTTAATCATATACATCAAAAGCTGTTTCTGCTTATTTTTCAGCGATTATTTATTCGTATGACTCAAAAGCTGATTTTGCCTATATTTCACTATTTAGGAAATATTTTACTTGTTATACCTTTTCTGTTTGTCGTTTTTAAATCAACATTTATCCCTCCCCCTTACATCACAGAGATATATACAAAGAAACCAGAAGATGAGAAAAATCTGAGAATATGTATTTGCAATATGCTCAGAAGACCAGTAAAAGATATAGCTAGACGATAAATGAAATATATCCCGCAGAGGAAGGAAAACAGGAAAAACATGGGATAACATGGGGAAGAGAAACCATGAAAGACATATAGATGGGGCTTCTTCTTCTTCTGCGTTGATTCTCAAACTCCTGCAGATTAGCGGGATGTAGTCCGGATAACGTAATGAGTTGTGTCATGGTTTACAGGATTCATGCGATATCTGCGCCTTTCGGCCTGACACATCCGACTTCAGCATGGCGTTGGGTCACTGACCCTATATGGGATGGAACAGCTAACTCCATCCCATAACCTCCTTAGTCGAATTTTAAGACATGCGTGGAAGGTAAACTCTTGCTATTCTTTGCTCCCCTTTCGGGCCCCGGCAACACAAGGGTGTAGATGGGACTTAAAAATGGGACATAGAAATGGAACAGATATGGGACAGAGATGGGAATAACATTGAATACAGCTGAGAGAATATCCAAGGATAAGGAAAATAGAAACTTTTGTCAATGACATATGCAAGAAACGATGTATACACATCTTAGAGGTCCAAGGGCTTGATTTACGTCTTCTTGAAATAGCATATCACAAAGGATACCGTACACAAGCTGCACGTCAATCTCAATTTTCTCAAAGGGGGCCCTTTTTACCAGTAAAATAATACTGGAGGTCGAAGTTCCAGTAATACTGGCACATTTTTTAAATTTGCTTTCTTTCTCAGTTTCAAAGTAGCTAACATGAAGTAGTCTAGAGAACCAAGTGTGTTGTATCATTCTTACAGCTTGGATGTGATATCTGCGTCTTTCCATCTGACACATCTAACTTCCTCATGCCTTTTGACAGTTCACCTCTACTCTCACTAGTTACTTAGTTACCTCCTTAATTCTTCTACTTTCGTTCTCAAACTCCTGCATATTATCAGGATGTAGACCAGAGAAAGGAATGTGTTGTGTCATGGTTACCTCATTAGTTGATTTATCACTGTTGTTCCTCTTTGCTTCCCGTTCAGGCTCCTTTCAGACATTATTTGTGGTGGTGGTTGCACACGTGCGTCTGTCGCATTGAAACATCATGGACAAATGAACATAATGAAAGTGATGATTCCTTTCCCATCTTTCTGTATTTCCTCTGTTATCCCTATGTGCCTTGTAGTGTCGGACAGAATGGTGCTCTGTAGATGGCTTCGTTATATGCTTCATTTCATATATGCTTGTTTATGTGATATTCTGTATTCATATAATCCTTCTTTTGCAAGGTCTGCCTCTGGCATTGTATCCGTTGTTTCTGAGAAGCAATGCTTTTTAGGGTGCATTTAAATACACACACATACACATACACACACACATATAGATGATAATAAAACCACGAGAGAGAGTACACGTTTGTCACGTTGTTATATATATCTATAGGCTGTATCACTTGTTTGCCTTCCCACGTTAGAGGTAGAAGAGGAGTCATGTTGTTGTTGTTGTTGTGGATATCCAAATGCTGATAAGTAACGCTACTCTCATCAGCACAATACGATTCTTAAAGAAGTGCAGGTATTCTGAAGGTGACTTAGTGATCCATACAGTAAGTTAGTGACTGTGAGGGATGTCTATAGAAGTTTTTTTCCTAACAGTTGAAAGGTAAGGGAAGTCAATGAGGAGATGTACCACTGTTTCATTGTGATGAGAGCAGTGTCTACAAGTGAGTATTTGCTGGGGTTTGATACGGTTTAAATGACTATACGTCCTTGCATGTCCTGTTCAAAACTGAAAGATAAGGGATTGGTTTCTCGTGCAACTTTGTTTATATTGTCATTGTTCTTTGGCCGTGTCATTTCACTAAATACATTTCGACTAGTCAGTCCATTTGCCCATCTTGTCAACCAGATTTCCCTGGTGTTGTTTCTGAGAATCTGTTTGACTGTTCCCATACTACAATGTCCTTGCATTGTGCTGATTTGACGCGCTTCTTTTTGCGAGTCTGTCCCCTTCTTCGTTTCCTGCTATATCGATATGCCCAGGGGTCCATTGTATGATCACACTGATTGGATATGCAGAGATAAGATTGCGCTGCTCTTACTATGTGGAGAATATTTTGATTTTCATATGGGGTAGGTTTAAGTGCTTCTAAAACTGACATAGAGTCTGTAAAAATGACTATGATGGTTTTTGTTCCATGAGATCAAACTGTTGATATATTAACTCAATTGCTGCCTGGATGAATATATAATATAAATATATAAATATATAAATATACATTACATTGACTTTAATTTATTTTTACCTACTGTTTTTGTTTATCCTTTATGTGAAATCCGTATGTAGAGATATCAACATGGATTGAGGAGGAGCTGGCTGCCGTCAATTATACCTTACGCCCATATACATACTACAAAGGATATTATATGTATGCGGACATGTTTCCCTGTCAAAAACAATATAGCTTGGTATTAGATGAGAGTTGAATAATTAGAGGAATACAAAGAAAATCATAGGCAAACAATTTCAAAGACTGTAACGGTCAAGATTTTTTTCACACTCATCGGCATCACTGAAGATATAAATCACGAGTGGACTGTGTGTTAACACATACAATGTAGTATTCGTATTATTAAAACACTTTATAGATTTATGAATGAATAGATAGATGGATGGATGGAATGAAAAATGTGTAATTTTTAATAATCTTACATACTCAATCACACATGCAGTCATATATGAATCGTATTTTGATATAGTGCCTGCGAATGCGGACAGCCATTCTGCAGTAATGGAGACATAGATAATGTGAAAGGTCATAGACCCGAGGGAGGGTGTTATTTCCGACACTAATGCTTTTTCAATTTATGAGATGGAAGCTGGTTCTGTGATTTGATTAGTCATGCAGAAGAATGTGTTGATGTGCTTGCTTTCTCTGTTTCTTGTTTGGTTGTTGAGAAAATGTTGATGTGTTTGCTTTCTATGTTTCTTGTTTGGTTGTTGAGGAAATGTTGATGTGTTTGCTTTCTATGTTTCTTGTTTAGTTGTTGAGAAAATGTTGATGTGTTTGCTTTCTATGTTTCTTGTTTGGTTGTTGAGGAAATGTTGATGTGTTTGCTTTCTATGTTTCTTGTTTGGTTGTTGAGAAAATGTTGATGTGTTTGCTTTCTATGTTTCTTGTTTGGTTGTTGCGAAAATGTTGATGTGTTTGCTTTCTATGTTTCTTGTTTGGTTGTTGAGAAAATGTTGATGTGTTTGCTTTCTATGTTTCTTACTAGGTTGAGAAAATAATTTTCTCTGTTTCTAGGTTTCTTGCTTGGTTGTTGAGATGTTGATGTATGTGTTTCTATGTTTTGTGCTGGGTTATTGAGGAAACATTGATTTTTTGCTTTCTATGATTCGTATTTAGTTGTTTATAAAATCTGCCTCTTTTACAGTTGCGCAAAAAAGTAAAAAGATTAGATGGTGTACAAGTATTTTGGGCGAAATTCGGTATTACTGGATATTTAATCGATTGGTGAATTGATGGGATGGAGCAGGGGCATATAGTTCAGTTATATATTTACATTTTATGTAGGGAACATAATTTGGTCCCCTGACCAGATTCAGAACGAATTATGTGGGATGGGGCCAACACTTTTTTTTTAGTCTTCTGAAGGGTAACATGATGTCGAAGTAGCAACCGCGAGATGGTCAAAATTAACATATCGTCATTTGTGAAAACTGAAGTCTTCAATGCTAAACTTCAAAGTTACCACCGAAGACGGATGTGTCGGGCCATAGGCGCAAATAAAATGGCAACACAACGCCTTTCCATTCTCTGGACTTATACCCTGCTGGAAATCTAATAGGGCCATTGTCCTACTGCAATAGAGATCCAGCAGGAGTTTGAGAATGAAAGCTGAAGAAGAATAACTTCAAAGTTTAGCGTCAAGTAGCACTTTTTACATGAAGTAACTTCATACTTTTACGGTAGCTAATTCCTCCTTATCTCTTTTAATTGTCGCTTTTTGCAGTTTAGCTCACATAGCTTGTGATTTAATATTATCTGAGCTAAGAAACCAGTGCATATAATAACTATCTGTTAGCCTGTTCGGCCCGATATGACGCACGTATCATATTTATCTCTACCCTATAACCAGCTCCTGATTTGAATGTTCAGGCAAAAATATAAACAGACACACATGAGACCAGAAAAAACATACATATATATATATATATATATATATATATATATATATATATATATATATATATATATATATATATATATATATATATTTCTATGTGTGTGTGCGTGCGTGCGTGTGTGTGTGTATATATATATATACTGTACTCATTGCAGAATAACTGAAATTCAACATGCGAAACTTGGAACAGTGTAATTAAAGTGTGCTAACCATTGGAAACACACATGTTTTATTATGTGTGTTATTATGTGTGTTATTATGTGTGTTATTATGTGTGTTATTATGTGTGTTATTATGTGTGTTATTATGTGTGTTATTATGTGTGTTATAATGTGTGTTATAATGTGTGTTATTATGTGTGCTTCCAATGATTAGCAAAAAACGTCATTACCCTGTTCCAAGTTTCGCATATATATGCATATATAATAAATGTATGGTTGGAGTAATAGGACAATGATATATCGGTAACGGCAAGACTGAGTGATATATGAATAAATGGATATCGGCCTGCCTGATTGTGTATGTATAAATTGATATTGAGGTGAAACAAAGGCGAATTATCACACAGATATAGAGACAAACGAGTGATGGGACCTACAACCGTATAGTCAGACTGATGGAATATTGACTGATGAGTTGATATATTGATGAGTTGATATATTGATAAGTGGATATATTGATGAGTGGATATATATTGAGGAGTGAATATAATGGTTGGTGGATATGTTGATGAGTGGATATATATTGAGGTTTGGATATGTTGATGAGTGGATATGTTGATGAGTGGATATGTTGATGAGTGAATTTATTGATGAGTGGATATATCGATGAGTGGATATATCGATGAGTGGATATATTGATCGGTAGATATATTGATAAGTTGATATATTTATGAATGGATATAGGATATTGTGTTCAGTGGATATATTGATCGGTGGATATATTGATGAGTGGATATATTGATGAGTGGATATATTGATGACTGGTTATATTTATGAGTGGAAATATTGATTAGTGGATATATTGATGAGTGGATATATTGATCAATGGTTATATTGAGGAGTGGATGGAAGAAACAAAAATCCACTTCCGGTAACATTGAAGTGATTCTAGATTTCTGTCACATATGTTTACCATTCAAGAATACTTTTCTTGTATTAGTCTCGGTTAGAATTTCAAACGTTTACACTTTGGGTTGTTGTAAGCAAGGACAATTCATCATTGTATTTCTTCATTTTTTTTTAAACGAATATTTTCTGTTCTTCTGACTAGGAGTATGAATCACCTAGGAAAAAGTGCACGAGCTTTGCTGTCTTGGCAAGGTTTCTTAATGTTATTTCATTTTTTATGATTTTGTTACCAGGAAATTATTCATATTTTTAATTGAAATTATGTTCCCAGACCAACTGTTTTGAGACAAAACCCACTGGAAATAGTGGGTTTTTCTCTCCTAGCAGTGGGTTTGATCTACAAGGAGTGGCTTTTGTCTCCAAACACAGAGTTGTGCTTCGAAGCAATAGTTATTGTGTTAAGACAGAGGTATGTGTCTCCAGTCAGTGAATTTGTCCCCATACATTATATTTTGTCCACAAACAGTAAGTTTTATTTCCATCCAGTAGGTTTTGTCTACAGTCAGTGAGTTTAGCAGCTAAAAATGTTGAAAAGTTGTGAACAATTTATTAGCTTCTATGCACTTTGGTTTCTCTATGTATACTCCGTCGTTCTACACAGATTGGTATGGTAATGGCCGAAAGTATTTCTGGAAACAGTCCATTTTGTGACTCAATCGAGAATTTCCCTAAAACCAATCAAAAATAATTGTAAACATGAACTTACCGACACCCGCATTCAAATCAGCATACAACTGAGAATAGAAAATGAATGTAGTTGTCAGAAACAAAATAGACGAGCTTCTATGTTGTTCACACTGTTGATAGTTGTGAAACGGCAGCCTTGAGTGTTTTGGGTTTGCAACGAGAAAGTGGAAAGAGAAGATTTAAGTAAAGACACTTTGGCTAGATAACATCCAAGAAACATCCTAGAATAAAACACCAGGGGGGGGGGAGGGAGAAAGTTTTTCGATAATTGAACCATATGCCATAGATGTCTGACAGGGTTTAAGTGTGCTAAACACCTCATGTAATCCTATCGGATTAATTGTTGTATTATTACTATTATTAATACTATCAAAATTAAAAAAATAACTATTAAAGGAAATACAAATCAAGCAAATATTTTGGACATATTAAAAGACATGACACCTTGTTTAAGACGTTACTTGAGGGTAGAATCAAGGAGAGGCAAAGGAAGACGTAAGCAGAGATAGAAGGGGGGGGGGAATCTCACTGGATGGAGAGATTACATTCTAGCAGAGTACACAACCAAAGTAAGAGATAGAAGATAATGGAGGTAGGTTGCAGTCACCCTGCACTGCACCTGATGATGATAATCACTAACGTTAGTAATTTCGGGAACGCATTATAACTGGTAGCTATACTGTCACCAAAGAGATCATATAAAAGAGAAAGCTTTAAATATATTTCTTATAAAAACATTACATATGTACAAGAATTGTAGCAAAACTAAATATTGCGTCATAATTGTTATGATGAGCCAGATTTATTATGCTGAAGAAGGGAGTCAGCTCTCTAGAACTCTCTATCTCCAGTATTATGTAACAGGAACATTGCTGTTTCCCAGCCATGCAGGTTGTTAAACCGTCTAATATTTTCTCACGTTGTCGCCCTCTGTCTCTGTTGCCTTCAATGTTGCATGTTGTGACTACGTTTTCCAAACCTCCTTGTTTTATTATGTGGCCAAAAAATGTTACCATCATGTCGCTTTCAGTGTCAAAAATACTGTAGCTTCCTTCGTGTAATGGTAATAGGTATTGAGAAGCCACCCTTCCTTTACTTTCAGTAATTTCAAAATGTCAATGTTCTTCTTTTTCTCTGTCGATGACATTCGTAGCAACTTCTCCATCTTGTCATAACTATTGTGATGATCCAGATTTATTATGCTGAAGAATGGAGTGCGCACAATTGCAATAAAAATACTGTGTAACTCGAAAGTTGATTTAGTTAACAGCGATTTATAGTTGACTACTTGTAACTGAGAACGTGAACTGCAGACATCAAAGATTCTGCGCCTGCATGTTGTGGATGTTAGGTGACAGGCTGTAATAAAGTTTCTTATAATAAAAGTAGGGATCATAGTCTGGTCTATGAGTAAGAATCGTAGCCTGGACTAGGAGTAGGGTTCTTTGGCCTAGAAGTAAGGATCGTAGCATGGACTAGGAGTAGGGGTCTTTGGCCTAGAAGTAAGGATCGTAATCTGGTTTAGTAGAAGAGATAGCAGTCTTGCCAAGTAGTAAGAATCGCCAAATGACCTAGTTGATTGCAATCAGGCTTTGACGTGAGAATATCAGTATGGCTTAGAAGTAGGATTGATGTTTGAATTAAGAATAAAGATCCCAGTCTGACGTAGGAGTATGATAACAGTTTGCATTATGAGTATGGATCGCAATGTGAACAGAGAGTAGGGGTCGCATCTTCACTTAAGATTAGGGATCGCAGCCAGACCTAAGATTAGGGATCACATATTCACCTAAGAGTAGGGATCGCAGCCAGACCTAAGATTAGGGATCGCAGTGTGAACTAAGAGTACGGATCGCATTTTGTACTGGTAGTATGGTCTTAGTCTGACCTAGATTACTGATCGCAGTGTGAACTAAGAGCAGGGATCGCAGTCTGAACTAAGATTGGGGATCGCAGTGTAAACTAAGAGTACGGATCGCATTTTGTGCTAGTAGTGGGGTCTTAGTCTTACCTAGATTACTGATCGCAGTGTGAACTAAGAGCAGGGATCGCAGTCTGAACTAAGATTAGGGATCGCAGTGTGAACCAAGTGTAATGATCGTAATCTTGCTTACTAGTGGGAGTGGCTGATTATACTAAGAGTGAGTTCGAAGATAAGCGACATTATACCACCAAAAGCATCAATGTGAAGTAGAGTATGTTGAATTAAGAAGTGTAGACGTTATAACCAAGATCCAAATCACAAAACAACGCATATCGGTCTCTGTATCACATTTAGTAGCTAACTGATGTCATTTAAAATTAAATAAAAATATAACTCGTTAGGTTAGGAGTATTTTTTATTAATGCTGTATTGAGTGCAGTATTCTGTTTCTGTTTCTATCTCTGTTAAACTTCTTCCATCTTATTTCACTATTGTTACTTTAAAAAATGTAATCAAGTAGCCTGTTTGTGTGATTCAATCTGATCTTGGACGCCGGGATATTTTGTTCTCTCAACTTAATAAATATTGCATTAGGAAAAGTATATATAAATATTTCATTAGGAAAAGTATATATAAATATTGCATTACGAAAATTATATATAAATTTTGCATTAGGATATGTATATATAAATATTGCATTAGGAAAAGTATATATAAATATTGCATTACGAAAATTGTATATAAATTTTGCATTAGGATATGTATATATAAATATTGCATTAGGAAAAGTATATATAAATATTGCATTAGGAAAAGTATTTATAAATATTGCATTTGGAAAAGTATATATAAATATGGCAGTAGGCAAATTATATATAAATAAAGTTGGCAGTATATTCTATTCAGACGTAACGATTATCTAAGAATTATTTCGCCGTATGAATAATTAGACAATATGAATACGCAAGTAGGTTGCCACTGCCATCTGAACGATCCAGATTCATAAAACTATGATGAAATAAATAAATATTACAATATGAAAGCATTCCGTAAGCAAATTATAAAGTTTGTGGATAAACCGTCCTTTCCCAACCTTACTGTTGGTAAAAGCTAAGAGATCTATTTTGTAATCTGGCTGGGGAAAATCCATGTGGACTGTCCAACGTGTCTACTCCATCTTTGCTTAATTTGGAGACTACTTAAAAAATCGATTTAATCCTCCAGTAACGAGTTTCTGTAACTAATTTTGTGGCTTTTACAGTCGTAAAATGTTTATCAGCTGTTCTTGTAAGTAGGGATTGAAATGGGTTCAATAACAGATTAAGTAGAATAAATGCAAAATAGAGCAAACCGACGTCTCGACAGAAATGTCTTCATTAAGATATGAGTAAGTTACGAATGTCTAAATAATGTGTGGTTTTTACATTCGTAATATATTTATCAGCTGATGTTATTATTAAGGATAGACGTGTGATACATAACATACTTCTTCTTAGAACAAATGCAAATGCAATGTATTTATCAAATTATGGACACACAAACACAGAGTGTAATAATAGTATTGGTGAGTACTGCATGCAAATATGTAGTCTACCAGAAACTAATATATTTAACTATTTAATTATATTAAACTAATATCTTTTATTGTTCGATTTTGTGTTTGTTTTTCCCACTCGTGATAAAAACCTTTGATCGAAACGTAGATTTGGTTTATCTTGCACGACTTACAATTATTGCAAAATCAATCTCAGTTTTTCTAAGTAAATGTATTTACTATATGACACATAATTATATTGTCGTTTATTCATTCAAGTTATGTTAGGTTTACATATTACAAACAATTGATAATATTTCCGAAATATCAGTGAGTTAGACATATGGGTTTGGGAAATCATTGATCTCCTACTGCAATTGCCACTGCACCTGATGATTATGAATTTAGGTTTGCAAAGTTCTATTAACACCTAGTGCACAATATGATCATTAGATTTGCACAAACGTTGACATGATTCTTTCTACCCTACGCCTACTAAACTTCCCATTCTACGCTTGTATCATATAAACTCGTACAAAATATGAAACAAACTGCATATACTGAGGACACTTTAAATAAGAAGTATCCAAAAGAATAAATTCATTAGAAATGAAGTGCTACAGAAAGTGCTACGAATGTCATCGACAGAGAAAAAGAAGAACATTGACATTTTGAAATTACTGAAAGTAAAGGAAGGGTGGCTTCTCAATACCTATTACCATCACACGAAGGAAGGGTGGCTTCTCAATACCTATTACCATCACACGAAGGAAGCTACGGTATTTTTGACACTTAAAGCGTCATGATGGTATCATTTTTTGGCCACGTAATAAGACAAGGAGGTTTGGAAAACGTAGTCACAACATGCAAGATTAAAGGCAACAGAGACAGAGGGCGACAAAATGAGAAAATATTAGACGGTTTAACAACCTGCATGGCTGGGAAACAACAATGTTCCTGATACATAATACTGGAGATAGAGAGTTGTAGAGAGTCATGATTCCCTATGTCAGCCGGCATGATACCTGATGATAGTGGTATCGAAAGGCTTATTCTGGACGGCAGAGTGCCATGCGAGAGAAGAAGAGGAAATCCAAGGAAACGATCGACCAGCAACATCGAAGAATGTATGCATATGTCTCTGGTTAATGCAAACCTGCTTTGCCCGGGTCAGAGAGACGTTCAGAGTATCCATGATGAAGACAAAGTTATAGAAAAAACGGCACTTTATATATATATATATATAGGATTATGTTTATTTAATGTATGATAAAGACACATTTTTCACCAAACTTGTTTAATTGACTATTTAGTTCTCACGACGTATCGAAAAGGAATAGATTTATACTTACGCAGATCAAAAGATAGTGAGTTTTGCTGGTCACAAACTGTCAGAGTAACGGACGCAAGAATATATAATAACAGTACCCTAAACAGACTAGATCAACGTTTTAACCATAAGGTCTGTCTAAAGCAAAATACAGATACACAGAAAACGATAAATATAACAGCAAAATCAATGGGAAAAGCCTTTGGAAAAATCTTGTTTGGAAAGACGGACTCCTTAAATTAAAACAAAACAAAATGATCGGGCACATGTATTGCTGGATAAAACACTATTTGCACAGCCGAAAGGCAGCAGTGCTTGTAATTTAGCATAGAAGGAAAAAAATGGAAATGCGTTGTGTCGCCGTTTTTTTTTTGCGCCAATGGCCCGACACATCCATCTTCGGTGGGAAAAACTATTCCAGCATGGATTACCACAGGAAGGTGTCGATCCTCTCGTGTAAAGTAAACGCTGCAATGTATGCAGACGATCTGACAATAAGGTGCAGTGACGAAAGTGTAGGCACAACAAAAATAAGGTTACAGAAAACTATGGACAATTTGGCCAAGTGGACAGACCAATGGGCCATGTCTATCAATGCCTAAAAAAACTACCTATACCATCTTCAGCATGTCCACATAACCACAGAAAATCCTACTAACCATAAACGGTCAAATATTGCTAAAAGTTGAGACACCCACATACCTCACTTATAAGTCACTTTCGATCCAAGACTAACATATAAACAGCACATAGACAAGTGCCAAACAAAAGGTACAATGAGGACAGTACTCCGTAAAAAAATTGTCTAGAACAGATTGGGGTACATATGGAAACATTCTAAGTAGAGCATACACAGTATACGTAAGTACAGCTGTGGAATATTGAATGTCAGCTTGGGGGACTGCAGCCAAGAGTAACACTCAAAAGATCTCAAAAATACAAAACCGCAATCTCAGAATTATAACGGGAGGTATGAATATTACCCCAATCACAGAAATAGAAACATGCACAGGTTTGCCATCAATGGAAGAAAGAAGAAATTTAATAAATCCTCACACAGTATGCAAAGTTCAAATGTTTGGAGAGTCATCGAATGAACCAAACATTAAGCAGACATACATAAGAGTGACTCAAAAGAGATAGCTTCCTACAGTCCGCTAAACCGCTTCAGAATGCACTCACAGATACATATCTACAAAACTTCAAACTACTATACAAACAGAAACTACTATACAAGTACTAAAAGAGACAAGACTCACACACAGAAAGCATACACAAAGGGTATATGGACACATGTATATACAGATGGATCAGCGAAAGAAACAGTATTAGATGGAGACGCGTGAATATATATATATAGTAACACCAGATGAAAAAGAAATAGACAAATCCATACCCACAGGCAAACATTCCACAAATTTCAAAGCAGAAATGGAAGCCATAATAGAGGCACCCACAACACTCATAAAATGCTTGCCGAGTAACAACAGTTAGAAATTGTAGTCTTTCTAACTTATGCAAAGTCGGTATTACAGGCAGTGAAAGATCCAAAGAACACTTGCATGAATGAAGTTATGGCATGCTTACTACATCTCAGCAGTACTACAAAAGAAACATTACTGCAGTGGATCCCTGGTCACTGTGACATACTTGGAAATGAAAAAGCTGATCTCCTGGCAAGGATAGAGGGATCACTGGAACAAATATAAAGTGATAATACGTACTATGAATGTAAGAATATGTTAAAAGTAAAATATAAGAAAAGGTGAAAACAGATTCACCCAATTGGAGAACCAAATGACCCCTTCCATCAAATGTTACGCAGGGAACAAACCATCATCTTCAGACTACGAATTGGCCACAACAGATTGAGAAGTCACATGTTCCGAAAGCTGAAGATTAACGAGACAGACCTGTGCAACTTGGACTGAACCCAAAGACTGCAGAGCACATTCTTCATTCCTGTCAACTCTACCAAGAAGAAGAACAGTAACATCACAAAGGAACGAGACTGCATACATTTAACAACAGAAACATCCAAGGTAATAATGACGTAGGCTACATGCCCAATCACCTCACCTGGAGAAATGAAACTTGGAAAACCTGGAGAAATGAAAACAAAATAAGACAATGACAGATAACATATATAATGACAAAACAAGATGAATGACAACACCAAAAAGATCCAATTCCCCCTATTTTTTCCTACACGCCAATTTCAATCTAAATAAATGAATGATTTGCATTAAGACCATATGACTTTAAGGTCACCATAGTACCTGAAGTATTTATGTATGTATGTCAATGTTATTTTGGATTTTTCTATTGTTAAATGTCTGTGGCCTGGTTCATTTGTTGTTTTACTATTATATTTACGTTTGTTCACTGTTTGTCTGTATTTTTCTTTAAAAGACCTTATGATTGAAACTTTTCTTTGTCTGCTTTGAATGCTGTCATCTATATTTAAATTTATATGTTTTCGTGTGTGTTGTTCTAATAATCTGTTTGTGAGCGGTAGAAATTACCCCTTCGCCCCCCCCTCCGCCCCTGTGTCCTAAGTGTAACTTATTAGTCATACAGTATTTTAGCAATATCAATTGTTATTATCTATTGTTGTATTACTTCTATTGATCGAGATCTCTCTTGCATCTCTTTTACTCGAAATATTTCATCATCTTCAGGTGTTCCCAAAAACTGTTTTTCATTTCCAGTTTTTTCATGCTGTTATGACAACAATATTTCTCATCTTCTTGTTATAATATTGTTTAGTCAAACCCTCTTCCAAATTTACTGTTCTTAACGCTTCTTGATTCATTATTTTCGCTGTCCGTTATATTCTCGGTAGCATGTACTTTCGAAGGAAGCAATTCCTTTTTGCTAATATTTTATTAAATATCCATGTTTCGCAAATACAATTCTCTACTACTGGGAATATGCTTCCTCTGATCCGATGTACTATAGCTTTACTGTTGGCGCCTTACCAAAGAAGTTTCTTTGAGTTATTTTTGATATTCAGTTGTAGTTATCAAATTCATAGTTTTACATAACTTTTATTATTGTGGGCCCATTTATAACCATTTTCTTCCCAGATTTTTTCCTCGGGGAAAACCTCGTAGGTTTAATACAGGCGTCTCGACCTTGTGTTTGTGTAATGACATCTGATCGCGAAATGCGAGTTGAAAAAGTGCACATGGACTACCTTTCTACAGCTTTCCAACTGAATAATCATGAGTTACCTTTATAGTTAATTTTTCTGTAAAATTGGAACAAATAGTGTCACTATCCGCGCTTATGGGGAAATGAATGCGAACAGGGTTGTGTACACTGCAATGGGAGCAGGGTTGTGTACACTGCAATGGGAGCAGGGTTGTGTACACTGCAATGGGAGCAGGGTTGTGTACACTGCAATGGGAGCAGGGTTGTGTACTCTGCAATTGGAGCAGGAGTATGTACGCTACAATGAAGGAGGTTTATACTATCAGTTTTCATATTCAATTTTCCTTTCACTTCACCTTTCATTCTTTGTCTTGGTTCGTTCTTTGTTATTTCTGTAAATCATGGGGCTATCACACTACGTAGTACATGTACGCGGTGGCCGCCATCTGAAAAGCCGTAACGTTTAGGACGCTTGCGGCAAATTTATTCACCAAAATGTCCACTTCTCATGTTAGCGAGCGGCAAGTATATTTTCCGCCGTAGACCACCGTTACTAGGTATATTTCAATCAATTAAAAATCCCCAAATTTTAATATTTTTTTTACCAGATTTAATAAATCTGATATTTTATTCAATTGACTTCCTTTTCCTGCAGTTTTAGTGGCAACTATGTGTTAAATGTCATTTAAATATCGATATTTTCGCAATATATTGACAATTTCTAACAAAAGTATCGCCATGACGGTGAATTGGGTTTTATAAACTTTTATTTTATCGAATTTTCATTAAAATCATTATAGATTGTGATTCAAATGATTATTTATGGAGAGATAAGTTATTTCCACACTCGAAAATCAATTTTTATCTAATTTGATATTAAAACATCAACCACGTTCGAACGATAAATTTCTGGACTAGATCTAGGTTTATAGAAGGATTTTAAGACATACCTGTAGGTTTAATCCTTATAATCCCTTAAATTACAACAAATTGACCATAAATCGCGCCAGATTCGGTCTATGTTGGGTGTTTCAACTTCAAAATATTTGCAAAATAAAATAACGGAAACTTCATACTTTTATATTATCGTTCTAAAGGTCAAAATTTGCCGGAGTTTTGTGGAAAAACGTCTTTGAGACTGTCTTACATGCCACATATCACACACAAACAAAGAAAACCTACACCAATATATGCAGAATTGAATAATTTATTTATATGTGCAAAAATAATTAAATATCTCTAACAACAAAAAAGTTATCACGATTTCAAAACAGCCACCAACTATTACGTAACTATTTCCAGAAATATACTCAGCGGCAGGAGAGAAATTACGTAATTCTAAACACGTCACTATAACCTTACCATTATATGCCGTTTCCTGGATAACAATTCCTTATTTTAAGAGTTTCCATGCGTCAACTATATTAGTTGCTTTTAACCTCTTGTAACATATTGCCCGATTTTGAGGCACATTTTCTTCCGTTGCCCACTGGCTACTAAGATTAACCAAGATTTTTTAGGCTTCATCGCTATAATTGGGTTTTTTTCCGTACAAGTGGCACCACTAAACCAGTCTGTGATAAGGTAATTTCAAAATGTTTCTCCGTGCTCCCATACAGTTGTCTGGTTTCCTATACTTGGAACCATATGGCAACTCTGAGAACCACTAAACCCCACAACACTCTGCACGATCGATGTCTTACAAGAAGATTATGGAATGTACAAAGATGCCTGTATGAATATGGCTTCAACTTGCGAGAGCGTTCTTCAAATGAAAATGTTATATTTGAAAATCGAATACAGTGTCTTGCAAGTCGAAGACAGTGTCTTACACGTCGAAGACAGTGACTTCCTAGTCGAAGACAATGTCTTCAAAAAGACTGCACAGTTTGATACCTAATAGACACAGTATTTCGATCTTGTGTTGCTGGCCAGAAAGGGGAACAAGGAAAAGTAACACTGTTAATTGTCATGCACGTCAAAGAAGGTGACTAAGGAGGTTTTTGGGGTGGAGTTGGTTACCCCATCTTATAGAGGGTCAACTGACCCAGAAGCCATGCTCAAGTCGAGCATGCCATACCTAAAGGCGCAGACATCACAGCCAAGGTATAAACAACGACAACGTATTCCGATCGGCGGAATACATCCTACTAGTCTGCAGGAGTTTAAGAACGAACGAAAAATAAGACAATACAGTATTCTCACCTTTTCCACTTCCTGCTGCGTTCACACTTAAACAACCATGAAGATGCTTCTCTTTGCAATTTGAATTTTAGAGGGTAATGCTGCTAGTTTGCAGATAATGGTTCCGTCTTTCGGAAGAAGCATCATCATCTTCATCATTCATTCTCAAACTCCTGCAAGTTAATAGGATGTAGTTCGGAGAACGGAATGCGCTGTGTGATGGTGTACAGTTAGACTGCAATAGCTGCCACTTTCTGTCTGATATATCAACTGTCAGATTCCAGTATGGCTTTACGGCCATTGTAAATATTTACAGTAGATGACAACAAACCCATCCTTCAAATCACACTAGTCGCCTCTTAAAACATGCATGGCAGTTCACAGTTACGATACTTCTTGCTACCCTTTCACACGAATCATTCATTGTGATTTAGTTTGCGTTATCACATTTTAAAAAAAAATAATTTCTACAACTCGTATCTTATTCTTTTGTGTGTTCGTTCTCATACTCCCACTGGTTAGAATGATGTAGTCCGGAAACGGTGTGAATTGTGTGATGGCCTACACCTTTGCTGCGATATGTGCGCCTTCTTTTGAACTAACACAACTAAATATTTCATGGCTTCTGGCCAATGGGATAAGATAGTCATCCTCACCTCTAAAACTTCCAACGACATTCATGGCAGACCACATTGGTGCTATTCTTTGCTCCATATCTAGGCCTCGACAAAATATCGTCGTAGTAGCTTCTAACCTGCGCAACTGTGTCTAAGTTTGGCTGTGCGTTTTCCGCCTTTTATTGATATTTCAGGTTTACACAATTTTTTCGAAGATTCCTATATATATCATCTCTTGAAACTACTGAGTTAAGAACTAAGAGTGGTATCCTCGATAAGCAAGATGTTACTTTGTTGAGAGGGCCAGAGTACATATTGGGAAACCCGAATACAATTATCAGCCAAATAAAATACAAGTTTTGATAGGCCTATACGATATTATAAATCTATCCAGATGGAAACCAAAAAGCAAATCATAAATTCAATTTTCATACCACCATTATGCTATCAATGTCAGACATTGACACTAACAAAAGAACAGGAGAGCTTACGTGTGAAATAAGATATCTAAGAAAAGTAGCGAACAGAAGAGATCACATGAGAACATAGATATTACAGATTAGTATGTTCTATCTAAGAGTGAACACTCAACAATCATGATAGAGAAAGAGGAATGTAGAATATGTTATAATAATTACTATTATTATTATTAAATTGTAAAGACGCACATTGACGCCATCAAGAGAAATTTTGAAAATGTATACACACACAATTACTCTAACAAGAGACATTTTGAAAATGTATACACACACAATTACTCTAACAAGAGACATTTAAAATGTATACACACACAATTACTCTAACAAGAGACATTTTGAAAATGTATAAACACACAATTACTCTAACAAGAAACATTTTGAAAATGTATACACACACACAAACACATATTGAGTCCATCAAGAGACATTTTGGAAATGCAAACACACACATTGACTCTATCAATGGATATTTTGAAAACACAAACACACTCACTGACTCTATCAAGAGATATTTTGAAAACACAAACACACACATTGACTCTATCAAGAGATATTTTGAAAACACAAACACACACATTGACTCTATCATGAGATATTTTGAAAGTTCACACAAACATATTGTGAGATATTGAAAACATAATTAAGAACGTGGAAGATGACCTGATCGTCAATAACTGTTGTAATGTATATTATCATACATTTCCAATTGACTGTATATTCCAACTTACAATGTTAGAACAATACGTATATCCCTATATAAATGCAATATTGGTGTCAACAATGATAAATACCCCAATAATAAAAACACTTTTACCAATGTTGAAACTGCCAATATAAATACGCTAGGTTGTCGAGATTTACAATATTCTGATATGTTGACAAAAGGTCTTACCGGTTACACTCAAAATACTAACTAGAGTACAAACCGCAATTATACGATATATAAAAAATAACTATCGTAGATTAGTAACTGAAGATGGAAATGTGTATCGTAAGCCTCTTTAAGTCTCAATTATAGTGAGGACATAATGTCGATATTTCACAGCGAGATTATTATACATCCACTAATAATAAATAATATCAAACCACTTGGAAGACACGAACATCTGTACAGACGTGATGAAGGACCAGAAATATGTGTATTAAAGACAAAATATCAGTCTTTATTATTTCCGTATTGACAGGGAGTCCCCCTTTGTGGCGAGTGGTATAGAGCGCGTCTGTGATAGTCAAGGTACCGAGTTTGAAATCCGCCTCACGAAATTGTGCATCCGGACCTTTCACACAGCAATTGCAATCTACTGAACTTAAATACTGCCAAGAAAATCACTACAGCCATAGAATGCTGGGTTGATGGCTACATCCTGTATATGATATGCTATCAAATTTTTAAAAATGTTATTGATAGGGAAAATAGGAAGAATACAGTAGAAAGAGAAGAAAACCAAGGCGTTCTGGCAAAACCATACATGACATAAGTACTGTGTTCGTTTTCAAACTCCTGCAGAGTAGCAAAATGTAGTCCGGAGAACGTAATGCATTGTATCATGGCTAAAAGCGTGTCAATATCTGCGCCTTTCAGCCTGACACATCCAATCTGAGCGTGGCTATTGCGCCACTTTTAACTTAAGGGATGGGACAGCCAGCTCCATCACATGACCTCCACATAAGATAACAATAAGTATGGAAGTTAAAAAGTGATGCTATTCTGTGCTCCCCATTCAGGTCGTGTCAGGCCACGGGTGAAATAGAAACTAATAAAGGAATTGAAAATGGAGCAAATAAATACGTGTACATGTAAAAAAAACGACATGATACGTTACTTGAAGACCTTACTTGAAGACCTTACGTGAAGACCTTACTTGAAGACTTTGCTTGAAGGTAGAATTTTGTAAAAAAGAGTGTAAGAAGTAGGTAAAGATTCATTTGGAACGGAAACCTCATGAGATCAGGATCTGTTAAAATGTATCACCGAGACATGTGACAAATGATGGAGGTCTGCTGAGGGCAATTTTTGATGAGAAGACGGTACTTGATAATACTTCTTGATAATGATAGATCTTCTAGGGTGTAGGACTTCGTCATTTTGTTCCATGTGCCAGGAGGTGGGTATTGTTTTTACTGTCAGCTCTAGACAGGTTCCTCTGGCATGTTTTGATGGTGAGTTATTCCAGAGTATCAGATGAATAATTTACTCAGTATGGTTGTATGGTGCAAAAAGTCATGCGCTTAACAATCTTCTACTCAGGATGGAGATTTGCCAGAACTTTCTTGCAATCTCCAGGCACGCTTCAGCTTAAGCATTAGTCTTGACTGACTTTAAATTAGAGTATATCACGCCCGTACCTCCATAGAGGCTAGTCATAAATTGCGTCCACAATAATTTGCGAATTTTTGACCCCTCCCTCTTGTCAAAAACTGTCAGTAATCCAGTGATCTCCTTTCCACTTCTTAATTTGTAAAAATAAAATGTAACTTTTTCCCGTTAAACAATTTTGTTAGCATAAAAATTACTACAATATATATGTTTGTTTCACATTTTTAGAAATATTTTAAAATTCAAACAATTTAATTAGTATATTTTTTTAAAATATTGTTGACGTCGACATTTGCCAAACTACCTCTCCCTTTTCAACAACTGTCAAACTGTTTCAGACCGACCTAATCTTTGACGAAATTTTATGAACAACTTTATTTAGGGGTTCAATGTCGCATATGTTGTCTTGCAGGAGGCTGTCTTATTATTCTTTGCTTCCCATAACTTCACAGCAAGTGACAGTAAAATGTGAACTTCCTAGTAAAATGTGAGCTAGTACGCGCGAGTTGCGATTGTGAAATTAGTAATTGACCCCTTCCTTTAAAAAGTACTGAAAATCTATGGGTATCTTCACTTTTGACCGCACAGCAGACACACAAAGATACAAAGGCACTTAAAGGTTAATACGTTAGATTACTATCTGACGGTAACTGACATATCGACTCAGACATTCGTAAAATGTTGAAATACCCACGCCAGAATCTATAAATACTTTATACACAGTTTGGTTTCCACCGTGAACATTTGCAAACATAAGACATGCGGGCTCACTGGGAATTATACTTTTAAAGTGACGGACTCGACTTTTCTCGTAGTTTCTCATCCGTGAGCCTGGTTCCTTACGGGAAGAACTCAACAGAGGAGTTGGACCCTGGCTCTTTCGCCCTCTTAGCCGAGGTGTAATTCACCGACATCGTGTACCCCTTGTCCAAGTTTGAGTCTCACACCACGCGTTTGAGAGCAAGGCTTTCTCGAGCTGAGCGTCTTGTCCCAATAGCGCCTGAGCCCATCAGGTACTGAACCCTTTCTCTCTTCAAGTGTAAATCCGGTGTAGGAAAACCTGACAGTAGAGTTGGGCCAGGGCTAAATCGTTGTCCCTTTAGTGCCTGAGCCCATCGGGTATGGAACCCTTTCTCTCTGCAAGTGTACTTCCGGTATAGGAAACCTTGACAGTAGAGTTGGGCGAGGACTACCATCGTTGTCCCTTTCTTGCCTAACTCCATCGGGTACAGAACCCTTTCTCTTCGCGAGCATATTTGCGGTTTAGGAAGGCTCGACATTAGAGTTGGATTAGGTCTTCTTGCTTTACCAAACGCCAATGAATGGGTCTGGGTCTCTGCCTGTAAGGAACACAGGTAACTAGAAGCTCGTCTCGAGCTGACGGAGCTTGTAGTTCCCCTTTCCTAGGGACTTTTCACTTTCTATTTGCAGTTCACGCTGCCCTCTAGCGCTGTTCTGCCCTTTCATTGTTTCATTGTACTCGGTATGAAATCTATTTGTCTCTCGCCATGCATCTACCTTTACGTGCATTTTACATTGGTCGCCCCTCCAATGTTCGGACTGGACTGACTAGCTTCACTGTATGTCGACAGTGTCGCTATATGTGGTGATGCTGGTGGTGTCGGAGATATTGTCTGTCTCTTGTGCAGTCAAATCTCATTCCATCTGCTGCCTCCACATTCTCGGACACGATCCCCAAATGATTTGGCCAGAATCAGCTCGAGCTGCTGCATTTCTGTTTCCAGGGTGCACCGCGTGGAGGTACATTTGGGATCTTGGTTATCTGTTACCCTGGGTCCGCCTAGAGCAATGGGTTCCCTTTGCACCCCTAGAAGTGCTATGTATACCAATAGTTTTTTCGGGCATCATAAATGTTTTAAAATGTTTAGTACAAAACTATGGAAAAATAATAGATTAAAAAGGGTGCAAACAATTCTTTATAATTTCTAAAAATATATTTCTGTATAGGCCTTATATTACATCTTTTACCAATATTAAAACATCTAATAAATAATAATAAACTATTTATTTTTAAAAATTAAATATTCTTTCGTTATCATGCCATGTTTTTACCGTCATATATCTCATAATATCTATACAAGTTAATTCATTATTTAATGGATGAAATCTATATAAACAATCACTATCAAAAGCTATACAATATTTCATTTCATTTAATATATACCAGTTTCTTGATTAGCTCCAAAATCAAAATACGTGTACTGAGGTTCTTTTAAAGGTTTTCGATCTAATTGGTTCATATAACATTTGTGTCAGTACCTTTCTTATGTTTTTTTTAATAAACATATGCTAAAATAGAATTCTATAGAAGTTTAACACCACTGAAAGATTATAGGCTATACGATTTTATAATGTATCTAATCCGTATGAACAAATTTTATTTTTAATTTGACATATAGAGAAATTATTATAAATTATAGTGAAATTATCAACCTATTAGAAAGTTGACAAATCGACTACTGAATGTATTTTTTTATAAAATAAAAAAAATAAAACATATATTTTTATTGTATCCATTTTTTTATCCACTGAAATTTCAGACTCTTATAATTGATGATTTTAACCCACTTCCTCTTGGAAATAATTATTCGACTAGAAGTTTGACTTCTCTCTGGAAATCTGGGGGTGGGGTACTTTTGTTCTTTGCTGGAGGAAATATTTCATTTATAACTTTGTCACTAGCTTTATTAGTTAACTTCGTGACTAATTCTGCAGCTGCTTTTTTTGTAACATTAATTGCAACTTCTTTTACAGTATCTTGAACAACTTTCGAGACTGAAGCATTTGTTACATCTGATAAAAATGGAGACAACAATTTATCAAAGAACCCTTCTCTAAAATATTTTAATTTCTTATTTCTTACAACTAAAGGCATTTTTAATTGCTTATTTATTTATTGTGTTTCATATTGTTCTTTATCATAATTCCTTGTCTGTAAAGCTCATTTGCTATATTGGACATCTCAGTAGCGACATTAATATATCCTGCTTCTGTACTTCGTTTTAATAAGTCATATCTTGCTAATAATTCTTTTGGATCTGATGTGGAAATATTTTGATCTGACTCCCCGCTAGGTGCACATTCTATTGAACGTTTTTGTCCTATTATTTCGTCTCTTATTGATTTAATGATATTTTTCCCTTGTACTTGATTTTGCTTTTTTGTATTTGGATAATTTCTAGTCCATATGGCACTTGTTGTATTTAGTGTTTCCTATATATATTTCTGTCATTATCTGCATATATTTGTGGATATTTAATAGTTATTAATTCCGATGGTCCTCCTTCGCAAGCGAAGATGAGCATGGCATGAAAAAACATTCAATGCGATGAAAAAAAAATATATAATAATTAAAATTGGTAATTAACTAATTTAGTTTGTGAGTTCGTAGATGCCCGATG
Organism: Meghimatium bilineatum; assembly: GCA_034231615.1. Taxonomy (NCBI): domain Eukaryota; kingdom Metazoa; phylum Mollusca; class Gastropoda; order Stylommatophora; family Philomycidae; genus Meghimatium; species Meghimatium bilineatum. The sequence goes on from CM067319.1 coordinate 42,866,636, forward strand.
AGTCCGATTCGTGCACGGAAAGTTCTATTGCAGTGCATGCAGGAGTGTTGAAGGTTTGGGGTAGGAGAATTTACGGATTTGTCCTTCCGCTTCTTGCGCTTGTGGATTGCCCGCAGTGTTCTTTCCTTTTCAAATTTCGTGATGCCAGCAGTGATCTGGGTGTGCCAGGCTCAGCGATCAAGTGCTGTAGTCTCCCAGGAGATAGGATCGATGCTGCAGTTCTTGAGAAAGCTTTTTATGTGATCTTGAAGCGCTTTTTCTGCCCTCCACTTGAACGTTTACCTTCGCACAACTCCCCATAGAATAATCTCTTTGGAAGGCGCTTGTCTGGCATACGGACGATGTGGCCAGTCCAGAGGAGTTGGGTACCTAGTCAACATTGCATGGATGCTTTGCATACAGGACTTCTGAAGAATTTCCGCATCTGGTACACGATCCTGCCAACCTACTCACATCAGGTTTTGTAGGTACCGAAGATGAAAAGAGTTAAGCTGTCGAGCGTGTCTCGCAAAGACAGTCCAGGATGACGCAGCATAAAGCAGTGTTAGTAGAATCACTGCGCGGTACACGTCCAACTTAGTTGTCAGACTGAGACCACGTCTGATCCATAATTATTAATTCTAGTAATCCAGAAGTCCTTTATTTTTTTAAATCTATAATAAAATCATTGTTAGCATACATTATAGCTTCTATATTTCCTATATATAATTTCCCACTAGACTTGTATAAACCAAATAAAGTATTTCCTATTTTAGTTCCTTTTGTTCAGAATGACTTTGCTTCACTGTTAGCATACATTATAGCTTTTATATTTCCTATATATAATTTCCCACTAGAACTATATAAACCAAATGAAGTATTACCTATTTTAGTTTCTTTCGTTGTTAATGACTTTGTTTGTGGAGATTCTAAAGCTAATTTTTTGGGTCGTTCAGTGATTTCAGCCAACGCTTTTTGAGTGGTTTCAGCTGTCTTTCTATTATGGGTAAAATATTTTTGTTAATTTGCTTTTCATTTCTTCTTCTTCAGCGTTCATTATCAAACTCCCACTGGATCTCCCTTGTAGTATGACCATGGTCCTACTATATTTCCAGCCGGATGTAGTCCAGAGAATGGAAATGCGTTGTGTCGCCGTTTTGTTTGCGCCAATGGCCCGACATATCCGTCTTCGGTGGGTTTCATTTAAATATCATCAATTCTTACACTAAGATTATTTAATTCAATATTTATTTTACTTTGTTGAAATTCATCAACAAGCTACTGTCTTCTTTTTATTGGATCTGAGATATAAAAGAAAGATATTTTTAATAAACTAACTGGAAGTGTATGTTTATTTTTCTTCTAAGCAAAATTTAATTTTCTTATGAGCTCTTGTTTTTCATTTGTATGATTCTCAAGATTTTTACTTCAATTATGCGTTCATGATGTCTTATTGCAGCTAACATGTCCCTATACTTGGTTTCTTTCTCTAAAATAAGTTTAACTTATTCTTCAGATATTGTTCCGTCTTCAAGTTCTTTGGAGATATGACTATGTATTGTATTAAATTTGGACTCATAAAACTAAAATCTGTCCATGTTTATCAGCTTTATGTTGTAGTATTTTAATTTATAAATTTTAAAATAATATTTCATGCTCCCATTCCTAATGCAATTTCCTTTTTCATCATTGCTGGAGACGATGTTGCCAGTATAGCTTTTCCACGTTTTCTTCCTCCATTACTTTCCTATCGAAGGACAACCTAAGGGCGTCCTTTAAATAATTCAGGAGGAGAAAACGCTATTAAATCTTTTATGGGGCACCAACATTTGGAGACACTGGATATGTTGTTGTCAATGAAGCAAGGAAGTTTCAAGTACCACTGATTGAGGCCCTTTTATCAGTCATGTCTAAATAAGACTCAGTTGAAATAGTTGCTGCTGCTTCTGTAATCTGATGCATGTCTGTGATGTCAAAAGGTACAGAATCTTCAACATTGACAATGTCTTGATCCAGAGGCCAAATGCCAGTAGCTTTGAACCCAGACATTGTGTTTTGTTTGGTTAACAAAAGCAGTACCTCCAAGCTCTACATGTTGATAGATGAAGAGGGTTTTCCCAACATTCTTTATCATCCACGAATGGCTGAGTGGTTAGAACGCCGTACTCAGACCATCGAGGTCTCGGGTTCAATCCACGGTTGGGACAGGATTTTTTCTTTCGGAGTTTCAATGCAAATCCGTCCTGTACATGTTGCGGCGTCTGCTATGGCAAAGCGGCCTTTATTTCCACAGCCCATAGAAAACCTTCCTGCACTCCTTCACAGGAAAACATGCAGTAATGAAAGAATCTGTTAAATGTCTAAAATCTGATGTCATGGGTCCAAAGACATACCTATCCGATGGTTGCATTTTGCTGCTTCTATGTGGTGGAATAGTGATTACATGAATATTGTTCTGCTTTGCCAACTTTTTGCCAACTTTTTTTCCAAGCGGGGAAAAAAACGTGACTTCCGTGATTATCCATACTCACAATGATGGGATATGTCTCTGAAGGTCTAACACATTTTATAATATGCTCAACCACTTTCACCAAATTTTCACTTGTCATCCTGCCTGAAGAGTGGGTAAGTCCTAAAGAGGCGTCGGTGCTCCGTTTAATATAAAGTATTCACAACATTTTCTTGTAAACACAAACACTGGTGACAAGCTGTCTCCAGTAGCAGAAATAATGCAGCACATTGTGACAAGTTCACTTCGCTCTCTTGATGTGATTTGCACAACCAATTTGGTATCACGTGGTGCAATGACTCTATGAACATTTTTGTACTGTTGTCACACCAGTTTCATCCAGATTGTAAATCTGAGCCCCACTTACACTCATTTTTGTATACGATACCTGTAGTAAATTTTAAAGTGCTGCAATATTGTGTCTGCTAAATGCTGTTGCTCGTGCCAATGATGTTGCTTCTGGCTGTCTTATTGACAATTGTCGATATCGCTTCAGAAAGCCATAAAGCCATTCTCTACCTGTCATTGAGTATTCAATCAGTGTTTGGGGACATTTCACATGATTTAATGTTGTAATTTTAAAGGCAGGAATACGAACATTTTTGAAGTTAGTTCGTGAAACATTTTGGAACACTTATCAAGATAATTGTCCAGAATTTCTTCCTGTTCATGATTCAAAATCTGACTGTTGATAATTTGGGATGAGTCTCATTACCGACAATAAATGGCAAAAAAAGTAGGAAAGTATTACTACGCCATAGAGTGCCTCAAGGAGGAGTTCTATCACCCACTCTTTTTCTCATATTTATCAATGATCTAATTGAAGAAATACCCTGTGGAACTAAGGCAGCACTATATGCAGATGACTTGGTTCTATGGTGCACACATGAGAGCGCCATGGTTACCACAAAAATGCTTCAGAAAGCCATGGACATTTTGACTAATTGGGCTGACAAATGGTGTGTAAGTATCAATATAGAGAAGTCAGCAACAACCCTTTTTACACTTTCACCAAAACAAAGAGCAGGAAACATCTATGTAAATAAAACTATCTTAAAGGTAGATGACCAACCCACATATCTTGGTGTAACATTTGATGCCAAAATGACATGGAAATATCATATCAGCAAAGCAGAAACAAAGGCTAGAAGGAAGATAGCTATACTAAGAAAACTGAGTGGGACAACTTGGGGAGCTAATGAAAGAATTCTAAAAAATGTATACCAACAAGCCATTCGACCACACTTGGAATATGGTTCTACAGCATGGAGTTCATCATCAAACACTACACTACAAAACCTAGATAGAGTACAGAACCAAGCACTTAGAATCATTACAGGCGCAATGAGATCCACACCAATCATAGAAATGCAGAATATCGAAGGGATGCAGTCATTGAAAGAGCGTAGAGATACTAAAATTATAATTCATGGAGAAAAGTTTCTTTCCGACCATAGTCACCCAATGAAGGAAAGATTCCAGAATCTATCACAAGGACGGCTTAAAAGAAGCAGCTTCATACACTAGGCCAAGCGTCTACGTAGACAGGTATCGGATCTACCAGAGGTAACAATACCACTGACATCTCAACCAGAACACACCCCATGGGAAAAACGGACATGCCTACCAGTGACCATCCAAACAACAGTAGCAGGTGTGCATGGGGATGAACATCAGAATAATCTGCAGAAAAGAGTAGCAGCTCTCAGTTTCCTTGATGATGTTTACCCAAGTGATCTATGGACCAGAGTATATACAGATGGATCAGCACAGAATGCAGTAAAAAATGGAGGAAGTGGTGTATATGTAGAATACCCAGATGGCACCACTGATACCACTTGTATACCAACAGGGAATTACTGCAACAACTGTGACTCTGAAGTCAAAGCTATTTATACAGCTGCAGAGAAACTGTTAACATTGGACAGGACCTCACACCCTATTGTAATACTTACAGATGCAAGGTCAGTACTAGAGGCATTACAATCCAATAAACTTCCAGAGTTAAAAGAGGTATTGTCCATAGTACAAAATAGGTGTAGAGTTATACTGCAATGGATTCCATCACACTGTGGAATAGCAGGAAATGAGAGAGCTGATCAACTCGCCAAGGAAGGTGCTAACAAGCAGCAATCGGATGTACCAATCAGCTATCACCAAGAAATCCATGATAAAGGCACAACGAAAGCCTAACTTACCTCCACGGGATGACTACCACCTACTTAACAGACAAGAACAGGTCATCATATTTCGACTGAGAACTGGACACAATAGACTAAACAGCCATATGTATGCAAAATTTTTAATTGGCACAACAGCAAGTGTAATTGTGGACAAGTCAACCAGACTTCAGAACATATCCTTCAAGAATGTGTAAACTATGACACATTAAGATACACATACTGACCTTCTGTTACACCAATGAATGTTAAACTTTATGGTACAAAACAAGAAATGGAAAACACTGTCCAATTTATACAAGAAACAACACTGCAGATATAGACATTATTAGCGAACGAAAGAAGAAGAAGAAAATTACCGACAATTTCGACTTTTTATTATTGTTTAGTAGTGTTGTACAAGTTATTGCATATTCCCTGGAAGCCATCTGCATCGGCAGTCACTGTCGCTCTCATAATGGACTCTGGTACTTTGTTTTGATTTGTTTTCCTCTGGTAAACATGGGGCATGTTTTTACTGAAAAATAAAATATATAAAATAGGCTTAGATTGAAAGTTTCATATACTTTCAATGTATTTCTTCAATTGTTTAAACAAACTAAAATTTGGACATAATTTGCGATTAATTTATAAAGGTATACTGAACACTTCCATGTGTGTGGAAAATGGTCCAATGACGGTCCATTTCTCCATAATAGGTATTCAAAAATAAAAACATCACATAAACTCTTAAATCTCATACTTCTTTGGAATAAAGAATATTATTTACGTAGGAAATGAGTAATTTTGCATATAAAATAACTTACCGTGCAATTAGCAAAATATCAAGCAAAATTGAGCTTGCAATGTCACTTCATTGATCCAACTTTATCCTTGGTAAAATGTGATCACGAATTGTGAAAATTGACGCGGGCTTAAAGAAACGGACGTTGTTCCTATAGATTATTTCATACTGTTAGTTTTTTTTTTTCATTATGGTGCAAATTAATATGGACCATTAGTTTTTGAGATACAAGGAGTGGTCCAATTATCCTATCGGTCCATATCCCCCAACTCTCCCCTATACTTGGAGTCGAATGGCAAAAATAGCTAAAGCCGACACACGAAAATAATTCAAATCAATCTTTCAGGTCATTTTTACATTTTCTCTACGTATCTTTTTACTGGAGACCGGTCGTGGTTATAATGATCAGTTGAGCGCATATATCGCAGCTAATCTTTAGACCATGGCACAATGCATTCCTTCTCATGACTGCATCTTACCAATCTGCAGGAATTTGGGGACGAAGACAGAAAAAAACGTGTGTAATGATGTTCATCTATGCAACGAGCAATGCTAGAACTTACGCAGCTCAATCCTAGGTCTAACAGAAGAACTATGTGCTTTGTTGGGCGTGTCATGTCTTTTTCATGCTCGACGTTGGTTTTTAAGACAGAATTATGGTGAAATAAGCGTGGGTTGATTCGAAACAAAAGTTAAAGGAGAATATGAATTACTAACTGTATTAACATTCTAAATATCACAAGCAAAGAATGAGAATGATAAAATACTACATCTATTCTATATTAATGTATGGATTAGAAACATGCATAATAAACACAAGCTTCATGAAAGACTTGATATCTTTGAGATGTGGGTATATAGAAGAATAAAGTTCATGGAAATAAAGAACAATAACAAAAAGTTATGAAAACACTTCGTATGAGAAAATAAAACTATTAAAATAAATAAAAATTAAACAAATTATATATTTTGAGTATATAAAACAGACATTACAACTTGTTTAAGTTTTTACGTGAATGCAGAATTGAGTTGAGGCGAGTAAGGGGTGGAAGACACATAAGAAGAAGGGAAACATCACGAGGTGGACAGGTTACAGTCTAACAGAGTGCACCATCAAGACAAAGAAGACAGAGAATGTTAGAGAGTAGTGAAGCCAATCTTTGGTGTGAAGATAGCACTTGCTAATGATCTGATGTCATTGAATGTCATAAGTTTTAAACACTTTAAACACTTGAAGACATATCTTAAGTACCGTAGCTGTGGCCCAAGCTCTTGGAAAACCACATAGTATTGAAGACATTGGCAAATATATAACACTGCAGAGAATTCGAAAAATACAAAATCGAATGGAGAGGTCAGCTTTTCCTCGTCTTAAGACCTTATTATCTGCTTTTCTTCGTCTGAAGACATTATTCACTGCTTTTCCTCAATTGGACCTTATTCACTGCTTTTTACACTGCAGCACGTTTTTACAAGCTCATATTAAACATTTCTGGACTAAAATATAGAAATCTTAATCAAGTTCTTCTTCAAAATATTATTGCGCGCAGATCACAAACGACGTCATTTATCATGACTAAGGCGGATGATTATTGTCTATTTTGTATAATTTTCCCGCTAATGAAAATAACGGGAAACGTTGGATCAGCTGATATAAAACCCAAAGGTCATGTGACTGGATTACTAGAACCAATATCTATATTATTTTTGCATGAGTGTAAAGCTCTGATATAACCAAATTGGACTAAAAAATCCTAGGATGAAAGGAACATACCACACCATAAGAGGTAAATTTTACGAAACCAAAGATCAGCAGATATAAGTGATGCTGTTTTTCGATTAGCGCGCAGAACTATTATGGAGAGGGACTTACTATATTTCTGAAGCCTTGCACATCTTCACTTTAGAAGGATGGCCTCTCGCTATAAAAGAAATGTACTGCACGTCCTTGCTGTGTTCGATTATTTTTATCAAGTTAAATATCTGGAACTATTGATAACATCAGATGGAAAAAAGGTACATCAAAATCATGAAATAGAATAGGACATATAAAATCAGCTTTTAACAAAATAAAAGAATCATATGCAACATGAATTTATCAACTGAAGAAAGGAAAATAGTTCTTCAATGAAACATATAGCTAGTTCTGTCGTATGACAGAGAGTCATGGACGAAATTAAACATACAAGACGAAAACAAGTGGTCACGGATAGGTGGTTCTTCATGCGATTGCTAGAAATCCCATGAACAGCTAGGGAAAAAACAATGAAGATGTACTAAGACAGATTGACACCAGAGATGTACTAAGAGAGATTGACACCAGAGATGTACTAAGACAGATTGACACCACAGATGTACTATGACAGATTGACACCACAGATGTACTAAGACAGATTGACACCACAGATGTACTAAGACAGATTGACACCACAGATGTACTAAGACAGATTGACACCACAGATGTACTAAGACAGATTGACACCACAGATGTACGAAGAGATAATGACACCACAGATGTACTAAGACAGATTGACACCACAGATGTACGAAGAGATAATGACACCACAGATGTACTAAGACAGATTGACACCACAGATGTACGAAGAGATAATGACACCACAGATGTACTAAGACAGATTGACACCACAGATGTACTAAGACAGATTGGCACCACAGATGTACTAAGAGAGATGACACCACATATGTACGAAGAGATATTGACACCACAGATGTACTAAGACAGATTGACACCACAGATGTACTGAGATTGACACCACAGATGTACTAAGAGAGATTGACACCACAGATGTACCAATAGAGATTGATACCAAACGGAAGAATTATGTATCAACACCAGAAAGACATAGTCCAAATTTATTCTCAAAACTATAAGAAGAGAAGTTATGGAGTATATAAATAACAGGCAAAATTGTGGAAAATATACAGATGACAAAGAGAGAAAATACTGAATGGTTCAACATCGTGGGATGTTAGAAAATCAGCAGCAGGGGAGATACGCATTTCTGCAGATATAATGTTGAGTAGAAAGCTGATCGATTACGCCACTTGGCACGGGTTATGATGATGACAACATCACATTTTAAACTGAATTATTAATGAACTTCATTCCAATTCCATTACTTTTGATACATAAGATCTGCGAGGAGTCCTGTTGCGTTATATAACACTCCTTCCCCCCTTACAGGAAAATATAACGTGGCAGTTAGTACAAAAAAAGAATGTGCATATAATGGTACAGCACTCCCGCCTCTCTTAGTGGTTTTCCTAGAAGAGAGATCATCAGAAAACACAAATAATCGGGGTAATTAGCTTTTTTCCTGCTTTTCTTTCTTTTTGGTAAAACACTCCCACCTAACGTAGCCATATCTATGCCCCTGACAATTCGGTAAACTGTAATCATATTTAGCTCATATATTTCTGAGATGTCACAATATTACTGCACATCAAGCCACCATACGTGTTACAGCCAGAAAACCGATCGTGATTTAATCCTGTGGCGCCTTAAAGCAAAAGCGGAGAAAAGACGCTAGATAGATAGGTAGGTAGGTAGGTCGATCGGTTGGCCGGTGGGCAAGCAAGTAGTTAAGTAGGTAGATAGGTAATATATTTGAAATTGGTAATATGTACTTATTACGCAAAACTGAAATCCAACAGGTAAATCCAGGAATATGGTAATGAAGTTTTGCTAATAAATAAAGACACACATAATAACAGACACAAATGGAAGTATCTACCAAAAGGCTTTATCAAGATAAAAATTCAAACAAAATTAAAACATATAACAGAAAACGAACAGTAAGGATATGGACGGTCACATTGGCATGTGTAATATAGATTTGCTACAGATGCCAATGTGACAGTCCATATCCTTACTGTTCGGTTACTTGTTTAAAAACTAAGAAGTTAGGTGTTATGAGCGATTCTCTGGGCGCAGAGTGTCGCTCCGTTGAAAGAAATGAAATACATGTGGGATAACCCTAGTAAAATAAAACCAATTCTTTGCTTTATAAAAGTAACACAAGAAAGAAAAACAGCAGCAAAACTGTCAACAATGTTGTAAATAAAAATTAGTAAAATAGCACAATTATTCAGTAACAGTTTAAAAAATAACAAAGACACGAGTGCTAACATACTTTCCTCTAATGTAGAGATGCCTAAATACTTTCATCCAATTCAGGATGCCTACATACTTTCCTCCAATTCAAAATGCATATATACTATCCTCCAATGTAGAGAATGCCTACATACTTTCCTCCAAAATAAAACGCATACAAACTTTCTTCCAATGTAGTTTGTTCTTTATTATATTCCAGTCTGTGTGTTCTCATTTTTAACTCCGTTACACTTTTTTCACAAGAAGGAAACCACATCCGGTAATTATTTCCTTCCCGAAAAGTATCGTCTGAAGAAGTTATCCATAAAGATGTTCTGAGAAACTGTTTCATTCCGTCTCATCCATTGTTCCTATTCATTCTATCCGCTGACCAGATTCGTGACCCCATTCTCAGACATTTATAGAAGGATATTTTATTAGTATAAACTCATACTGCCCGGTAGTGGACTGGATCGATTCCAGTAATGTTGTTCTATGCATAACAAGAATTTCTGAGACCAACAGGAATTGAACCAGACCGATCTGACGGCACCGAATCGCAAAAACATTGCCAGACTATTTGATGCCATCAGAACTCACTGGTTCAATTCCCGTTGGTGTCAAGAATTTGTAATTTATTCTCTTGTCTCCTACTTGAATTTACTTGTATATGCATAACACGAGAAAGCTACGATCAATATTGAAATAAAAAGTTAATGAAAGAACTAACACAAAGGCTCAAACAGATCTGGTAAATTCGATGCGACTTCAAGGGATGAGATTACACGATTAGTTCGTAACTTCATGATCCAAACGCAAAGGATCACAAATGAACTATAAAATATCATTACTTAACAAACGATTTTTAGCGACCCATTATTTACGCTTGCGAAGGAGGCGATTTCGTCGCAGCCCCTGTATTTGGATCAGTCTATGTGTAAGCTTGTAATCTCGTGATCTCGTTGTTGCTTGAAGTAATTTCCAGAGAACTGCATCCTAATATGCAGTCTGAGAGTTGCAGCCATTACAACAGGCAATAATTTTCATTGTCATTGTATTTTGTTTGGCATAACAAAAAGAAGTTGTATTGTGCGGGATGCAGTTGACCGAAGTCCCGTAGATACGACTTTAGGTGTTGTTTTTTTTTCCGTAGCGATTTTCTTGAAAATATTTACATTAAATAGTTTGACATTGCTTTATGAAAGGGCATGATGGCTAATTGCATGTTGCTGAAATCGAACCTGGTACATCGATCGTTCAAAAATATATTTTTTCCGTCAATGTGTTAGTATCGACATGCTTGTTGTCAATAAAAAATATATGACAGCTCGATGGGAGGTAGCTCCACCGAGACAAGAGTGAGATCTTAGAGGAAGATATGACACACAGAGAGAGGGGAACAAAGAGAAAGAGAGGGAGGGAGAGAGAGAGAGAGAGAGAGGAGGGATCAATTCTGTAACCTTATAAGCAGAAGCAAATCTGATTAAAATTATCGACAACATATCTAGAAATGGAACAAATGTCCGTTTCTGTGAAAATGAATATCTTTTGTTCCATAGTTTCTTCCTTCCTCCTTTACACTGTTCTACATATAGTTTCTTTATTTTACATTCTTTGTCTTTTTCGTGCATGCAGTTCTCTGTTTTTGTTCTTTCTTTTGTTACCTTTCATCATTCCTTTCTTGTCATTCATTCTTACGCTATTTCCCTCTGGATATTTCTTAATTTTTGCTCTTATATGAAATGATGTTTTCTTGAATCGTGTATTCTTTCTTTAATTATGTAATTTCTTTTCTTTATATCTATTTCCTTTATGTCATTCATCTTTCTCTGTTCTGTCATTCTGTTCTACGATTTCATCTGCTGGGAGCGACTGGATGGGTTTGATAAAATATAGCTAAAAAGCAATGCCCAGTACAAAATACGTTCCAGATATTATCCATATTATTTTTTATGGTCTTTTGCATGTCCACTGACTGTGGTTTACCTATATACATACATATATCACAGGCTTCAATACAAAGTTTATCCTGGAAAGTTTTTAAAGACCTGAACTTTGTCCAGTTTTCACGGGTACCCTTTTGACTCTACGCTTACATTCCACAGGGAGAAATTTTCAACAATAGAAACAAAGTATTATTACTATTTCAATTATGAGGCTTACTATTATTACTGTCATTAATATTATTACTATTATTATTATTTTACTATATTACTACTATATTTTTGTTATTACTGTTATTATTATTATCAAATTATTACTATTTTATTGTTACCATTATTATTACTATTATTATTTGTGCTGTTATTATTTGTTACTATTAGTAGACCCCTACTAGTATTATTATTATTACTATTATTAATATTATTATTGTTATTATTATTATTAATATTATTATTATTATTAATATTATTATTATTATTATTATTATTATTATTATTATTATTATTATTATTATTATTATTATTATTATTTAAAAAGTTGTTGCCACACCTTCAGACCTTTAACTGAGTGAACATTGCAAATGGTTTGACTACCGCCACAATGAATTAAGATTCATATTAATCTTGAATCATCACATAAGAATCCATATAAACGTCAGAATGAAGGCTTCCTCGATTTACAAGAACATATCCCCTCTCAAAACTTCCTTCAACATTCTTCTTCTGCCTTTAGCGTTTCAAACCACACTCACGACGATGGAAATACGATGTATAAAGGGTGTTCAAACATAACAAAAAGATATACATAAATTATGAACTTACACCAATCGTAAATATTCACTGATTCTAAAATATAGGATGCGAGCATTGCAAAATAAATTAAGAAGATCGTGACAAATTAGAAGCAACAAGGATGTGGTTTTACAAAATAATGGGCAGCTGCAAATACTAACAAGGAGGTGCTGAAAGAGTCAAATTCAAGACGTTGGTTACTTAATAATATCATGAATTTTATTTAAAAATTTTTTAATGTAATAAGACAGGCAGATCTGGAGAACTTAGTTACAACGGGCAAGATAGAATGCAAGAGAGATCGAGGATGACAGCGTTAGTAAATATTAGATAGTCTGACATCGTGGTATTGCGACGAATAGCATGGAAAAATATATTTGTGATTACTGAAAGACTAGATAAGATCAAATTAGGTATTTGCCATAGTAGCACACACATATCATAGTAAATATATTCAGTAAGTAAATGTGTTTGTACGACAAATAGTACGAACATGAAGAGATGTAGGCTATTTGAAATCAAGAAAATATAAAACCGCAGACACGAGAGATACAACAAAACGGGGAAACATGTCGGCCATAGATACAGGACTGAGTTAACGGGCGGGCATTGTTAGATTACCTTTAGCCCTTCACCATGATGCTACACGTTCTGTTTATTTATTCTTTGTTAAATCTGTCTAATTTAGTATTTTTTGTGCATTTTCCTTCTTATGGTATATCAATTTAGACGATCTTTGATCGAAACGTCTTCTAATTTCGCTCTTATTTATTTTATTATAATTGATTGTCTCACTATTTTATTAGTACTGTGAAGCATTTGTAATACATATTTACCTATTCACTATTGTATCACTAGAATGGAAACACCACGAGATAGAGAAAGATCAATAAGTAGGTAGATTGAATGCATCACCTATGTTCTGATGGGTCATAATATTACTACATATTACTACATTACTAAATAAGTAGGTAGATTGAATGCATTACCTATGTTCTGATGCGTCATAATATTACTACATATTACTACATTACTAAAACCGAACGCGTCAAGAGCCCAAAAACAGCTATATCTGCGCAATTCAGCCTGACTTATCCAACTTCCAGATTTAATATCATATTGAAGAGCAGAATAAATATAGAAGATAAACATATATAAATATCTAATTAATAATACTTATTCTATTGTATTGATGTGAGAGTTGGACATTTGCAGCGTAAAAAGAGTCTTTTGTATTTATGTGAGCGTTGGACAGTTACAGAAGAAATGGAGGCTTTTGTATTTATGTGAGAGTTGGACAGTTACAGCAGAAATGGAGGCTTTTGTATTGATGTGAGAGGACAGTTACAGCAGAAATGAAGGCTTTTGTATTTATGTGAGATTTGAACAGATACAGCAGAAATGGTGGCTTTTGTATTTATGTGAGAGTTGGACAGTTACAGCAGAAAAGGTGGCTTTTGTATGTATGTGAGAGTTGGACAGATACAGCAGAAATGGTGGCTTTTGTATTTATGTGAGAGTTGGACAGTTACAGCAGAAAAGGTGGCTTTTGTATTTATGTGAGACTTGGACAATTACAGCAGAAATGGATGCTTTTGTATATATGTGAGAGTAAGACAGTTACACCAGAAAAGGTGGCTTTTGTATTTATGTGAGAGTTGGACAGTTACAGCAGAAATGGAGGCTTTTGTATTGATGTGAGAGGTTGACAGTTACAGCAGAAATGGAGGCTTTTGTATTTATGTGAGGTTTGTACAGATACAGCAGAAATGGTGGCTTTTGTATTTATGTGAGAGTTGGACAGTTACAGCAGAAAAGGAGGCTTTTTGAATACAGGCTTTTGAACAAATGCTACAGACGAATATTGCGCATTAATTGTACAGAACATAAAACCAACATATACGTGAGAAGCAAAATAAAATACTATTGCAGCTCAATGAGAGCATCTCATGGAGTGTTAAGACGTCGCAAACTTGTGTGGTTTTCAACGTAATTATTCCATATCCATAATTATCGTGAAGGGAGCTGGTGAGGGTGGAAGAAGAAGAAGGGGTCAGAAGAAAGTATGAATTTATAATATTAAATACTGGATAAGATTAAGATTCAGCATACTTAAACAAGGAACTGAGAATAGTGAAGCATGGTAAAATTTGTATGCTGATGTTTCCAGAGTGGCACCACTACGATCCTGAAGGATTATGAGTTTGATGATAATCCAACTTCAGCATTGCTTCTGGGTCACATTGACCTTAAAAGGCATGAAACAATAAAATCTACCCCAAAACCTCTTTAGTTGCCTCTACAACATGCGTGGAAGGTAAACAAAAAGTATTGCTATTCGTTGCTCCCATTTCGAACCCTGGCAACACAAGAATAAATCATAGCGTTGACGGATTTAATCCATTCAGACTATTTTCAGAAAGTGTGAATCATGGTCGCTATCAAGATTGTTTGATATTTGTGTAAAAAATTGGAGTCCTAAAAACGTAATATATAATATATACATACAAAAAGACTGATAAATCAACACCAAACTGGAACTGTGAGCCGTTACATTCTCGTGGATTTACGAGGCTAGAATCGGATCAAGTATAGACTTGTTTGTTGTTTGCTGAGAATCAAACCAGCACTCAGAACTGGAGACAGAGGACGACAGAATGAAGGAAATATTCTATATTTTAACATGTTACAGAATGAAGGAAATATTCTATATTTTAACATGTTAACATTTTAACAGCACAAAATCAACAACGTTTCTGATACAAGACACTGGAGAGATATTGTCTCTATTGTCCCCAGGTATTGTCCCCAGGTATTGTCCCCAGGTGAATGATGATTGATCACATTCTCATTTGCCGTTAAGCATAGGGGTGGGAGCTTATGCTGTCGTTCCAAGGTCAGATGTGTCACTGTGGTTGTATTTAGTCCATGTTTGTTCAAGGTTATCTTGATGTTTTCTATCCACCGTTTTTTGTCTACCTTTGGTATTACGCCCGGATATTCTTTTGTTATATGCTCTTATTGGTATTTGGTTTGGCTTCATTCTCATAAGATGACCGAACCATTTTACTTTCTGTCTCTCAATATGTTCAATACATGATATTCTTTTTCTAATTTCTTCATTTCTTATTTTATCTAGTTTGGTAACCATTGCAGATTTCTCAGTCACTTCATTTCACATATAACTATTTTTCTCTGCTGAGAGGCTGTTAAAGACCATGTTTGACATTGGTAGCACAGTGTTGATATAAAAATTGTAGATATTATATGGTTTTTTTTATTTCCATCTTGATTTTGGGTGAAGAAGTAATGGTGAAAGTTGGTACGTCACTGTGTTTGCTTTCTGGCACCGTATTTCTACTTCTCTCTCTAGTTTTTCATTTTCGGAAAACATTCTACCTAGATATTTAAATTCTTTGACTGGAGAGATAAGAATGTGAAAATTCATGATCGCCAGCTGGCAGGATACATAACGATGATAATGATATATTTAGTCATATGAATCCAGATTATCGTCGTATTAATTCTTGTGTATTTACATTAAGGACTCGTTTTGTCAAAAAATGAATAGAGAAAATTAGATTACATCTTTTTTTTCAATGTGTTTTCAGTTCTGGTTAACTAGATTACAGATGACTTGATTGCGCTCCACTCAAATACATCCAATCAATTCTTAGACAACACCAATTCATACTGGTCTGCAATCTATAGGCTGATATTTAAATATAGATATTTTGTTTTCATAAATATTTCTCTAATTTTTTCTATTATATATTCAGTAGTTTCTTTGATCTTGTTTGGAACCCACGTCTCCCTGATTATTTTAGGATTAATTAATCTAAATATATCAATAATTAATCAATAATTAATTTAAATATTCTTATTTTAGTGTTATGGTTGAGAATAAAGTCAATGAGCGGCGTGCAAGGGGGAAGCAGAGATACAAGTGGGAGAGTAACATCGCGAGATGGACATGTTACAGTCTAGCAGAGTGCATCACCAGAACAAGAGACATGGATGCTAGAAATATGTTGCAGCTAACTTTCACTGCGGTAACGGCACTTCATGATGATAAGTAATGAAAAGACCACTCTCTTGAGTGGCGGGAGTTTCAATTAGTGTAATTAGCTTGTTTATTATTAACTATTGCTTTCAATAGTTAAACAGCGAAAACTTCTATGGTTTGGACATGTATGCCGGTATGATTCCTTGTCAAAAACAATACAGCAGGGAACCGTTGGAGGTGGAAGACGCCGAAGAGGACAACTACAAGCATGGATATACAACATTATAGTCTGGACATGACAAGATTTTTCCTCACTCGTCGGCATTGTTGAAGATCGAAATAATAGGAGGAATCTGTTTTTTTATGCATCCAAGGTATTTCTCCTGCGACCTTGACGGGTTACAGGTTAATATATAGACAGATGTCTACAGGCAGGTAGACCAGACCAGAACAGACCAGGAGCAGGACCAGGACCAGAGATAGATAGATAGAAACATGTATCCAAGAACCCGTAAAGATAGTAAGCGCTCTACGTAGAATACGTTTATAAAGA
Organism: Meghimatium bilineatum; assembly: GCA_034231615.1. NCBI lineage: Eukaryota > Metazoa > Mollusca > Gastropoda > Stylommatophora > Philomycidae > Meghimatium > Meghimatium bilineatum. The sequence goes on from CM067319.1 coordinate 42,883,496, forward strand.
TCTCAATTTTCTCATGCCATTTCTTTTCTCCGTTTTTTGTGCGAAGGAATATCTAGAATTCAAATCATTTCCATTTTGTGATTTTTTTCAACACCCTCACGACTTCTTACACCCTCAACTGTTCCAATCACGATTGTTTTAAACAGATATTTCGTACCGTTTAACATGCCTAAACTATATCATCTTTCTTCATCCAACTGTTCATATGTCGCTTTATTCATAATCATGTCTTCTTGTTCTGTTGGGTTAGTTCTCAATCTTCTACAGATAATCAGGGTGTAGGCCATGAGAAATTAATGCGTTTTATCATGGTTTGCAGTTGGACTGATATAGCTGTTTCTTGATATAAATAATTCTTGAAATTCTACATGTTTATTTTATTTTTAACATATTCGTTAGTTATATGGCGTCTCTAACTCCTGTTAGTGAACGGGGATAGTCCTAACAACGAAATCTCTTGTTGTTCGTCCATTACTAGTAATGATGACTATTTGTTACATCTATACACTTGATGATGAAATAATCCATTTAGCTCTAAGCAAGTATTTTTGACAGCCCATAGCGTTTCTGACAAAATCACAAGATGTGTAACTGAGTCGAAATGTCTTATATGAGGTTATATCAAAGGCGTGTTTGTGTAAGGGGGATTTATGGATACATGTTTAGTCCAAGAAGGAAGACATTTCAGTGCGCTAGTATCCCATGATACCAAGTATTGCCAGGAACACAGCACATCTTTCTTGGTCAGCTAACAACTATCTCATTATTCTTGTCAGATTTATTGACTCATCCGCAACATCTAACATTCCCCGCTACCTAGTGAAGAAATGCAATGTGTTGATTATCTACACCATGTTGTTAATCAAAGAATACAAGGCGGAACCCACCAATTTGGACTCTGCCACAAAAGGCCAAAGGTGTAATGTCCGCTGACCTATCTCTCTTCGTCATCCATGGAGATTATTTGCTAGAAGACAAACGTGAAAAGTGAAACAAAATGTAACATGATTTTTTCACTGGTGACGGGTTGTCAGCATATTCTCCAATTTTCCATAGTATTCAAATACGACATAACAGAATTGGAGAGATCTGACCTCTGCCCTATGCGCTAACTTCAGCACAAATTGAAAATGAATGAATTAAATGAATGAATTCATGGGACACTGTTTATATAATTGGAATCGCCCGCCAAAGATAACCACGGTCAATCATTTAAACTTACGGCAATAATCACAATCGACCTTCGAGGTCATCAGTCCGCAGGTGGTGACTTGAGCCAGGTCGTGCCTTAGGTGTCTGTGTTGCAGATCCGCAGATGCAGGATGCAGTATCGTCTATACCGATTTCGTGTAAGTGTGCTTTTAGACTACAATGTACTGCTCTCAGTTGAAATATCATGACCTGTTCGTTTCTGTTCAATTTGTTAATGTTGTCTTGCTCAAGGCTAGTAGTTTCCGCTTTGCTCTCATCACTGAAGACGCAAAGATTGTTTCATCAGAAATTTCATGTAAGCTGTAAGAAGATAGTGGACAAATTATTTGCACCTTGAACTATCCAGGTTGCGGTTGTTACACGGGCAACTCCACTTAATACAAATCAGTTAGAGGTGTACGTGGGCTATTCGTACGTTGCTCATAAGCCTTATGGTGGCCCCCAGAGAGCAAGACCTTAGTTTTGGCATGCGATAATCACTTTCGATGTTATTACTTCTTCTTCTTCAGCGTTCATTCTCAAACTCCTGCTAGATCTCTCTTGAAGCAGGACCATGGTCATATAAGATTACCAGCAGGATGTAGTCCAGAGAATGGAAATGCGTTTTGTCGCCGTTCTATTTGTGCTAACCGTACGACACATCCGTCTTCGGCGGATGATGGTATTTGATCTGCCCCTAACTTTCTTCTTGTTGACTTTCTTCAATAAAGATCTACAGCAAATTGCAATGAAACGAGAGACGTGGAAATCTATGACTTCAGCCATATGTGACGTCTTTGAAATAACTAACTAACTAACTAACTTTCTTCAGCGGTGTAGTTCGAGAGGAAGGTGGCTCTCGGGTACGGTTGTTAGACATCTAAACCCGTAGTCGTAACCTTCGATAACAGTTACCATGTTGTTCCTACAGGCCGACGGTGTGCTCGAACTAGTTACAAGCACGGCGTGGGTTGGCGGAACAACAAAGAAACCGGTCGCAAGGGCCAGAATTGTGCCCTGATGTCAACGTCTGTTTCGGCGGCATTAGACTCGAAACACCATCGAGTCGAATGGTTGCTGAAACAGAGAGCGGAGCACTTATGGGAATGCCCCACGTGCTGTTTGGCCAGTTTCTAATAAAGAATCAAGAATAACATCTAAACCCATAACAATACGCCCAGGTCTACCACAAGGATCTCCCCTATCATTCATGTTATGCAACATCTATGCCGTTGCAATCGCACAGCAGCAACTCGACAGAAGAGGTAGAACACTGTCTTGTGCGGAAATCATGATATACAGACAGAATTATTACATAATGGCAGTGAGAACAACATTCTACAAGTCACATGTCATATAGAAGAACAATATGATGTGAATAATATCATCATCATCAAGTGCCGTCTCCGCAACGAAGGTTGGCTGCAACGTATCTCCAACATCTCCTGTCTCTTGTCTTGGTGGTGCACTCTGCTAGACTGTAACCTGTCCATCGTGTAATGTTACTCTCCTACCTGTATCTCTGCCTACCTCTTGCTCGCTTCCCTTTGACTTTACCCTCAAGTAAGGTCTTCAATAGGGTGTCATGTCTTTTAATGTGTCCAAAGTATTTTATTTGCCTGATCTTTATTTCTCTTAGTAGTTCTTTCTTCATATTAAGTGTTTTTAGCACCTCTTTATTTGTTTTCTTCTCTTTCCATGATGTTCTCCCTATTCTTCTATATACCCACATCTCAAAGGCATCAATTTTGTCTTCTAATTGTTTATTTATTGTCCATGTTTCTGAGCCATACATTAATATGGAATAGATGTAGCATTTTATAATTCTCATTTTTAACTTGTTTGTAATTTGTTTAGATATTAATAATTTCCTCATGTCATTGAAGGTACTTTTAGCCATTCCTATTCTCCTTTTAGCCATTCCTATTCTCCTTTTAACTTCTGTTTCACATCTGCCATCATTTGTGACTATGTGTCCAAGATATTGATACATGTGAATAATAAACCCACCTCTAACCCTCCTTATCCGTTTCTTATGACATGTATAGAAGATGACAGAGTCACTGTTCCATTATTTGTTTCTATTTCTTCCCTCTCCAAATCCTGAAAAAAGACGAACACATTTAGCCAAATTTGTTTGCATACAGATTTACTATATTTCACAGAATGTTTACATTATATCCACGCCAGTTATAAATCTAAACTGTTATCTGTGAATACCTCTTTATAATATAAATTCTCGCCATTTATTCAGCGTTTCTCGTGCCTCTTTATTCATAATCAAAGATTGTACTCTGCTATGGTCCCCAGACTCTTCACGAAATGTTGACATAACCATTTTGTGTTTGATATCTGCAGTCAATGAAAGAAGGCGGCCGGATATTTTCTTCTCGATAATGATGAGAACGTGCCGTTCTTTCGTTTCCAAAAGTTCTGAAAGAGAAATTCTGAAGAGTAAAAGTATGAAAGGATGTGGCAATGTTATCAGAAGGAAGGAAGAAGTATTCCGTATTGATTTTCTGAGTCATGAGGGAGAGTAACAGCAGAGTTTACAAAGTCTGTGAAGGTTGTCTCTGCTCGAACACGATCAGAAGTCATGTTGTCTTAATTTGATGTCTGCTCTCAGCAAATACGGGGATGCGATTTGCGTATTAAAATTTGTCTTCATTCACTTCTCTATATGTTACATTTCTTGCAATTGTTTATCTACGGTATCGTATTGAACATTTTGGAGACATCTGAATAATTCGGGGTACATCTCGAAAATGATAACAGAGTTCAATAAAAATAATTGATTACACTGGTATGCAAAAAAAATTAAGTTGAAAGTTGTCTATAATTTTTTTACTGAATTAGGAGCATTTTGTGCCACAAGAAAAAAATGACATCCACTTTTCTCAATCAGGTCAGGATTTATTTGTGAATTGATTTTAAAATATTCTATTCTCTGACTATAGCTTTCTATTCATAACTACATTTTTGTGATATTAGTAGTTGATTTATGTGTTACATTTCTCACATAAAAAGTATTTAACAGAATGTATTTATTAAATGTTACAAACATAGAATTATATAAATGAAGAGAAGACATTGAAAAAGGTAAGAACGTGTAAATTACGTCATCACTGAGCAAAATTCAGGACAAACTTCAATTTCTTCAACTTTCTCGAGTGCTCAGCAGCAGGAATATCTCTTTTCAGAGTCTAGCTGTAATTAGCAATCACTACTGCATAATGTCCTTGATACCTGGTCTCCATCTCTTTTATGTCCTGATAGAACTTCTTTTCCTGCTCGTCACTCATTGATCCAAGATTCTCGGGAAACCGATCCATATGTGAAAATTAAATAATGCATTATCTCGGGAATGCATTCCGAGATACAGAAAGTTAAAGGCAGCAGACTCAGGAGAGGAAGGTCGTGGATGGGACGTGCTGAGGATGTAATACAAAGCGTGTGCAGATTGCAGGATGTGGCAGCTGGTGCGGAGTGGATAGGTCTACCCACAGATTTCGAAACTTGTTTGAGAGTAGTAATATCGCTTGGCAGGGAATGCAGAGAATGGTGTCCCACAGCTGTGGAGAAAGAAGTGCAGGCTTTAATCAGTGAGAATACCAAAATGGGGGATGTGATTATATACACTGATGGATCTGTAATTAGGCGTGTTCGCAGTGCTTGGGCCTTTACAGCTCAGTGCGCAGGTAAAACGATCAAGGAGGAAAATGGAGCCTTTGCGGTCACTACGAGAAGTATGACCATGGAGACTATGGCGGTGACCAAGGCATTTGGGTGGCTACGCACACAGAAAGTAACGCAGGTCTGCTTCTTGAGTGACTCTATGAGTATGATTAGGAAGGTGCAGGTGGGTCTCGTTCGCGAGCAGTGGATTGAGGCCTTGAGAGGTGCGAGCTTGAAGGCGGTTACATTTATTTTCGTGCCGGGACATGTGGGCGTTCGTGGCAATGGAAGAGCGGATCGGCTGGCATCGTGTGCGGTTGTGGCAGGGGGCGGTGGGGCGGTGGATCGCGCTGGCGTTTTGGGCTCCTTGAGAGATATAACACGCGAGGGTGGGACTGATGTGGATGATGGTTCCTTTTCAATGGCTGGGATTGGAGATCAGGGATTGAGATGCGGTGTTGCTAGAGGTGAACATTTTGGAGGGCGCAGAAGAATGATGGTCGGCCAGCATGGGACCGGGACTGTCAGCAGAAGTGTGATGGCGGATACACTCAAGGAGAGATCGGAGCAACTATGGATGTGTCCAGTTTGCAGTGATGATGATCTGACGACTAACTAACTAACTAACTAAATAATGCATTTTATGCTCATGTTGCATCCAAGGTTTTTCAAAGCAGTCAGCATATTGTTGACAACTTTTCATAGTTACTAGCTTTGGTGTTGCATAAAAAATTCTTCACAACCATAACAAAGGCCTTCCATGCTTCCAATTCCAATTTGTAAATTGATTTTTCAAACTCAGGATCTCTGATGTGCTGACGAACTTGAGGACCATCATAAATGCCACCTTTCAACCTCTCTATGGTTAATCCTGGAAAAGCGTGGCACAAGTAAGTTAAGCAGCTACCATCCTTATTCAGGGCTTTGTGAACTGTTTAATCAAGCAAAACTTGATATGCAGCGGTGGGAATAGTATCTTGTTTCTGTCTACTACAGGATTGTTGACGATGTTCTTTGATCTATCCGGCACCAATTCTTCTCGTGCAGGCCAGTCCTTCTTGGTATAGTGCTGGGACCTGTCCCTACTATTCCACATGCACAGAAAGCAGGGGTACTTTGTAAAGCCAGACTGTTGTCCCAATAGGGAATTCACCATCTTCAAGTCAACACACATATACCACTCGTGCTAATAATAAGAAACTTTATCCAGCACATACTTCACCGCTTCATACTTCTCCTTCAGTGTAGTCGAGTGAGCAAGGGGTACAGAAGCAAACTGATTGCTATTGTGAAGCAGAACACATTTTAGTGATCTCCTGCAACTGTCAATGAACAGTCTCCAATCTCTGGGTTCATAATGGTGCACTTCAAGCTTCTGCAGAAGGTGAATAATATCTGTACAGTAAACCAAGTTGATCTGTACAGTAAACCTCGAAGATCTTGACTACGCAGATGACCTAGCCCTTTTGAGCGCAAACCACACAGATGCTCAATCTAAGCTTGACAATCTCCAACACTACTCAAATCAGATAGGGTTGAAAATCAACACATCAAAAACTCATATACTAGATTTTACGAGATCCAACGACAACATAGAAATTCAAAATGTTCCATTATTAAAAGTCAACAATTTTACATATTTAGGCACCAATCTAGCATTGGATGGAGACTCATCAAAAGAAATTTTACACCGTATTGCCCTTGCAGCGGGTGCTTTCAATAAACTACGCAACATATGGACGTCAAACACACTAAGAAACACCACAAAACTCAAGTTATTTAACTCCAACATCATCCCTATTCTATCATATGGGTGCGAAAGTTGGAAAGCCACAAAAGCCACAGATAAAAGACTCGACTCCTTTGAAAACAAATGCCTACGTACCATTCTGAACGTTAAGTGGAGTGACTTTAAATCTAACACTACTATAAGAGAGGAAAGCAAACAAACCTATATATCTTCCTTCATTAGACAAAGGCGTTGGACTTACATCGGCCATGTTCTCAGAATGAACAGCCTAAGAATTCCCCAGCAATCACTATATTGGGTGCCACCTGGAGTAAGAAGAAGAGGGAGACCTAGAGAAACTCTACGAAGAACCATTAATAGAGAAGGCATGTCAATGAACCTAAACAACACACAACAATTGAAAGACCTGGCAACACAAAGACAGAAATGGAAAGCTATGGTTTCTGCCCTATGCGCCGCCTATGGCCCTGGAGGAACATAACATAACATAACAAACCAAGTCCTTCTCTTCAAAGAAAAAATGGAGGAACTCTTGATGCCTGTTGCGATAAAAAGTGATGCGTGTATTTCTGCAGGATCTTCTAGTTGAAGCCATGTGAATCACGTGAAACCTTTAAAAAATACAAAATAAATTTAGAAGTGTTCTAGCATTTCTAGGATAGATGTCATCTATCCATCGTCGTCTGAGACTTCCTCTGTTTCTCTTTTCGTTTATTGAAGGATTTCAATGTAATGAGATCTGGTTCCATCGCATGTATGTACACATTTATGTATGTTTCTTAAAAACTGGAGATGGTAGGGAAAAACTGAATCTATTTTTGAAATAAACAGGTCAAGTATGGGCAGAAACAGGACTAACATTTTAGACAATCAAAATTGTTTTAGACGTGACAAGAATATTAAACATTGAAGACGGTCGTCTCCTAAACACAATTATAATAAGAAAGCTGCCATTTTATGGTTATATAAAGGGAGAATAACAATAATAATAAGACCCATAACCAGTGAGCGTCGTAGGGGTGCCTCACTGGATACATCAACACAAAAAGCTATCCAATCAACTCTACCCACTTCCGTTCGGAGGAATGTAGTAAAATAATATCCAGGCCATTCCTTGATGATATTTATCAATCCAGGAATTTATCTGCCTTCTCCTCCTTCCCTGCTCGACAGTTCCTTGCAAAATAATTGAGAGATTGAGTCATGTCCCGTTACATCTCCAAAACAAACAAGTTTACACATTTTCACCACTGCCAAATGTAGTTCTAGATATCCGGCAAGCTTGTTTATGTGCTGCTGGTCAAATATGTTTGCCTTATGTTCTATATAACTAAATTTTAACAAACATATGTAGCACTTATTTTCAAAATACTGAATTCTTCTTTCCCTGTCTGCAATGAGTGTCCAACTTTCACATCCGTATAAAAGTATAATTTGCACTATCGATCTGAATGGATTGATCTTTATTGTAATACGGAACTTACTTTTCCAAATCATATTCAAATTTGTCATGGCAACCATCGCCATCTCGTGTCTTAGATTAATTTCATTTCCCGAGTTGCCATTACCATATAATGGGACCCGAGATATTTTAAGGTGGTGATATAGTGAGATATAACAGCAGGGGAAAATGTATAATGGAATGTGTGGTTGCTGATAACGGCCGTCCAAGACGGCGATGGATAAGAGACGATTCAGATAAAAACAATTTTAATGTAATTCGCTACGTCTGGTCAACTAGCCAATAATCGTGAGGAGTTCAGATTATCTATACAAAGACTAAGTTCTGGGAAAAACATGCCTACTGAAAAAAAGTGTTTATCTAGTGTAATCAACCGAACGTCAAGACAACATCGAAAGATAGCAAACCAGGTGGTTTTGGTCACGTCATTAGAATGAAACCACCGCAATCAGGCCTCATGCTATCAACAGCAGAGGATCGGGCTACAAGGCACGAAGAAAACCAAGAACTAGATTGGTGGAGACAATCAAATAAAAATTAAAGAGACATGGGCTTACCATGCTCAATGCAACCAAACTGGCCAAAGATAGACAAATCCAACTTTCCCCCACGACGCTTAACATCACAAGTGGGAACGACAATAGATAGATAGAATCAACTGATCAAGTGTCATGCTTAGTGGCGTAGGTGATCATGTCTCTCCACAACTCGTTTTGTCATGTGTTGTTAATATATTCATTTGATCGCATTCTCCCATGATATGATTACATCCCATCCAGCACCTTCTCCATTTCTCTGCGTCTCTTCTCTCCTTTATCTTTCCGTTGGTTACTAAATAGTCAAATTATGATCCTCTCATCACGTGTATTATAATGTTATTCCTCCTTCGCAAGAGACGACTAGCATGATTCAGAAAATCCATTAGGTTTTTTGTCTCTAAGTGAGTAGATGACTGAAGAACTTAACCAGATCTTGTCCTTTGGGGGGGGGGGGGCAGGGAGTAATAGGGGTGCGGGTTGGGTTTACTAAAATATATTTATTATGGTTAGGTACGGCTCATTCAACCGCGGATGCTGCTTAAATTTAGTTATATCAGAACTAATAAGCATAAAATATAGTGGAGGTCGCGGTTTTGCTATTCCATTCACAACGACCTCAGAATAGTTCAGTATTCCCGAGCTGTGATATATCTCGATTTCCGATGTAAGAAATTATTCTTGCAGTTTGAACAGAAATTGATAAAATCTTGAGACGACAGAGCACTTTCAGATTTCTCCTTACGTTGTTATTGTTTTTGAAATGTCTGCAGCTGACTTTCTTAACCTGATGCTCGCGAGAACCTTAGAGTTTTCGTAAGGACATGTGCTCACACTAAATAAGGTAGCTAGTACTCGCGAGTACTAACTATTACATGTAGGCGGTGCTCATCGTCTGAATAGGTTTAGAACCTTTGGTCTAAATTGTTTCACTCTTTTGTATAATGTGTTCTCATCTGACCATGTCATATAAATCAGGACTGAATCAAATCTTGTGTTATAATTTGTCTTTTTATTCCAGAATTTCTAAGAACAGCTCGTCTAGATTGTTTTTCTTACTTGACCGGTGTATTTTCGTAATTCTTCCCAAAAGCTACATTTCAGTAGCCTCCAATTTTTCAATTTACTACAATCATCCAACACATCCGACTTCGTTAGTTTTTAAGCTTGGCAAGTCATTTTTGTCATATTCTATATTTCATCTCACACTCGTGTCTACTGTTAGGATGCAGTGCAGAGAACAGAATATATTGTCTAGAAGTTTACAGCTTACATGAAATTTCTGACGAAACAATCTTTGCGTCTTCAGTGATGAGATCAAAGCGGAAACTACTAGCCTTGAGCAAGACAACATTAACAAATTGAACAGAAACGAACAGGTCATGATATTTCAACTGAGAGCAGTACATTGTAGTCTAAAAGCACACTTACACGAAATCGGTATAAATGATACTGCATCCTGCATCTGCGGATCTGCAACACAGACACCTAAGGCACGACCTGGCTCAAGTCACCACCTGCGGACTGATGACCTCGAAAGTCGATTGTGATTATTGCCGTAAGTTTAAATGATTGACCTTGGTTATCTTTGGCGGGCGATTCCAATTATATAAACAGTGTCCCATGAATTCATCATTTAATTCATTCATTTTCAATTTGCGCTGAAGTTAGCGCATAGGCAGAGGTCAGATCTCTCCAATTCTGTCTGTTCAAAACTATTCTGTGCAGTTCTTGAATAGTATGGATATTGATTGTTTTACTTTCTCTAAGTATTGTTCTTCTGTTTCTTTTGGTCTCCCCCTGGTTCTTTTGCCTGATGGTATCCATTCAAGAGATTGGTGGTGTATTCTGTTGATGTCTGCGTGTAGGACATGCCCGATGTAGGACCAACGGCGTTTTCTGATAACATCTGTGATGAAATTTTGATGTGTCTCTTGTCTGATTTTATCATTCGATTTGAATTCACTCCAATGGGTGTTAGTTATCCTACGAAGACATTTGTTCTCGAAGCTCAGTAATTTATTTTGTGAAGATAAGGAGCTTTTCCAGCTCTCACATCCATATGATAGCACTGGAATAACGCATGAATTAAATTGTCCCATGAATAGTCAGACAATAATCATAAACGAACCGAATGAAGAACTGTTTACGTATAGTAGTTAGGTATTCTATGACAGCCGATGGTCACGCCTTAGGTGACCTAAAGATGACCTAAGTTGACCTAAAACAAACCGTTCTATACATGACCAATGGTGGACTGGATGGTTAAAATTTATAATTGATCGCATAATTTGTGTAGCAGCAGAAACCCAAGACGACCTCATACAAACGGCTCTATACTAGAATAATATTGGGCTGGGTGTTTAACAAATGATCGCAGAAAGAAAACCTGCAGTATTCGAAATTTTGAACGACATTTATTGAGTCACTTCGATAGAGATAACTTTGTGTACTGGCTTCCTAGTCGGGTGGTTAATGGTTCGATGTCCAGGAGAAGAACAGCAATGGCTACCAAAATTAAAACCGATAAAGAAGCTATGGCAGGGTACTAACATAAAAACAAAGTTGTATTTACTACTAACATGTGTGTTTCCTGTAGCGACATATGGATATGAAGCATGAATATTAAATAAAACAGTGGCTAAGAGAATAACATCATTTGAATTTAAGTGCTATACAGTTCTAAGAATATCATGAACAGCAAGGAAAAAACACCAGATGTTAATCAACGTCCAGGAAGGCTGACTTCTGAACACCATATTAAAGAAAAAGCTAGTTTTAAAAAAGATATTAAAAGAACACTTGCGCATGTCACTAAACGAGGCGGGACAACTTGCTCAAGGCCACGGAGAATTCAAGAGATCTAAAGGAAAGACTACGTTCTGGAAAGAATATGTCACTTGATGATAATTTACGAGATACGAAGCTGTCTCAAGAAGACCTCAATATGTAGGCATATCATCTACTGAAGTATTTTTTTTTGCTGCGCGGGTGGTGTGTCAAATGGGTTAATGGTGCATGCCCGGGCACCAGTAAAAGGACTTGTGTACAGAAAGGTAACCCATGACGTGAAAGGCCGATTTTGATTATTTCCGTGAATTTCGTTGGTCGGCTTTAGCTTTTTATGGCGTGAGACTTCAAGTATATAAATAGGGGCTAACGAAAAGCACGGCAACAATCAAAAACGTAACGAGTGGAGTCCTGTGTCGATTATATACATTCTGTACAGAAGTCTACTTTACTGACAACAGTCTCGATAGGTAAGATCCCCCAAACATTTTGAATGTAGTTACTTTTTTTAAACTCTTGATTGATGGGATTACCTGCACAACTCTAAATCATCCTTAGTCGTATCTTACTGCATGCACGACAGTGTAAAGTGTCACCATTTATTCTTCCCGTTTGGTATCAAAACATAAGAAAGCTGTTCTATTTCCAAGAAAGCTGTTCTATTTCCAAGAAAGCTATTCTATTTCCAAGAAAGCTGTTCTATTTCCAAGAAAGCTATTCTATTTCCAAGAAAGCTATTCTATTTCCAAGAAAGCTGTTCTATTTCCAAGAAAGCTATTCTATTTCCAAGAAAGCTGTTCTATTTCCAAGAAAGCTATTCTATTTCCAAGAAAGCTGTTCTATTTCCAAGAAATCTATTCTATTTCCAAGAAAGCTATTCTATTTCCAAGAAAGCTTAAAGTGTATATGCAGTACATGGTCTATACCATATATACACAGGGTGTTCATTCACCTTAAACTTGTTTTTCCAGTGGCAGCTTCAAGATCCTATTTTCTTTTATCTGTTTTTAGCCTGCTCAGATCGATGGATGTTGCAACTACTGTCTTCTTGCCTTGGAATGCGTTTTCTATTGACCGTGCCAGATAAATTGGTTCTGTGTGTTTCTGGTTTCGCCGAATACATACAATACAGGGTTTCAATTCCGCAGACATTGTGAAAGCATAACTTAAGAAAGAATGAAATAAGAAAATTGCCAGCATACTCTGGAAGTGTATATAACTATACACATGTAATATTTGTGATCTCAAGCGTAGTAGTTAAGCCGTTCTCTGTGTGCTCAAGAGATCGCGGGTTCTTATTTACTTATTTACAAAGTTCATTTTTTAGGAAGATCCCTGCAGGTTATCGCTTGAAGCTATGGACTTAGATTCTAAGAGTGGATATTCGTACCATCGTCAGACAAATAGCAAAATTCTAGCTTAAAATCATCATCATTACTATGTATCGTTCATCGTGGCGTAGGCAATTATAGATATTCACATATATCTGAAGTGCTATGTATCATCTCTACTGCTGACTTTCTACCATGCCAGATGCTAATCCACCGTTTTCTTGCGATCATGTGATCATGTTTATGTTTCTCTTAGTTTTGCCTGTTGTAACATTATATTCTAAAGAGGTTATTTCCGAGAAGTTAGCCCGTGAAGTTCAGAGTTCAATCACCGGTACAGAATGGATTTTTTTCTGTCGAAGTATAAAATGAACAACTCACTTTGAACATGACGTAGCGACAACAAGGCATACGGTCTTCATCACACAAGCTTGATTCTTAATTCTTGATTAGAAACTGGCCTCAAAGCACGTGGGGCATTTCCTGTTCCAGCAGCCATCTGACTCGATGGTGTTTCGACTCAAATGCTGCTGGAAACAGACGTCGACATCAGGGCACAACTCTCGCCCTTGCGACAGGTTTCAAACCCGTAAACTAGTTCAAGCACAACGTTGGCCTGAAGGAACAACATGGTAATTGTTATCGAAGGTTACAACTACGGTTACGACGAAGGTTATCACACAAGCTACTCGAATACTCCGTGTAACTCCCTAACGGAAAAATACAGTATGATAGTTTTTTTAATAAAAATGTGAAACAACCAATGTATTTTTTCGTACTTCTTATAAAAACTTTTTTTTAATTAAAAAGGGGAGGGGGGTCCCTGGACATTATAATAGGTTGTTGACAGTGAAGGGGGAGTCTAAAAATGTGACAAAGTAATTGTTGACGTGACTTATGGAAAACCTATAAGCAACTTCCTTTTGTTGGAACTTTCCATTGTTACATATTCGTTGACTCTTTTTTAGCTGTCTAAGTGATTCATAGTATTGTTCTGAAGTACCACATTATTAATAGGGAATTGATATATTTATTATATTTCGTTCTTAAACTTCTGCAGTCCACCAGGACGTAGACGATGCAAAGCATCCATGAAATGCTGACTAGGTCCCAACTCCGCTGGACTGGCCACATCGTCCATATGCCAGACAAGCGCCTTCCAAAGAGATTATTCTATGAGGAGTTGTGCGAAAGTAAACGTTCAAGGGGAGGGCAGAAAAGGCGCTTCAATGATCACCTAATAAGCTCTCTCAAGAACTGCAGCATCGATCCTATCTCATGGGAGACTACAGCACTTGATCGCTCACTGCACATCCAGATCACTGCTGGCATCACGAAATTTGAAAAAGAAAGAACACTGCGGGCAATCCACAAGCGCAAGAAGCGGAAGGACAAATCCATAAATTCTCCTACGCCTAACTTCAGCACTCCTGCATGCACTGCAATAGAAATTTCCTCCGTGCACGTATCGGACTCACCGGGCATCTACGAAGTCACAAACCAAATTAGTTAATTACCAATTTTAATGTTATATATATATATATATATAATTTTTTTCATCGCATTTAATGTTTTTTCATGCCATGCTCATCTTCGCTTGCGAAGGAGGAACATCATCATCACTCCTGAAAACGGAATGCTTTATGTTGTGAGTTACAATTGGAATGTGATTTATCAATCTTTGTCCTGAAATACCCGACTTGAGCTATTATTCTAGTCACTTTCACATTCTATTAGATCATACATAGTCAACCCCATCACAAGAACTTTCTCAGTCGCATCTTGCAATGTGCATAGCAAGTAACAGTGTTGCTATTCTTTCCTTTCCTTATGGGTCTACGCAACACACGGTTGGCTATCACTTGTTTTATATATATATATATATATATATATATATATATATATATATATATATATATATATATATATATATATATATATATATATATATACCAGAAAGCCAGAGTAGATCCAATGATTAGGCATGGGTCGTAGTTTCATAAATGTGAAAACAAATATATAAATATGCAATGATGTGCTAGGCCTACAAGACGCATAACGGTGGCACAACGTAATCACTCTCCCGGCGAAAATCGCACGGATATCGGTGCTGGTTACAATGGAGCGAACGCAAAACAAACAAACATATGCAATGATGTACTACAGAAAACTAATTTTGAGACAATGAAACTAAATGAGAATAAAAAATAATGACGACAACACAAAATTGCCCATTATTGGCTGGAGGAGCCAATATGACATAAACCAAAGCGCTCTATACATGGCCAATACATGCCCCCCTATTTTCTATACATCCCCTGCCGCAACAACTTGTTGGCGGAGACGTTCATGTGTGACAGAATGTCGTTCTGTTATCACCGAAACTGCGACAATCCTGAAGTATGAGCTCTGGTGTCTGTGTTGTAGCTATGGTTATTTGGTTTCTGCTATTTACCTTTTACACTTTCATGAACGGCGTTTTTACCGCTTTTCATATGGTGCATGGATTCAATCGTGTAGTTTCGTGCCTCGAGGGACGGCTTTTTTCGGTCGATGGGGGAGTATTTTATGATACCTATCTGAAAGCTGATTTTCAGGGACTTCCTGTGGTTAGCTTTTCGTGTGCAATACGGATAATGTATATAAACGTCAAACATTTGTTGACTGCGTCGCCATCTTAGAGAAACTGTTCTCCTAGAAAATGTGAGACGTCGCAAACGTCAACATTCAAACACGACATCCACCGAAGACGGATGTGTTACGCCATTGGCGCAAATAAAACGGCAACACAACGCATTTCCATTCTCTGGACTACATTCAACTGGGAATCTTGTATGACCATTGTCCTGTTACAAGAGAAATCCAGCGGGAGTTTGAGAATGAACGCTGATGAAGAAGAAGATACACGTCACTCAGAACAGAGAAGCATGGGGATATTTGTGTATTGATGTTTCTATGTTGGCATCCCTACGTCGTTAATCTATTACAATTTTTATGATTATGATCAGACGTATAGTTTTCATTGATAATAGTATTATTGATTTTCTTTGATCTTTCAGGCGCTCCCCTGGAAATTGGAATAGAAGTCATCCTTGCAAGTTTCGATAGCATATCAGAAGTGGACATGGTAACTATATTTTAGAAATTAAAATAATAAATTCTTATACTAAATCGTGGATTTGTTCTATAATCAGTTTGCTTTCTCCTAACTTTAATAGGTAATAGCTGTAGAAACTCAAATCCAACAGGCGAAATTAGGAGACTGGATTCATGAAGTTGTGTTAATCAGTGGAAATACCATTGATAACACACGAAAATCGAAGCGATATTCATAAGAAGGCCTTTATCGAGGATCACGTGTTGTTCATTTGACTGATATTAAAGCGTGATTTTCGGATGATGGACTCGACAAGCGCTCGAGAATCAGTGCATCTAGCAATTTGGTCCAAGAGAGCACTCTGGAATCAATGCCCGCCAGTCCTACGGGTAGACATCCTATTGGTTTATTATTTCTTTACTGTGTGTGTTGTTTCACTTCTTATTTTCTAATTTTTACTCTTTCAGTGTGTATCTATATTTAACTCTGTCATGTGAACGTGGACAGTGCTGTTCGTATTCGTCGTATTATGTTGTATCATTCGGTCTTTGTGTGTTGTGTTTTTACTGATTAGTAAAACAGCATCACCCTGCTACACCCGGCGGCGTTCTTTACATGCAACGGAGAAGAGATATTGGTGGATGTTCTTGGTAGTAGTTTTTGGGTTTTATATTAGTTGGGGGAGGAATCGTTGTCGGGTTATCCCACTGTACAAGTCTTATTTTATTTCCACCTTATTCTGCGCTTACTTTAATACCCTCTTTATTGTGAACGTTGTTCACGATAGTCATCCTACTGACCATTGCTGTAAGCAACAATTTGTGTCTACCTTTCTGTTTGACTACGCTGGCGCTGGATATCAGATACGTGGAATTCTCTTTGATATCTCTTAGATTACACTTTCTTTATGCTTGCTCTGTTGTTTTTTTTCTTTTTACTATATCTTCTGTTCTTGCTTTATATGTCTCCTTCTTTTTCTTTATCTCATTTTCTAAAGAGACCCTTAATATCTCCTCTAGCTCCTTTCTTTCATCGTGATTTTCTTTTTGTGATATTCATTTCATGTTATTTGTTTTTGTCCTGATGAAGACTGTTTAGTCAAAACGTTGACTGTTTCTGTTGATATCGTTAGTGTGTTTTGTATTTTGCTGCAACACTCTGTACTTATCCTAACCCCCCCCCCCCCCCATGACACTGTTTCTCCTTAAGATATATAGCACGCGAGAGTGAGACTAGTGTGGATGATGATTCATTTTCAATGCCATAATTAAAGATCAGGGTTTGAAATGCGGTGATGCTAGACGTGAACATTTTGGAGGGCGCAGAAGAATGATGGTCAACCAGCATAGGACCGGTACTGTAAGCACAAGTGTAATGGCGGATTCACTCAGGGAGAGATCGTAGCAACTATGGACATGTCCAGTTTGCAGTGATGATGACTAACACTAACTAACTCTGCGTCCCAGTTTGCAGTGATGCTGACTAACACTAACTCTGCGTCCCAGTTTCTCCGAACATCAAGCAACACTAGATAATGTATCTTCGCGACAATAAATAATTCGTGTAAAAGTCATGTTCTATTTTTCCAGAAGTGGATAAACCTTTTCCATCTCCTACTTATCTACGGGAAGCGGTTACTATCATTTATAATTGAAAGTAGTCGAATATTCTCTGACACTGTGGTAATTTATACTTATCTTAAGTCTTGCTTGCACTTATTTAGGCCATTGTAATCATTCTTCTTCTTTCTTTTTTTCTTCTTTCTGTCCTCAGGTACCTTTCGGTGTTGATGGGAGAGTGAGTGTACGTTCTTTTGCCCTTCTTTTTGCCTCCTCTGCTGTTATATTTCCGAGTGTCTCTAATACACTATCTATCCACCTTTTACGAGGGCGTCCAATAGGTCTCCTGTTTTCGTATCGTTTGTTAAGTGTTTTGTGGATAATACTTTGTTCTTTCTGTCTGGTTATGTGGCCGTACCATTTAACTTGTTGTTTCTGTATGTATTCTATTGTTGGTTTGATCCCTAATTGTTTCCTTAGTGCTTCATTCCTGATTTTGTCTTTCGAGCTAACTACAATCATACGTCTCACACATTTCATTTCAGTGGTGTTAATCTTATGTATTGTTCTAGAATCTAATGTCCAAGTTTGACACTGATAACACAATGTTGGTAAGAAAATGGTGTTGAAAAGCGC
The DNA here is from genome assembly GCA_034231615.1 of Meghimatium bilineatum. Lineage (NCBI taxonomy): Eukaryota > Metazoa > Mollusca > Gastropoda > Stylommatophora > Philomycidae > Meghimatium > Meghimatium bilineatum. The sequence continues at coordinate 42,901,523 of CM067319.1, forward strand.
TTTCTTTGTTTCTAGTGTAATATCTTTGTTTCTTAGTAAAGGTGTTAATTGACCAATGATCTGACAGGCCTTATTACATCTTGCGTTTATAGTCATTCAATTCTCTATTACTTAAATATGTAGCTATGCTAAATTGACATTCTGGTGGCTGTTGATGCCTCGTATACATTTGTATTCCATTTCTTTCCCGCTCAGTACTTTCTTCAGTTACTTCCTTCCTTTTATTTCTTCAATTACTCCCGTGTATTCTGTCTTTTTACTACTTGACTCCTTTACCTTCTATGATATAAGCCGCAGAGGAGCATCATGATAAAATATATGAACTCGAGTAGCAATAAACACTTTGCCCTCAATCTATTCCTGGATTTACCGGTGCCATTAACTGGTTAACTTTCGTGACAACAAACTACTCACATGGTGGGAATTAATAGCTATTTGAAATGACAATCAACAATTGCAAACACGAGACTCGCTGATCGGATGTTTACATGTTTCTTATAATATCACAGATACACTTACTATAGTGCAAACGATTCTTGCCTCGTGTGAAGAGACGTGGATGTTGATTTCCTGACACGTCGTCATATATTACAGCTATCTTAGATGTAATAATGTGTTTGATGAGTGATATGTGAATCTTTTAAAATAATGGGCGAGCCGCCATTTATTGTTGGATTCACTACAATTGATTATAAAATGGTGTTTAATATTGAATCAATGACGAGTTGTAAGTGTACATTATTGGAGAAATGTGAGTTGTTAAATTATTATCTAAAGTGGAGATCTTTGCTGAAGCGGGGACTGAGTGGACATGTCCGGTGTGCGAAGAAGATAATCAACATACCTAATATTCAGGCCTGGATTAACCATTAGGCAAACAAGGCACGTGCCTAGGGCACCAAGAGAGCACCACAAGGCCTCAAGAAAAATGTGTTTATTGTCCCGATATCCGCGCGTAATCGACATGACATTAGCAAATCGCAAATTCAATATTGAATCGCACATTATTTAACCTTGGTCCCACAACCTGGGGGGGGGGGGGGGGGTAAAATACCTCCCACCCAATTTTTGTGCTATTTATTTGCTATTTTTCTTTGAGATTTTTTGCGCTATTTTTTGTACTATTTAAGGATATGTTTGTGCTACGTAACGCATTAATGCGTAGCGACAAATTCACTTCCGTTTTGGTCTGCTAGTGAAAACAATTGTGAATAGCGCTAATTTGTCGATGTGACATTGAATGACTGTTCATTTGCATAACGGCTTAGAACTACTTTACATTTTCGAACATTTGTATATACTACTTACTGATGTATATATTACTAATTTAGTTTAAACAGCAACACTTGATTTGACGAAGGTTAATGGTTACACTTTTTGTTTTCGTTTTCCTCTAAAAGTTTTTAATTCTTTAAAAAATATAATATATACATATATATACTGACGTCTATTGGTAGTTAGTGTTGAAGGAGTTCATTACTTTACATTACTTTCGGTTGGACATGTTTTTGTGTGTTGTGATAATTTCCATTCGTCGCCTTTTGATGTTTTGAGAATATATTGATAAAGACCTACCTATAGGTTGAAACGTTGAAAATGTTTTGTGTATTGTAATTTGTATGTTTTCTTGTTTGCTCATTCTAACCCCCTAGTTTTAGTGATAGTCCGTGGTGTCTTAGTGGACCATTTGTTTAAAACCTGTGTTTTATGTAAGTACTATTGTTGTTACGTTTAACGCAGTTGCCTTATATTGAATGTTGTATAGCTAGCTATCTTCATAGACATACAACAGGCATATGACATGGTCTAGAAAAGCGCCAACTATTAATGGCATGGTAAATGATACAATGGATTCAACCACTAATGCGACACATAACTATACAAACATGCTTCAATGGTGTAATGTCCACCAATTAAACTCTATATGGGTGACTCTCCCAAGGTTTCGCCTATATTGCATCCTCTCTCTTAGAGACATAAATGACCCCCACCCTATAAATGTCCAGAAGAAACTTTTTGCTGATGATCTTGTCATATCGACTAGTGTACAGTACACCATCCTTGTACAGGGCAAGTTCAATATATATATATGGATTACTATATGGTAGCCTATGGAAACTAAAGGTAAATGAATAGAAAGCCTACTAAAAAAAGAAAAGAAAAGAAATCCTTTAGGTTTACAAATGCATGACGGGAGTAAGTAAAAAAGAAAAGTAACCCATAGCATTTATTAATGCCGTAGGGGTGTGAGATGTTAGCGATCTCACATTTCACAAGCTCTGCAAATGAGGGCGGTAGCCATCTCCTCTCCCTCGCAGTCTTTACTTCCCGGAGTAATCCGGTACCCATTTAAGGCTGGGTCGACCTGGGAACCGTTGCGATCTGAAAACATTTCCGCCTCAACTGGGGAATGCACCCAGGACCACTCATATGCGAAGCCAGTGCGCTAACCACTGCGCTAACGCGGCTCCCATGACGGGAGTATTTATGAACAAAGATAAAATCTCAATGTTCTGTGGAATTGAAATATATTATTTTTTCTAAGTTGAACTAGGTTTTTCTAGGTTGTGTTCTTAAGCCGGTATTCTATGCTCTTAAACCTTATGTTATGCTCTTAAGCATGTATGTTATGCTCTTACGCCGGCGTGTTATCTTCTTAACCCTGTATGTTATGCTTTTAAGCCTGTATGTTATCCTCTTAAGTCTGTATGTTATGATCTTCAGCCGGTATATTATGTTCTTAAACCGGCATGTTCTGTTCTTAAACCGGCATGTTCTGTTCTGAAACCGGTAGGTTATGTTCTTAAATCGGCATGTTATATTCTGAAACTGGTATGTTATTGAAATTTTACACCAGGGCATTATTTAGATCTGGAACCATGTATTTTCATAAATCAAAGAAACGATGGTGTTCCTTGCACTTGTTGTCGCACATTATTTCTCTCAAAGACATGACAAAAAATATCTAACAATGTTACTGATGTCTCCATTACTTGGGGTATTGTCGTACATTGCTTTTCTCAAAGACATGGCAGCAATCATCTAACAATGTTACTGATGTCTCCATTACTTGGAGGTATTGTCGCATATTGCTTTTCTCGAAGACATGACAAAAAATATCTAACAATGTTACTGATGTCTCCATTACTTGGAGGTATTGTCGTACATTGCTTTTCTCAAAGACATGGCAGCAATCATCTAACAATGTTACTGATGTCTCCATTACTTGGGGTATTGTCGTACATTGCTTTTCTCAAAGACATGGCAGCAATCATCTAACAATGTTACTGATGTCTCCATTACTTGGAGCTATTGTCGCATATTGCTTTTCTCAAAGACATGGCAGCAATCATCTAACAATGTTACCGATGTCTCGATTACTTGGAGCTATTGTCGCATATTGCTTTTCTCAAAGACATGGCAGCAATCATCTAACAATATCACCAATTTATCTCTTGCTTGTACCCGTCTTCCCTACATTGCAATAAGACTTTATCCAACTGTTTCTCTACGAAATCACTGGCTTTATTTCGCGCCCTCTACTGTCTACAATCACGTCTGAATCTGTCAAGATCACAATGACACAATTTAAGAGCGGTGAAACTGATTTCCCAATAATCTCCACAGCATACATTCCCGTTAATAGTGTCAACTACACTTTACGCAAACCTAGCACTCATGTTTTCTCAAGGAGATTGACCACTTTAGCTTCTGTTTACACAATTTGTATCCTATTAAGATTTGCTTTTTTAGTTCTTGGTGATACAATATTTATCTTTCAGCAAGGGCTCTCTTGTGCAGTTGAGTATATTCAGGCCGTTTTGGGCAGATAATTCAAAAACACTAGAGATAAATACTCGTACTAACAAAAAAATAATGAAATTAATTTCATGTGCTATTAAATAAAAGCACTAGAAGCTGCATTGTACCACATGAAAACCATATTTAACGCTATTCCATCAAAGGTCCAACATATTTTGATATTTACAGACTCAATATCCACTCTTCAAGATCAGGAATGATGTGGACATTACAAGTATGAACTAGGTTCAGATATATCATCCTGCTAACCACCCGCTTACATCTGATGAAGCCACAATTCTTATGGAATAGATTCATGGTCATACACACATGGAAATGACAGACTAGCAAAGTAAGGAACTAAAAAAGAGCAGGCATGCACACAAACGACCACTTACACAATTAAAATTATGTTGAAATATGTGAACAAAAAGACTTGGCTGAAGATATGGGCAATGGGAACAACCTGGAATTAAATCTACATATATATGACCAGCCAAAATTCCAACATCGACTTCCCGGAAAGGAAAGACTAGTATATCAGCTTTCAACTTCGCACACATTATGCACAGCTTAACAATCTGCTTTACAGAATATAGCAGCACCACTCCAAGGTGCAGACTGTGAACTCATCCCTAGAAATATGTCGACATGCACCTTTTTGAATGTCCAGCACTGAATGACGTCAGGAAAATGTTTCTTCCTCAAAAACCAGATATAAGGATCACCTTATATAAAACACAACAACAGCCCACAAACACATAAGGATCACCTTATATAAAACAAAACAACAGCCCACAAACACATAAGGATCACCTTATATAAAACACAACAACAGCCCACAAACACATAAGGATCACCTTATATAAAACAAAACAACAGCCCACAAACACATGCCCAGATCACGAAATGGTATTGGGTCAAAGGGCATCATCGCATGGACCGCTGGATCAGCAACCAACTAATCAATCAACCAATTAATCAATCGATTTGCCCATATCAAGGGAAGCATAGAATAGTAACACTGTTACCTGCATATCTTATGAAGCGACTAAAGAGGTTTGGGATGGAGTTGGCTGGCCCATAAAGGTTACAGTGACCCAGAAAACATACTCAAACCGGAGAAAGGCACAGATATCACAGTAAAGCTATAAACCATGACATAATACATTCCGTTCGTCAGACTACATTTTGCTAATGTGCAGGAGTTTCAGAACGAAGAAGAAAAAGATTTGAAACACACACAACAAATAAACGCACAACATAACCAAGATGAGGAAAATCGAAGAATTTCTGTCTGCGAATGACTCTCTGAGATAACTTTACTATGTCTGAATCTGTCTATTCTTCGAATGACTCTCTGATATACTTTACTATGTCTGAATCTCAGTCTATTCTTCGAATGACTCTCTGATATACATTATTATGTCTGAATCTCAGTCTATTCTTCGAATGACTCTCTGAGATATACTTTACTATGTCTGAATCTCAGTCTATTCTTCGAATGACTCTCTGAGATATACTTTACTATGTCTGAATTTCAGTCTATTCTTCGAATGACTCTCTGATATACTTTACTGTGTCTGAATCTCTGATATACTTTATTATGTCTGAATCTCTGATATACTTTACTATGTCTGAATCTCAGTCTATTCTTCGAATGACTCTCTGATATACATTACTATGTCTGAATCTCAGTCTATTCTTCGAATGACTCTCTGAGATATACTTTACTATATCTGAATCCCAGTCTATTCTTCGAAGGATTCAAAAACGTTCATTGACAGTATGATTGAATAGCATCTAGAGCCAAAATTGTGGGTCAACATCAACAAACCTATATATCTTCTTTCATTAGACAAAGGCGTTGGACTTACATCGGCCATGTTCTCAGAATGAACAGCCTAAGAATTCCCCAGCAATCACTATATTGGGTGCCACCTGGAGTAAGAAGAAGAGGGAGACCTAGAGAAACTCTACGAAGAACCATTAATAGAGAAGGCATGTCAATGAACCTAAACAACACGCAACAATTGAAAGACCTGGCAACACAAAGACAGAAATGGAAGGCTATGGTTTTTGCCCTATGCGCCACCTATGGCCGTGGAGGAACATAACATAACATAACATTACCTGGCATCATATTCTTGACACTATATAACAATCATCGCAGCCTGTCGAAGCTTCTGCAGATCTTGAGCTAGTCTGCAAGCTCCTGTGAGCGTGATGTTTATGTGGTCGTTTATATTTTGCGTGCATTCTCTACGTGTCCTCCCTTTTGTTTTCGATGACCTGTCGTTATCCTCTCCATTATGATCTTTTCGAGCCTGTCATGTCGTTTGATAGTGCCAGAATAATGTAATTTTCTAAAGAGAACGATGCTTAGCCAGTTTTATTTTACTTTGAAATTCTCTCAGAATGTCCTTAATATTGACCTTATTGGTGGATATCCAGCACCAAGCACTAAGGCAGGTTAGTTTTGTTACCTTGTTGTAGACCAGATTTTTTTCCGTACAATTTTTTTTTCATTTATATCAGTTTATTTAATGCAATGGCCAACCTCCATCTGACTTCTTCATAGAAATCCCCGTTGCCAATTATAAGAGAACTACGGAATTTGAAACTATTAACTCGTTCCATTTCTTTTTTATTGATCAAGAATAAGAACTTGTTAGTGGTATTGTCGGCTGTCATAGTCTTGGTCTTACTTTCTCCTTCAAAAAGATATTTTGTTTTTCACTGTGTTCTTCGGTGAAATTTTAATAGGTGTTTGTTGCATTTTTTTGCAGTTATATAGTGGTGTTGTATCATCGCCAAATCTTAATTCTGGTATCTCTAAGATGTCTGATAAATTTAGGGTGTGACAGATTATTTGTATTGACAAGCTGAATCTGAGAAATTTAAAAAGTCAAGTAGATTAGAGTCAGGTGTGACTATAAGTAGTCAATCTTGTATGATTTGGTCACGTGATGAGGCAGGATTCTTTTTGACTAATGAGTAACTTAATTTTAATTTTTATAATGTTATTTTGATAGTCTGAACTTTCTCTAGACATGACATTAATGAGGATACTTTAACGTTTTGTGCATAGTACAACTATATATTTTATGTTTTACTATATTGTAACTACATGTTCAGTTAAATTATTGTCCCAACTGTTAATTAATGAGTTTTTTTCTGGCACGAAAATGTATGTTCTGATTGTTTGCTATATCAGTTCTCACTATAGTAACAATGTTTCCAATTAGACATCACGAGAAAAGTATGATCAAATACCTGTTTGTAACATTTACTCTTTACTCTACATTTATACATGAGTAGAATCAAATGTGTTTTTTAATTAATTAATATACACAATATAACCTCCCACACAATGTGTAGCCAAACTTAAACAAGAAAATTAGGGAAAGTAGATAGAATGCACCCAAAAAACAAAAACAAAAAACAGGTGCCAAAACAATTTTCATGGCCGATAGCCTTTGAAAAAAAGGTCAAATTTGATTAAATTTGGCCATATAAAGGCCAATGTGGTAACCCCACGCTGCATCGTCCAGCTGGCATCCAGTTTTTTTTTTTTAGTGCATTATGAATATGAACACCTCCATTGGACTATCACTTGTCATGAACACGTCCGTTGGACTATCACTTGACATGAACACGTCCGTTGGACTATCACTTGAAATGAACACGTCCGTTGGACTATCACTTAACACTGTTGCCAAGCCTGTCTACTGACTCATCTCTAACAGTTAGTAGCTGTGCACACAGGTTCCCAAAATTACGTTTGCTACATTGTATGTCATATTTATTCATTCATTGTATAGAAACAACATTCATTTGTCACTTTCATTATTAGTATCTGTCTAAAAGAACATATCATTGTCTACCTCAGAAAATATAACTTCATCGCCTGTCTTAGAGATCACATATTTGACCTTTTTTCATACAACGAGCTATCATCTACTACTGGAAAAATACAACATTATCGATTTCCTTAGAAAATATAATATCATCGTCTTACTCAGAAAATGCATCATCGCATTCTTCGGATAATAAATTGTCGTCTTGCTCAGAAAGTACATCAATGCCTACTTTGGATAAAACAATTCCATATCCTTTCTTAGAAAATACATGATTGGTTCATTGGGGAGGGGGGGGGAACAACATGATCGCCTTCTTTGGAGAGCACAGCGTTATCTACTACATCACATAACACAATATAATCGAATACAATATAAACCACAACCTCGTCTGCCTTAGAAAACAGATCAAAGACTACTTTATAAAACCACATTCTCACGCCTTAAAAAACCACATCTCGGTTGCCTTAGAGAACATATCTTCGACTACCCTAGAAACCACATTATCTCATACCTTAAAAACCACATCTCGTCTGTTTTAGATAACAGATAATCACCTGTCTTAGAAACTACATCATCTACGCCCTCAGAACCACATCATCGCATCTCTTAGAAACCACAACCTCATCCTTTGATTAAAACACACGTTACATTATCTCTTACCTTAGAAACCACAACCTCATCCTTTGATTAAAACACACGTTACATTATCTCTTACCTTAGAAACCACAACCTCATCCTTTGATTAAAACACACGTTACATTATCTCTTACCTTAGAAACCACAACCTCATCCTTTGATTAAAACACACGTTACATTATCTCTTACCTTAGAAACCACAACCTCATCCTTTGATTAAAACACACGTTACATTATCTCTTACCTTAGAAACCACAACCTCATCCTTTGATTAAAACACACGTTACATTATCTCTTACCTTAGAAACCACAACCTCATCCTTTGATTAAAACACACGTTACATTATCTCTTACCTTAGAAACCCCAACCTCATCCTTTGATTAAAACACGTTACATTATCTCTTACCTTAGAAACCACAACCTCATCCTTTGATTAAAACACACGTTACATTATCTCTTACCTTAGAAACCACAACCTCATCCTTTGATTAAAACACACGTTACATTATCTCTTACCTTAGAAACCACAACCTCATCCTTTGATTAAAACACACGTTACATTATCTCTTACCTTAGAAACCACATTCTCGTTGCTGCCTTATTCAACACAGAACAAGTTGTAAAACAACATTCTAAAACAATAGTCACAATCACAACTCACCATTAAACTCTGAAAACATCAACTATTTCAGAAAGAAGAAAATCATCAAAACATCAACTATTTCAGAAAGAAGAAAATCATCAAAACATGTTATACTGTATGAAAAAACATGACACAGATACATACACATATAAACACACATACTTGTTTTTCAAGAACTCTTTGCAATATATAAATGAATGCAATCTCTTGCAATTAATACTGCCTTTAATCTTTGTTTCTTTATAGTTTGCTTTAATTCTCGCGCATAAATTTGGCTTTCTATCTTCCCTGGTTGTAAAAATGTCTTTCCAACAAGTCCAATATTGGTTATACAGTCCTGTTGACTCATCAGGAACAATCCCTCAAAAGAGACGCTTTTTCACGTCTCCGTAATTTTCATTGGTGGTCAGCACAAAATATACACAATGTCACCAATGAAATAATAAAACTCAAACAGCCTTACTTTTGAATGATGGTCTGTTGAGTCCACAGGACTGTATAAAAGACGAGGGACTCGCTCTCCAACTACTCACTCGTACGTGCCATGGCCACATTTATATTTATCCCTGTTCTCCATCATTCAGCTTAGCTAAAAACATATTTTTCCCTACAAACTTAATTATTCCTTCGGTCTCCTTCGATACTCTCTCCATTTCTGCCCCCCCCCCTTCCGCCCTCTCTCTCTCTCTCTCTCTCTCTCTCTTCCTAGACCAAATCTCAATACTTTCATCCTCAATCTCTCATTTCCCATTTCGAAGTCATGTTTGCTCTCTCTCTCTCTCTCTCTCTCTCTCTCTCTCTCTGGTCAGTAAAGTCCCACAAACAGAATTAAAACAATCCATCATACGTGACTATTTCTATTATTTTCCTGCTTTTTGTTGATCAATACGTATATCTCTTGTGTCGCCTAGCCAACTCCGACCAACGAAATTCATGGAAAAAATCTAAAGCATAGCATATTATAGCTTGTTTTGATACTGGTTGTGGGTCTTCAATTTCGACAGCCACGCGTTCACTCTCTCTCTCTCTCTCTCTCTCTCTCTCTCTTATGAATCTTTGAGAAATCCCTCCCAAAAAAACATCTGCCATATTTTGCAGGATAATTCTAATGTTTATTATCCGTGTTTATCTCCATCATCTGTTTCTGGACGTTATGTTGCCAGAGATTCTCGTACCTCTACAGATTGATATTTGGTTGCCAAATAATTTCGTGCTCTATCAAGTAATTTGTCAGTGTGGACCTTGCTTGCTATTAAAAAAAAACCACCGGATTGCACAAGTTGCATCCCCAACACAAGAGAAAACTCGCATCCAGATTCTCAGAATAGCTAGATTCATATATATATATATATATATAGTCTTCAAATATGGTTTTCAGGTGGTATAAGGCAACTTCTAGTGCTGTTATTTCTGCTTCATTGTTAGAACAATAATTCCCCACAGGCATCAAACAACTCATCATATGTTTTATCTGGATATTCTATATAGACACGATAACCTGCTTTGATGGTGGTTTTAAAAGCAGACCCATCTGTATATACATGGATCCATTGTTCTGGGTAGGTGTCTATTGTTTTCTGTGTTGGTTTCATAAGACTTACTGAGTCGGAACTTTTCGTTGCATTATCACTTAATTGTATTTTGATTTCGGGTAATTTAAAACTTGGTATATTTTTCTACCCTTTGCAGCTCTTGTCTCTTGTCTGGGAAGTAATATCTGTCTTTTATTTCATTGACATAGCTAAGGACTGACTTTTGTTCTAATCTTTGTTTTGGTTGCCAGTTTTCTACAAGTTGTTTATTTGGGTAACCTTTGTTCATTCTTTTGCTTCTTTCATAAGCTTCCATTGCAGCCATATTTCTCCGTATCTTAAGGGGTTCTACATTTGTATATATTTCACATGCAGCAGTTGGTGTAGATCGCATCGCTCCACTAATAAGGCGTAGGGCATTGTTCTGCGTTCTGCACTCTGTCTAGAGATTCTACATTTGTCTTGGAACATGTTGTGAAGAGTGCACTGTTATATTCTAAAGCAGAGCTTATGTACCCAAGAGATAATCCTCTACGGGTATCCTTGTCTGATCCCCAAGATGTGCCTGTGAGTCTTTTCAGAAGTTGCAATCGTTTAAGTGCTTTATTTTTGATATTTTCTACATGCTTCTTGGGGGTGAGCTGCCGATCAAGCATGATTCCAAGATATGTGGGATGTTCTTCTCTTGGCGATTTCTGTGTGTCCAAACATAGACTGATATTTTCTTTGGCTACTTATGACTTTTGGTAAAGATGGTATAGTTTTCTCATAGTTTACTGAAGACCATATTTGATGCCTTTCCATCAAAAGTTCAAAACATTGTGATTTTTACAGATTCTACGTCTACTCTTCAAGCACTAGAATGTGGTGGACATTGTAAACCTGAGCTAGTTGAAATATATCACCATGCAAACCAGCTGCTTACATCCTATGAAGTCCGCATTGTTATGAAGTGGATTCCTGGCCACTCAAACACACCTGGCAATGACAAGGCAGACAAACTAGCAAAGAAGGGAGCACAATAAAAAACAGCCATATACACAAACAATCATGCACAGTTAAAATGATGTTGAAATCTGTGAAAAAAATAAAATTGTATGAACAGATGAGTCATGGGAAACACTGGGAGGGAAATCTATAAATATATGACCAGCCAAAATCCTAAAGACAACATCAACCTACGGGAAGGAAAGACCAGAGTATAATCTTCAGACTGCGCACACAACATGTACAGCATAACAATCACCATAACAGAATGCAACCACAACACACTCCAGGGTGCCGGATGTGCACTCATACCAATCAATGTGTTGACTACCATCTGTTTGAATACCCAGCGCTGAATGACATAAGGAAAATACGTCTCCCTCCAGGGCCAGATAAATGGAACACATTATATGGAACAAAACAACAGCTCACAAACACATGCATATATCACACAATGGCATTGGGTCAACGGGCATGAGCCCATGGACCGCTGGATCAGCAAACAACCATATCATATCTATTTATCTATATATATATATTCATTCATTTTCATTTTGCGTTGGAGTTATCTCATAGAACAGAGGTCAGATCTCTCCAATTATGTCTGTTCAAAGCTATTCTGTGCAGTTCTTGAATAGTATGAATATTGGTTGTTTTACTTTCTCTAAGTATTGTTCTTCTGAGTGTTTCTTTTGGTCTACCCCTTGCTATTTTGTATGTAGGTATCTATTCAAGAGATTGGTGGTGTATTATGTTGGTGTCTGCGCGTAGGACATGCCCGATGTAGGACCAACGGCGTTTTCTGATAACATCTGTGATTAAATTTTGATGTGTCTCTTGTCTGATTTTATCATTCGATTTGAATTCACTCCAATAGGTGTTAGTTATCCTGCGAAGTCATTTATTCTCGAAACTCAGTAATTTCTTTTCTGAAGATAAAGAGCTTTGCAACCTCTCACATCCAAATGATAGCACCAGAATAACGCAGGAATTAAATAAGCGCATTTTCGTGCGTATGCTGATTGACTTTGACTTCCAGATATTAGACAGTCTGTTAAATGCACTTGATGCTAGGGCAATGCGAGTTGTAATTTCTGGCATGACATCACCGTCGAGTGTTAATTTGCTTCCTAGATAGGAGAATTTGTGTACTTTGTCATGTTGTTGTCCATTTAAAGTAATTTCGTTAGGTGAATTTGTGAAGTCCATAATTTTTTGTTTTTGATGAATTGATTTGGACACCTATTTGTCCTGCAATGAGTTTTAATCTATCATTTCTATATATATATATGACATATGATATATATATATATATATATATATATATATATATATATATATATATATATATATATATATATATATATATATATATATATATATATATATATATAATATATATATATATATATATGATATATATATATATATATATATATATATATATATATATATATATATATATATATATATATATAGAGAGAGAGAGAGAGAGAGAGAGAGTGGGAAAGACCATCGCGAACACCATTGTGAAATGAAAGTGATGAGTATTCAAGCCCGATATATATATACAAATATGTGGGGCTTGTGTAGTCACCACTTTCGCAATCATGCTCATTCACTGATTATACAGGCTTGTATCGCAGTGTGCGAGCACACCAATTTCGAAGCGTTGGTTACTGTCAAAATCTCCATTGTCATGCCGCTTGTCGTCTGAACGAAAGCACCATATTCCTCTATAATAATCTTCCCCCAATTTGAGCCGTGAAGGCACATGTACTCCTGATGAGTCTCACAACCGACCCATCTTTATATATAATGAAGTACATTAAAAACGCACCACCTGTATAATCTGAGAACAGAGTGTGAAATGTAAAGTGTGAAGTGTTTACAAGTTTACATATTTGAAATCTTTATTCATTTTTCTATGAATCCATGCTAGTCTGTAATTTCTGCATTTGATTGTTATGCAATACATTGCAGACTGTGCAGGCAAGGGAGAAAAACAAAATGGCAACCAATAATAAAAGTCTTTCACACTAACCTCAGTATCTGGTATGTCCGCTGTGTGCTTGCAAACAAGCTTGGCAGCGGCTCCTCATGGAAAGCACAAATCTCTGAAGGAAAATCCGAGGAATCAGGTCCCATTTACGTGTAAGAGCAGCTTCGAGTCGCAAATTTACTGGAGAACCGTGTCTGTAGACTCTGCGTCCAAGCTCTTCCCACAGATGTTCTATAGGGATCATGTTACGGAAGACCAATCGTCACAATGTTCTTCTGCTGTAGATATTGCTGTGTAATGCATGTGGTGTGCGCATGCGCGTTATCCTGGTTAGAGAAGCTGCAAATCTGGATAATTTGTAAACGCAGGAACAACCAATGCACCCAGAAACTCCTCTCTATATCTTACAGCATTAACATTTCCGCGGAAGACGTAAAAAGGCAAGCGATGGTGAAAACTGAGTCCTCTAGAAATGTGAATACTGCTCCTTCAAAATCGGTTGTGCTGACGAACACAGAAATATGCAAATCGCTATTCACACCGTCGCCAAATCAGCATATGTCCTTCTGCAAAGGAGAGATTGAATCTGCTCTCGTATGTGAATACCACAGCATTCCACTACAGTCTAGTCCATCTGACATGTTGCTCTGCCCATCCATTGTAGGCGCTGCTGACGATGTCTGTGAGTCACGTTTAGCCCAATATAAGGTCGTCTTGCAGTAAGGCCTGTATCTCTGTGTCGTCGCATGACTGTCATTGAAGAGACTTGCCCACGTCTGCACACTATTGCTCTTGCTGCTTGATTTGCAGGTAGGGAACGGTTCCTTAGATCATGGGTGGCAACCTATGGCACGCATGCCACACTTGGCACGCTAAGCAATTTCAAATGGCACGCAGACTCTTCACGTTTCCTGCCAATACCATGCAAGTGCAAGGCTCCCATTAATAATAAAAAAGTTGTTTTTTTTAAATATCTTTCAAGAAACTCTTATTTCTTTTAATGGTGTTTACAACTTTACATATGATTTAATATCACTTTATATTAATTAATTAAAATATAAAAATAAAATATATGGTAAAATAAGAATATTGGCCTCGACTTGTATAAAATGATATGTGGTGTTGGCACTCAGAATAATTTGAAACCTTAAGTTGGCACACAGTTAGCAAAAGGTTGCCGAAAGTGTACCTTAGGTGATTAAGCAGAATATGACGATGCTGCCCAGAGATATTACTTGTTGTTGGCCACTCCGATGTTTATCCTTCGCGTTGCCAGTGGTTCGGTAACGTTCATTGAGGCGTACAATAGTGCTGTGTTGACAATTCATACTCCGGGTGTAGACCAGCAAGCTCATTCCGTTTTCCAATGTAGCAATGGCTCGTAGGTGGTCGTTTTTAGATAGTTGTGGCATTTCAGGCACATTTACTGAGCGTTTTGTCTCAACGGCCTTTTTATAGTGAGTATACTGCGACAACGCCTACCCTTTTTCAGGGTCATAGCTGTTTGGAATCGTGTTGCGCGTGTAATTTTCATTGTTGTCGTGTACTCTGTACACAAATCCGCAGGTTGACTTATGTACGTTTCATTCCAGAAGAAGCTATTCGCTCTCTACCTCATGAAAAACACGGGGGAAATGCATTTTAAAACTATTTTCCAGCTTCTCGCAACAGTATATATAATAGTGGTACGTTTTTAATGTGGTTCAGTATATAATCATATCACCTTTCCTTGAATTCTCGCAGATCAGCGCATGCACCTCCGACTCCATGACTGTTGGACACCATTGATTGTATTCTCTATTGAGTGTTATTATTACTTTGAAGGCTGTCGGACATTCGGCGGGGTGCATTCGGGAACAGTTGCTGGACTTGGTGAAGAATTCTTGTGTGCAGAAAGTGACTTTTATTTTTGTGCCGGGTCATGCTGGAGTCCGGGGTAATAAGAGAGCAGACAATTTTGCCGCATACGCGACTACTACGGTTGTTGGTAGAGCGATGGATCGGGCAGGCGTTTTGAACGCCTTACTGGAAAACGCATGAACAAATGACTGTATCAATCAATCAATAAACCCATAACCCTTCAGGGTCGTAGGGGTACCACATTGGATGCTTCAGCACATAGAGTTCTCCAGCGAATTCTATCCTCAGCGATGCGGATAAGTATGGAAATATCTTGCCCTATCCATTCCTTTATGTTGTCTGTCCATGTCTTTATTTGTCCTCCTCTGCTTCTTCCACCCTCGACAGTTCCCTGCAGTATTGTTTTTGACAAGGAATAATGCCTGCATACATGTCCGAAATTGAAAGCAATGGCTACTGAACACCTGCACACATCTCTACTTTATTTCTTACGTACACATTGGTCTTATGTTCCCTATAGGAAATTCGTAGAATTCTTCTGTAGCATTTGTACTCGAAAGCCTGTAATCTTCTCTCCATGTCCACAGTGAGTGAAAGACTGTATAAGTAACGATGACTCTTGTTCCATGGCTAGAATAAGGGAGGTTTGTTTGAAATGTGGTGTCGCTAGAAAGGAGAGGTTCGTGGGTGAAGAAGAATGTCAATCAATCAACGGCGAACTGGGATAGTTAGTAAACTTGTAGTGTCAAATACACTCAATAAGAGATCTGAGCACATATGTACTTGTTCGGAGTGTACTAACGATGACCCAACGACTAACTAACCCACCACTTTAATATACGTCTCAGAAACATAGACATCAGACATGAGAGAAAACGTAATATATTTTATCCTCACCGTCTTCGCAACATATTGAGCACCAAGTGGTAGGACAAAATCATAAACACACAATTGTTGCAGTGGGTAAAATTACTATCAATTATATGAGCACTCAGCAGTAGACCATTAAGGTGGTTGGGTCATTCGTCTCTATTTGTTTCCATCTAGCCTGATCATAACGCAATCCGAGATAAGTAACGTGTTTTATTCTTCATTTTATAATTTGTACAATTTGATATGACCATCCCTTACTCATCATACCCATTATCTCGACTCTATTGTTTGCTCGCCATGCTATGTCGGTCTCCTCTTTTCTTTGATCTTTCTCTTTACTATGATATGTTTCATATCATGCCTTAATCTCTCCTACCGTCGCCACACCATATGTACTTTCCTAAATTAATTATATTATGTGTAAATTATTTCCCGTCCTGATGAAGGCCTTTTAGTCGAAACGTCGTCCGTCGCTGTCTCGATAGAATATTTTGTTAATAAAATTGGTATCACTTATGCCTATTTCCGATCATTTTTTACATGTGATATGTGTTACCCCAGCCCTAGCATTCCCAGTATCGGGTTGTTTCCCAGCATCGGAGTTTTATTACCCGCAAACATATACCACAGGAAATATTGTTTCGCAAACTTTCGGAAGGGAAAAGATTTAGAGACAGATCACTCCTGAGTTACAAAAACTCATTCACGGCCTCAGCGAATGACTTTCTAATGATAACAATTGCTATGAAATTGTGGCAGAGCATCGTGGTGCATGGCGGTCAGCATTGTGCAAAGATGCAGAAACTTTTGAACGTTTTTGATGGACAGACAAACGCGACTTACACGTAAAGCAGAGTTCAATGAAAAACAGCAGTGACTGATTAATTTTATATTTAACACTACCGAATCACACGAATCTGTTAAATAACAGTCTAAAATACGAAAACGCGATGCATGCACACATGATGATGATTATGATGATGATGTTCCTCCTTCGCAAATAAAGATGAGCATGGTATGAAAAACATTAAATGCGATGGAAAAAAATTTAGTAATTAACTAATTTGGCCTGTGAGTTCGCAGATACCCGACGAGTCCGATTCGCGCACGGAAAGCTCAACCGCAGTGCACGTAGGAGTGCTGAAGGTTCGGAGTAGAATAATTTTCGGACCTGTCCCTCCTATTCCTGCTCCTGCGAATTGCCCGCAGTGCTCTTTCCTTTTCAAATTTCTCAAATTGCTCCTCTGCATACATACACACACACAAGCAGACACCCACACGCTTACACACTTACGCAAAAATGTGAGAAAATTGACCAAAATCCCATGAGAAAACAAGGCGCTCCTATAAGAGAAGCACGTTGCAACATGTTTTCGGCTAGAAGTCAGTGAAGCGGTAGAGAAACACCAAGCTGTGTCTAATGGAGACTGTTTACGTGAATATGGAGCCGGCACCATCTGGTGTAAACAGCCCTAAATTCTTATAATCGATTCTTCTATTCTATTATGCATATAATTTATGTCGTCTGCCAACGAAATGCACGAAAATGTCACATAAAAGTCTTGTTTTGAATCTGCTCCTATTATATTAGCTAGACACATGCTGCAACCAACCCTGAAGTCACAAATCTCGTACTTACGTATCCTTGTATTTAAAGATCCGTGTTGCAATCCGGCTGTAATTGATAACAACAGCCTCATTACAATTGATATCTCTGGGACGTGTTCTTGTCCCTCTACCTGCGTGCGTGACCAGATTAAATCTACATTCACAGCCAAATCTCACAGATTGTGTGCCCCTCATATTGAGTTGCCAGGGTGGCTATATCGAACAGAGTGTATCATGTTTTATATTGTGATTGTTTTTTTCCCAATCAAATGTCTTTCTCTTGCTGACCTGCATTTATCTTTTCATTGTGCAACCGTGATTTTCACATTTTAAAACGATCAAACAATTTATTTATTTTGCTATATTCTTCTACTTCTGCGTTCGTACTCAAACTCTTGCAAATCAGCATAACTTAGTCCGGAGAACGGAGTGCACTGTGTCATGTTTTGCATATCAGCTGCGATACCTACGCCTTTCGGTCCGATGCATCCAACTCCAACATGGTTTCTGGTGTACCAGTAATTTTGACATCCGTCCTGAACAGGTTCATACCCCCCCCCTTTCTTGCATGCTCCCAATTGCAGACAAAATTAAATTAATCGCCCTCCATCGTTGTTTTTTTAATCTCATCGTAGTATACACATTTATCTCTTTCTTGACGATAATATTATTGTTCTGCTAAGAGAAATATAATCTACTATTCATGGCGATGATGGTTGTGGCTGGCACGACCAATCCGAGCCATAAAGTGTTTCTCACAGTATGTACAAGGAATAACAGACTCACTTGTATCACAGTGTGCTGTTGTGTGCCGTTTTAGACGTGCAGATATTGAAGTTTAGACGTGTATATATTGAAGTTTAGACGTGCAGATATTGAAGTTTAAACGTTCAGATATTGAAATTTAGACGTGCAGATATTGAAGTTTAGACGTGCAGATATTGAAGTTTAGGCGTGCAGATATTGAAGTTTAGACTTGCATATATTGAAGTATGTTTATGTTTAGCTCTTCTTATCTTGTAATTTTTGTAATTACTGAAACTAAATGAAGGGTAGTTTCTACCTACAATAATACGAAGAAAGATAAGTATTTTGGACAGAGACATGATAGCATCGAATGATGTTTCTAGAGGAGAGAGTGCCAGGCAAGAGAAAGACGATGGATCAGCGACATCGAAGAATGTATGAACACGTCTCTGGCCAATGCATGCAACTTGCCCGGGACAGAGAAGCGTTCAAAGTATCCACGACGTGTCAACGTTTTGAAAATAATGTCATATATATATATCAATATCCACAACATTCTGATTCTGCAACAATAGGAAGAAATAATGGACTTAATCTTACATGAACTTAAAACACTATCGCTACAGGTATTGTACCAGAAGAGAGGAAGATTAAGAGAATCTATTTGTAAACACCATGAAAGAAGTTTTCATTATGAGTCTCAACATCATGCTAAAACTATACACAGTAGCATCGCATCACTCAAACTGGATAACACTAGTTTCTGTCCTGTACACAGTATTAGGTGCTGAATGAAGATAGAGTGATAGATCTATGATTCCAAAGTTATCATGTGTCCCCTGTCACACTACAGTAAAGCTATCACAATATAGTAAAGTTATCAAACTATAGTAAAGTTATCACATCAAATTATAGTAATGTTGTCATATGTTCTATATCACACTATACTAATATAATGTGATCGCTCCAAACAGGACTACACCATCACAATGTATCTAAACCAATACTGGCGCGATGAGAGGCTACAGTTTATCTACAACGAATCCATGGATGACACAGTCACAACTATGACGTTGACCGGTGCATTTGCAGAAAAAATCTGGGTTCCAGATACATTTCTGGCCAATGACAAGAACTCATTTCTGCACGACATTACAGAGAAGAATAAAATGGTTCGCTTGCATGGCAACGGCTCTTTAGTCTACGGAATGAGGTGCATACATGTATTTCTTTGTTGTGGAGTTCAGATTTGTTAAGAAATTGTCTCTGCTCTTTTGTTGTATATCCTCGTTATTATATTGCATTTTCAATCGTTTGTTATGTTTCTTAATCGTTATTTTTTTTTTAAAGTAAGTAACCCATAGCATTTATTAATGCCGTAGGGGTGTGAGATGTTAGCGATCTCACATTTCAAAGGCTCTGCAAATGAGGGCGGTAACCTTCTCCTCTCCCTCGCAGTCATTACTTCCCGGATTAATTCGGTACCCATTTTAGGCTGGGTTGACCGGGAAGCCATTGCGATTTGAAAAACATTTCCGCTTTAACTGGGGAATGAACTCAGGACCACTTCAGTGCGATAACCACTGCGCTACGCGGCTCCCTAATCATTGTTACATTATCATTATTAATCGTTATTACTAGTTTATGAATATACATTGTCTATAGCAAAATTGAAATCCAACCGGCGAAGCTTGGAACTGGGTAATGAAGTTTTGCTAGTCATTGGAAACATTCATAATAACACACACAAATCGACGTTTCGACAAAAAGGCCTGGCGCAAATTTGATTTCGTCCACCGTTGTGACATTTGCAGTGTTAGATAAGTTGCATAAAATTATAGATTTTTGTAAATGGGGGTTAAAAGGATTAGAATTAGTTTATAGTTTTTTTAGGAGGGAGAAGGGTTAGAATCAGTGTTTAGATTTTTAAAAATTGTGAATTTAAAAAGGCATGACTCAATATAATTTTATAGCACAACGGTGGACGCAATCACATTTTTACCAAAGGCCGTTATCAAGAATATTTACACAACAAAAAACGACGTGTAAGAATGGCACTATTAACGTTCACATGACGCAGGAAAATATGGATATTACTTGGAAGGGTTAACACTAGATGGTCAGAGGTGAAATAACAGAAAATAGACAAAACAAAACCCAATTAGTGGTGAAACAAGACACACAGTGAAATGACGGAACAATACGACAACATTTATACGATTGACTGGCAGTGGTCTGTAAGGGTTCAATCGTGCCAAATTTTTGCATATAGCTGTTATCAAGCGCGTGATGGGTCCGGTATTTCGAGAAGCACAACTTAATGGCCGTCACGTGAATATCGTAGGCACTGCGATGACGGTCCTCGCCATTGAAGCGGTTAGCAACAGATGAACCAATTTCTGGATTCTTATGAAATGCAGATGTTAATAGAGCCTCCTTCCAGTCTCACCTACGTGCGTAATGATGCAATGCTTGCAGATGATGGTATAGATGACGTTGTGGAACACACGTGAATTTCTCTTCAATAGTGTAATAGTGTATGTGGGCTTTGGAGAATGTGACAAGCGTGTCTGGGTGACATACATACAGGTGTTGAATATCTTAAGTTTATGGCTGATGGTGCTGAAATGATTAGAAACGTCAGACTTGAAATGACCCATGTGTCCATAAACCCCTGAGGTTCTTGTCACGTCTGTAAGCAGCCAGTTTATTACTAGTTTATGTTATTTTCTAAATTCTTCTTCTTCTTCTACCTCTATTCTCAAACTCTCGCAGATTAGCAAGAGGTGTCTGAAGAACGGAATGTGTTCTGGAAATTCAAAGATCTAGTAAAGAACACCAAGCTAAAGCTATTCAACTCCTGTGTTGTCCCAGTTTTAACGCATGGAAGGGAAAGTTGGAAATAAATTAAACATTAGAGCACAAATTTAGCAGCTTCGAAAATGAATGTCTCCGGAGACTGATGAACATAAAATGGAGCGATTTCGTCACAAATATTGATTTAAGAAACAAAACACACACCAAGAATATGTTTCAAACATCATAAGAAAACACAGATGGAAGTACCTGGGTCACTCTTTAAGTGTAGACGAAAACAGAATAAACCAACATGCCCTTATGTGGGCACCTGAGGATGAAAGTAAAACAGAATAAACCAACATGCCCTTATGTGGGCACCTGAGGATGAAAGTAAAACAGAATAAACCAACATGCCCTTATGTGGGCACCTGAGGATGAAAGTAAAACAGAATAAACCAACATACCCTTATGTGGGCACCTGAGGATGAAAGTAAACGAGTAAGGCCTAACGAAACTCTAAAAATACACTATACTTTAAGAAGAGGAAACACAAGGCTGCAAGACCATACAAGAAATAAGCAGGCAACAGACTGCAACACATGGAGAATTAAAACATCTGCCCTATGTGCCGCCTACGGCACGAAAGGAACACGCTAATACTAAAGTCTCAATGGCCAACAGGGGTGCCATTTGTCCAACTTTGAGAGTCAATGTTTTGAAAATACTATTTACGAGGTTCGTGTGTTTTGTCGAGTTATAGAGAGCTGTAGAATGAATCGGCCACTGATGTTTCGCATTGAGTGTTCCTTTATTTACAAGATATACGATGATGATTGTCTTTTGCTTCTCTACAGTCTGTCAATAAGCAGGCCAGTAGAAATTGCTGAGAAACACAGTCACTACATTTCATACATGATTGCCTTCCCCAGCAGATTTTATGTGTCTTGCCAAATTAAAAGTGAATGATAATACTCTTAGAAACAAGGAAAACTGCAGGAGATACCTGAAGGTGATTGATGTAATACACCTTCGACTGTCTTAAGGTATCCCCTCTAGATTGTCTGTAAAATTTCTTGAGACTAACGGGAATTGAACCAGTCCGTTCAACGGCACCAAATCGCCTAGCAACTATTGCACACACGTTCTTCCGTACTTGACTAACCGCATCTCCAAAAAAAGATGCCATTTCATCAAGCCATTCAAACCGTGCACACAAAGTCACCAGAACGGCCAATCGAGACAAGGACTATTACAACAACAACAAACATCCCGTACAGGTATTGAAATATCCTCAGTAACAACAAACATATAACATAAATTCAGTACTTTTTATACAAGGGCCGATAGGTCTTCTTGTAAACATGGATAACATATATAGATTGTCCTCTGGCTTCCTACTTGAATTTACTTGTATAAACAATTATTTGAAGCTAAATTGTATTGTCTATACAATTGCTGTGCTGTCATTTTACACAAGTGTTTGCTAGTGTCATGAAATATTGTTGAAGTTTACAAATAACCTTGTCGTGTTATATTTTGAAATGATGTTCTGATATTTATTCCTTTTCCTATGACAGCGCCCTTTCAAGAAGTGGCCCCTAATTGTCTTTAAATGGTATATATAGTGATTGTTATTGTATTCTTCTTGCGGTGCACTGATGATGTCCCTGAATAAATGTGATACTAGTTAATAATGTATTTTATCTTCCAGTCTATTTAATATCTACAACATATTTTTTTTAACAAATAGAAGGAATGCCAGGGCTCAAGAACAATGGAAATATTGAAAACCAATCTAAAATATACAGATAACACAATCCTCTTTGCAGAAAGGGAAAAACAGCTACAGTTAATAGACCAAGTAGACAAATTAAGCAAATATTAGGGATTATATATAAAATTACCATAAAACAAAAATCATGATAATTAGCAAACTAGAATAGATCGTGTGAGGAATGAGAAGTTTACAAGAACTGTTGGATCAACATCTGTTGTCAAATATACGAGGCGTGTTCAAATGAAAACGGGACTTGTTACACCACGCGTGATAGAGCGCACTGATATTGATGACATTTTACACTAGTAATGAGTATCCAATAATTTACATACGGTCACGTGTTCATCTTCCCAGCATGCATATGTGCTGCAGAAGACTGTTAACAATATGGCGGGTGTGATTCCGAACCCGTCCAAAGTGAATCAGCGTGCTGTGATCCAGTTTCTTTCATTTGAAGGATGTCAAGCAGTAGACATTCATCGGAGAATGAAGGCAGCATATGGTGACAAATGTTTGTCGAGGACCAGAGTGATGGAGTGGGTGCGTATGTTTAAAGACGGACGTGAGTTAACGGCAGATCTTGCACGGCCAGGTCAGGCGCATATTGTTGCAACAGAAGAAGCCATAGCCGTGCTTGATAAAGCAGTACTGACTGACCATCAAGGCTAAGCGACCAGGCAGACTTTCTCAAGGTGTGATTCTTCTCCACGACAACGCTCGTCCGCACGTCGCAAAAATTGTGCAGGAAACATTGGCAAAGAAGAATTGGGAAGTTCTTCATCACCCAGCCTATAGTCCCGATTTATCCCCGTGTGATTTCCATTTGTTCGGACCGTTGAAGAAAGCACTAAAGGGACAGCGATTCAACAGCGACGCGGACGTGAAGACAGCGGTGACCACATGGTTCAGAGAACAGCCACGCAACTTTTTCTCGGACGGCATTCGACGTCTACCTAAACAGTGGGATGCTTGCCTAAATGCATACGGAGATTTTTTCTGATGAACCCAGGTGCATTCTTATTCACAAGTGGTTGCTTTGTTCAATTCCGTTGAAAATATTAAATTGCGTATGATACTTTTTAAATAAATCCACAAGTCCCGTTTTCATTTGAACACGCCTCGTATTAAAAAATCAGATATTTAAATGGTTCGGCCAGTTAATGAGAATAAACTATATTAGCCAGCGGCAAGAGCATACAACATGAAAATGAAAAAAAACAAAAACAATATAGATGAACACCAGGAAGAATGAACCAAGAGGAAGGTGGATTGAAGGAGTTACCAAGATTCGATATGGCACAATATTACTGCATATCAAGCGATCAAACGTGTCATAGCCAGAACATATCGTGATTCAATCCCTCAAAGCAATACAACAAAAACAGAGAAAAGGCAATATACAGATATTTGATAACCAGCAAGATCAAGAATGAACAGCCGCTAGACTTAGCAATGCATGAAGAGATACTACAACAAGTAGATCATTGCCAATACGTCGGACACATAGCCACGAATGAGGGTAGATGCGAAACATAATTTGAAAGGAGGATAGAAATGGCTAAAAGTACTTTTATGACATGAGAAAAATAGAAATATCTAAATAGATCACAAACTAAATCTGAAAATTATAAAATGCTACATCTATTTTACATTAATGTATGGCTCAGAAACATGGATAATGAAATACAACTAGGAAGTCAGAATTGATGCCATTGAGTTGTGGGTATTTAGAAGAATAAGGAGAACATCATGGAAAGAGAAGAAAACAAATAAAGAGGTGCTGAAAACGCTTAATATGAAGAAAGAACTACTAAGAGAAATAAAGATTAGGAAAATAAAATATTTTGGACACATTAAAAGACATGACACCTTATTGAAGACCTTACTAGAAGGTAGTTGTTTGTTTTTTTGCGTTCGCTCCATTGTAACCATCACGGGTGTCCGTGCGATTTCCGCCGGGAGCGTGATTACGTTGTGCCACCGTTATGCGCCTTGTAGGCCTAGCACATCCGATTTCGGCATGCCTTGACAATTCGGGTGGGCTACCCTTAGCCTGTGACAGCCTCTATATCTGTCTCCAGGCACGCGTAGTGGCGACTCTTCGCCCAGACGATTTTTGCTCTCGTCTGACTCGCACGAGGTGTTCCACTGTCTATAACTTGCCTCGTGTAATTGGACGTGATGCGCCTGTGCCCATTGGGTACTGAACCGTTTCTCATCCGTGAGCCTGGTTCCTTAAGGGGAAGAACTCAACAGAGGAGTTGGACCCTGGCTCTTTCGCCCTCTTAGCCGAGGTGTCATTCACCGACATCGTGTACCCCTTGTCCAAGTTCGAGTATCACCACGCGTTTGAGAGCAAGGCGTTCTCGAGCTGATCGTCCTTGTCCCAATAGCACCTGAGCCCATCGGGTACGGAACCCTTTCTCTCTGCAAGAGTACTTCCGGTATAGGAAACCTTGACAGTAGCGTTGGACCAGAACTACCATCGTTGTCCCATTCTTGTCTAAGCCCATCGGGTACAGAACCCTTTCTCTTCGCGAGCATATTTCCGGTTTAGGAACGCTCGACATTAGAGTTGGATTATGTCTTCTTGCTTTACCAAACGACAATGAATGGGTCTGGGCCTCTGCCTGTAAGGAACTCAGGTAACTAGATGCTCGTCTCGAGCTGACGGAGCTTGTAGTTCCCCTTTCCTAGAGACTTTTCACTTTATATTTGCAGTTCGCGCTCTAGCGCTCTCTAGCGCTGTTCTGCCCTTTCATTGTTTCATTGTACTCGGTATGAAATCTATCTGTCTCTCGCCATGCATCTACCTTTACGTGCATTTTACATTGGCCGCCCCTCCAAAGTTCGGACTGGACTGACTAGCTTCACTGTATGTCGACAGTGTCGCTATATGTGGTGCTGCTGGTGGTGTCGGAGATATTGTCTGTCTCTTGTGCAGTCAAATCTCTTTCCATCTGCTACCTCCACATTCTCGGACACGATCCCCAAATGATTTGGCCAGAATCAGCTCGAGCTGCTGTATTTCTGTTTCCAGGGTGCACCGCGTGGAGGTACATTTGGGATCTTGGTTATCTGCTAACCCTGGGTCCGCCTAGAGCAATGCGTTCCCTTTGCACCCCTACTAGAAGGTAAAGTCAAAGGGAAACGAGCAAGAGGTAGGCAGAGATACAAGTGGGAGAATAACATCACACGATGGACAGGTTACAGCCTAGCAGAGTCCACCACCAAGACAAGAGACAGGGGATGTTGGAGATCCGTTTCAGCGAACCTTCGTTGCGGAGACGGCCCTTGAAGATGATGATGATTAACTTGGTCTTTATTCACACTAGATTCACTACCACTCTGGCATGTATGATGGACCTACATAACTATCCATTGGACAATCAAGAATGCACGGTGGAAATTGAGAGCTGTAAGTATTGTGTGTGTGTATATATTTGTGTTTGAAGATGTTTATGTGTGTTAGTGTGTGTGTTTTTATGTGTGTATATGTGTACCTATGTGTATATGGAATGTGTTTGAGTCTAATACACGCATGCGTGTACATGATGTGATAGTGCATGTATTAGAATGTGTAGGTGTATGTATATATGCAAGTGTTTATATTTGTTTGTGTTTGCGTGCGTGCGTGCGTATTTAAATTGTATTAATCGCCGTGCGTTGCCGGGGCCCGAAAGGGGAGCAAAGAATAGCAATACTGTTTACCTTCCACGCATGTCGTAAAAGGCGACTAAGGAGGTTATGGGATGGAGTTGGCTGTCCCATCCCATATAGGGTCAGTGACCAAAAGCCATGCTGAGGTCGGATGTGTCAGGCTGAAAGACGCAGATATCGCAGCAATGCTGCAAACCAAGACACAACGCATTCTGTTCTCCGGACTACATCCAGCAAATTTGCAGGAGTTTGAGAACAAACGCAGAAGAAGAAGAAATTGTATTAATAGATGTCTGACGCCTTTCATTTACGGGAATGAAAGGGGCGCGATGAATGACAACACTGTTACCTTCTATGATGACACTGTTACCTTAATCTCAAATGAAGAGATTAAGGAGATGTGGGGGCTGGAATTGCCTATCCCACCTTATAAAGGGTCAACACGACCCATAAAACTAAATCTCAAATTGGATATGCCAGACCGAGAACCCCAGATATCACAGCATGTTATGTTATGTAAATCAAAACATAGCGCATTCCATTCTTCAAATTACATCCTGCTAATCTGCAGGAGTTTAGAATTAACGCAGAAGAGGACACAATTTTACTTTTTTCGATTGTTAACAAATAGATTGTTTTACTAGATCATACTGTAGTCGATTGTTAACAAATGGGTTGTTTTACTAGATGTAAATTGTAATCTTCCTCAATAAATGAACTGTTTTAAAACCTGTGAACAATTTTCCTATCATGAATGTAGGAATACTTCACTAAACACATCATAAAATTATTAATAAGAATAGGAAATTATATTTTTTTAATAATAACAACAATTAATAAATAAGTTTATAAATTGTAATAAATTATAAATCTAAATCCGAGATGTATGTTTCGTGCCATTGGCGCAAATAAAATGGCATTTCTGGATTAAATCCTGCTGAAAATTTTTAGAAGGGCCATAATTATGCTACAAGAGAGGTGCACTGGGAGTTTGAGAACGAACACTACAGAAGAAGAAGAATTTATACATGTTACTAACAATGACGATTTCGATGTTGTTCCTTGATGAATACATTATGTTCGCAATATCGACAACATTAGCATTGTTAATTGTTGTGTGTGTGTGTGTGTATATATATATATATATATATATATATACAATTTCTGCTGAATTGATCTAATCCTGACAGCTCAATGCCATTTTGAAATAATACGTATAGGTCTTCTGAAGTTGACTTAGTGATCTATATAAGGAATTAGAAATTGTAAAAGAGTGCCTCTAAAAGTTCTTTCCTGAGAGTTGAGAAGGAAAGGCATTCAATAAGGAGGTGTTTTGTTGTTTAGTTAGGATGAGAGCAGTCTCTACACGTGGGTAGTGCCTTGTTCAAATAATGTATATTTGTCAGAATTGATACTTATTTATTACTTATGTATTATTGATACAGAGGAGCGCAGTAGCATAGGGGATAGTGAGCTTGCTTCCTATACTCACAGATGGGGTCACCTCTGTCCCATCTAATATTTAATGTGTAAACAGTACGAGCTGTCAGATTGCAGGACCAGGGAGAAATATGTCCTATGCTGATGACATCTTTATATATAGGCAGGGCGGTTTCGTGTGACGAAGAAGAATGATGGTCTATCAACGGTGTACTGGGACCGTCAGTCAAAGTGTAATGGCGGATACACTCATGGAGATATCTGAGCACCTATGGACTATCCATAGTGCAGTGACGATGATCCAACGACTAACTAACTAACTAACTAACTAACTCTCACTGAGGAATGTAGTACCTTAGCTGATAGTCAGCGTGTTTACTCTCACAGAGGAGCGCAGTAGCTTAGTTGATAATGAGCTTGCTTCTCACAGGGTTAAAATCTCTCTCTCCGTCTCTCTCTCTATCCAAATTTCTTGCTGTGTAAACAATTATAGATGATCTATATCTTTTTCACATGTTTACTGTAATCTCTATCTCTCTCACTTTCTCTGTCTCTCTCTATCCAGATTTCTTGTTTCGTAAACAATTATAGCTGATAGAAATCTTCATTAAATGTTTACTGTCATCTCTCTCTCTCACTTTCTCTCTCTCTCTATCCAGATTTCTTGTTTCGTAAACAATTATAGCTGATAGAAATCTTCATTAAATATTTACTGTCATCTCTCTCTCTCTCTCTCTCACACACACACACACACTTTCTTGCTGTGTAAACAGTTAGCGATGATCGATATATTCTTCAAATGTTTACTGTAATCCCTTTCTCTATCTCTCTTTCTCCCCCCCCCCCCCACTGTCTTGTGTAAAAAGTTATCAATGATCGATATATTCTTCAATTGTTTACTGTAATCTATCTCCAACATTTTCTGTATCTTTTTTGTGATACCACTTCCAGACAGGTTGCTCCTTGCTTGCCACTTATTCCTAACTTCCAGACAGGCTGCTCATTGTTTGTCTCTTATTTCGAACAGCCATTTACATGTTTACTTTACTTTTCTTTCTTAAACTCCCACCTGATCACGCTTTTAGCAGTCCCAAAAGATATCGTCTAGTCCAGAGAATGGAAAATACGTTTTGCTGTCGCTTTTTTTAATAGCAAAAATAACCAGACATACATGACTTTGGCGGTGGTAGCTAATACAATCTGTGTTTTTACCACATGGACTAAACTAGTTGGTGTGTGTATGTTTGTTTGTTTGTTTGTTTGGGGATGTGAGCTTTTTGATGAGACGCGACACTTTCAAACTAAGGCCGGGCGAATCGGGGGGGGGGGGGGGGTCTGTATTGTTAATGTGAGATCGTGTTGTCTTTCATTTTCCTATGACCCTACGTTCTAGGCAAAACTGACTTACGGTGCGCGCAAATTATTGCTAAATCACTCCCATTGTGCCATTCGTTTCTTTAGTGAGCGTTCTTTTGATCAGAGGATGTTTGGACAAGAGAAGATATCTTCAGGCGAATAGAAGTCCACTGACCTGTGAATTTAAATAATCATATCACTATTAGGCCAGCAATAAGAGAGAGCATATTCCCGTACTTACATACTAGTGGCCAACTTACCACCTGCCATCCGAAGTTAAAATGGTGCAAAAATACTTGACTTTATCCGACTGATTTAATTTTGCATCGTTGATGGTAATACTGCATTTTGGCGGTGTGTATTTTTAAAAAAACAACAATTACTTCTGTTTTCTTCTTGTTTAGACTGAGGCTTTTGTTTTCACTTTCTTGTACTAACAGGGCTTAAAGTTCTTGTTTGCTCCCTTCAATGAGAACTGTATAGTCAGTGTATCTTAGATTATTCAGATTATAACACCCAGCTACTATTCCTGGCATGTTTTCTATGTTTCGCACAATGTCCTCTGTATACGGGGAGAAAAAAAATCTGCTGACATTACACATCCTTACCTGACGCCCATCTCTATCTTTGGAAATTCTCCTCCATCGCTGTCAACCTTCATCGCACCTGTTTGTTTCTAATGCATATTTCTTATTATCTTTAGATCTTTCCGATCAACCTTGAGTTTTTCTAAAATTTGTATTATTTCTCAATGCTTCACCTTATCAAATTCTTTACTATAATTTATGAAGCACAAGTACATGTCATTTTGAAATTCTATTGCCCTCACCATCAATAACAATAAAATAGTAATTATAATATAATAATAATATCAGAGGTGGACAGAAAAATTCCTGGATTGATATCACCAGGGAATAGTGAAAATAATATTAAGCCATTGGTAAAGTTGACTGCAGATGACACTGTTCTTTTGGCAGAAAGTGAACATGAACTACAAAGACTAATAGATCAAGTCAATAAATCAAGTAATGAATATGGACTGGGTATAAACATTCAAAAAACAAAAACCATGATAATCAGCAAAGACACAGAAGAACATGAGGTAAACATAAACATACAGGGAGAGAAACTACAACAAGTAAAACAGTATCAATATCTTGGACACATAGTCACAAATGATGGCAGATGTGAAACAGAAGTTAAAAGGAGAATAGGAATGGCTAAAAGTACCTACAGTGACATGAGGAAATTATTAATATCTAAACAAATTACAAACAAGTTAAAAATGAGAATTATAAAATGCTACATCTATTCCATATTAATGTATGACTCAGAAACATGGACACTAAATACACAATTAGAAGGCAAAATTGATGCCTTTGAGCTGTGGGTATATAGAAGAATAGGGAGAACATCATGGAAAGAGAAGAATATAAATAAAGAGGTGCTAAAGACACTTAATATGAAGAAAGAACTACTAAGAGAAATAAAGATCAGGCAAATAAAATATTTTGGACACATTAAAAGACATGACACCTTATTGAAGACCTTACTTGAGGGTAAAGTCAAAGGGAAGCGAGCAAGAGGTAGGCAGAGATACAAGTGGGAGAGTAACATTACACGATGGACAGGTTACAGTCTAGCAGAGTGCACCACCAAGACAAGAGACAGGAGATGTTGGAGATACGTTGCAGCCAACCTTCGTTGCGGAGACGGCACTTGATGATGATGATGATGAAAGTTGACAAACTTTTTATCCGTCTAGGATTGGCCTCGTTAGAAAAAGTACTTCTAATCTAGGCACGAGGAAAATAAATATTGAGAACCACTGTTTTAGTTAACACAAGTTTTATATTTTATGTTTTAGTTGTTTTGAAATAATACTTTATTTGTGTATTAGTCTTTACTCAGACATAATAACTGTATCCGCCTGGGCTGTTAGCTATGATCACTAAATAGTGCGTTCATAAATAATAAACCGATAATGTCTGTTTCTTCGTAACTACTGAGCGTATAGGCTTCATATTTTGAACGAGTGCATTATTTCACAACCACGTTATAGATTTATGATTAAGTATTATCTAGATTAAACTAATTTATCACAGCAGTCACTACGATTGTCATTTTTAAGGTAATAATGATTTGATTTTATGTGGAAAGGAAATTTTACAGTAATTGCTGGTATCGTTCATTTGTTGTAGCATCGGTAAAAATGAAGTATTCCGAATGTTATTTTTATTTTCTTTCGTTGCATTGAGATTATATGTGTCGACATATAAAGTTAACAGTTAAACATTTATATAATTGTAATATTGTTTACAATCTTGTCAATTTAAAATAAACTTAAACGTACATTGTACATACCGTAGTCATAATCATCTTTGTCCGAGTGTGAACATTCTAAGTTGTACTGTTAACATTTTGAAATATATCAAAACACTTTCAGAGTTCAATCTACAATGCGGAAAAAAATTAAGTGTCTAGTATTTAATATCATCAGTCTATGCCTTTTGTTTTTCACCTCTTATTCTAACAATTTTTAGTTTGATCTGCATGAATGTTTTAGAGAGAACTTCCTTTCTCAGCAAAAGATTAAATCACAACAGCTTACTACGTTTAACGATTGTCAGTACGATCTTGTTGTCCAGCAAGGCTACGCTATATATTATATAATCATGTCACATATGTCTGTACATTGATAGATATGTCACACCCATTATGTTGTTTTTATATGTTCACTATTATATTCACGTTATCAAATTTCTTCTCGTTTTTTTCCTGTCCTTGTTTAGAGTTCTTCTTATTATTCTATTCATAATCCGATGAATCGTAAAGATCGATAATTCTATTTGGTTGAATGAAGTGTAAACCATCTTTCTGCCAATATTTTTCTTCCAGTTTCAATATATGGTCCTCACATTTTATCCACAATTCTTTGTCAATGGCGGAAAGCATAGTATACGCAATTTCTGAACATCTGTCAGTTGAAGGTTTTATTTTCTTTGCCACTGCTCCCTTAATTTTAGTCCACACAATTTCTTTTGTATTTACATGTGAATATAATGGTGGTAATCTTATACAACTATGTCCATGCTCCTCTATAATTTTATCAATGTGGAAAGTCTTCGCTCTGTGTGCACTCTTTACCAACAACAGTAACTCCGGTTTCAACGGTTTCAAGTGCATTTCAGTAAATGCAATATGTTTTTTTTTTCTAAGCCATATTTTAATCTCATCCTTAGTAGACGAGGTTGTAGGGATCTTATCTTCACATGCAACAACATTAGGGTAGGAAACATTATCCATAACCAGGAAGGAGGGTCTATCTAATGATGGAAGTAGAGTTGTTTCTATCAACTTTCTAAATATATGACCATTCATCTCAACATGGTAGTCTCGATTATCGGTAGTTTTGGAAATGAAAATAAATTCATCATTCTTCAGAAAACCATTTTGTCTGCTACCTGCATGTGCCATTATTAATCTTTGATCTTCGCTGCTTGGTACATATCTCTTAATAGTTCCATCTACAGATTGACATTCTTTTTCATTAGTTTATTGAGCATTTATCCATGTTTCATCTACATATGCAATATCATAATATTCGGTATGCATCTCCCTAATTTGTCTCAAATATTTACTTCTCATATTTACTAAATTTGGTTTCTCACAAATGACGCTTCTGCCACATGTACATCTCCGAAATGTAAATCCGGCACCCCTTGCAGATTTCCATAATTTAGTTTTAGAAATGTGAATGTCGTTGTTCTTTTCTAGATACTTTTTCAATGTCTTTAATGTCAATGCTTCTTTGCAATCCAAAAGTCTATGAATTGCTCTCATAATAATTTCTTCATCGAAATTATTTACAAACTTGTATCTTTCTCTCGTTTCTTTTTTTTAAAATTAAGTTTATCTTCTCGTAACCGCCTTGATAGTGTTTTGTAGTTTATACCCATGGCATGTTTTGTTCTTTTTTATGGCTTAGAAATACTATGAAATAGAGTACCGTGTCGCGTTTCTTGTGAAAAATATTTGTACAACCTTATAGTTATACTTTTAAGTGTAGAGAATTTAACTTTCAAAGACATTATAATAAAGTTGTAAATGTTGCTTTATGAAACGCTGTAATTAGTTGATACACCTTTGATACACCTTTGAAGAAAATTACGTATTGCTATTATATTAATATATTAAACCATGAAATCTCTAAGCAAACCTCTTTCTTAATGCTGCACACATGTAAATATTGATTTCCGTTCTAAGATTGTGTTATTTGATGCATGAAATGCATTTGCAAGCAACATGTCATGTCAAAACAAGACAAAAAATTACAAAATGAGCATGAAAGACATCTCATGGCAATATAATTCAATCAATGATGACATCTTCGTATTTTATCGAGCTTTAATTGACTAGTACATTCACACTTTGCCTAACAGCCAATTAATAATTGTAAAGCAACAAAAAAAACAATAAAACTAATTTCTCCTCATTGACAAAATATATGATGAGGTGTACTGTAAACCCGTCTACTTGTATGGCTATCAGCAGAAAACATTGCAACCTTACAAACGACATTCGTAGCGACTGCTACGATAAATCCATTCAATCTAGATAATAATTAATCATACAACTGTAACGTGGTTATGAAATAAGGCACTCATGCAAAATATGAAGCATATACGCTCAGTAATTACGGAGATAATAGACAATATCGGTGTTCAACTATTTTAAACGCACTATAAGACATGAATAATGTGTGTAAAATGTGAATATATTTAAAATGTGCCGGATTTCGCCGCAAGAGAAATAACAATATAAGGAATTACCTCATTATCAGAAGTGAGAAACCATCGTGGTAGGGTGGTCAAATCATTCTAGTCTGGTGGGCTAGATTGGCTATTTCTCGTGTGGGATGGGGTCAGAAAACTTGTTTCTTTATTTTTTAAGTCACAATGTGTTCAATAGCATATTTTTAAACTCGGGAGCAGATGCATGTAATGCTTTCAAATCTTGATTAAACTTTGCTGGTGACCCAGTAAACATGCTTAGGGAGGAAGAGACTAGATTTAGCCAGCGGGTTGTGTTTTCCCAAGCTTGTCATAGAGACACCAGGAATGAAATTAGAATATTAAAGGAAATAAATTACCAGATAAATATCAACACTTGCATAGAAAATTACAACATGGAAGACTGTACATTGCATCATACTGTCAACGGGAGTATAATGGGGGAAAAAGGTCATTTGGAAAGTGCAAATATTCTGAGAAATCTGGTCATCTAATATAAAAGGGCCCAAAAGAGATTTAGATGATTAACATTATTGCACTCGAGTTGCCCCATATCTACTCCGTCCCTCGAAACGAAGCGACAAACCGCCTGTTGAGAGTACTACTCATTGCATGTAACTCCATAGCTTCAAACAATAATCTCCAAAACAAAAATCCACTTTATAAACAAGGCGTCGCGAGCGAGATTAGATCCCGCAATCTCGTGCTTAACCAGGGAGATCCCCTCTACTAAAGGAATGTCTGATATACATGAATCTGAAGATGATAATGTATCTCCTCCGTCTGACATAGGAAACAAATATGAGACACTTATACTCTCTTGGGCTCCATCATTGTCGCCATCCAAACTTTGTACTCTGTTGGAGCTCCATCATTATCGCCATCCAAACTTTGTACTCTGTTGGAGCTCCATCATTATCGCCATCCAATCTTTGTACTCTCTTGGAGCTCCAACATTATCGCCATCCAATCTTTGTACTCTCTTGGAGCTCCAACATTATCGCCATCCAATCTTTGTACTCTCTTGGAGCTCCAACATTATCGCCATCCAATCTTTGTATTCTCTTGGAGCTCCAACATTATCGCCATTCAAACGTTATACTCTCTTGGGTTTTTTCCATCAATATCGCCACTCAAACTTATTTTTTTCATCGTCTAATCTATGTGTTTCCTTAGCGTATCCTTGCTTGATAACTATTATCATCAAGTGCCATCTCTGCTTCCTGCCTCTGTGAAACACTCAGATTGTTCACCTCATCATGTTTCCACTTATAACTATGCCTACTTCTAGCACGCCATCCGTGAAATGTTACATTCAATTGAGATATCCAACAAGGTAGAGAAATATATTGTTCGTTTATGAAATGTTCTATAAAAAATAATCAATGTTCTATTATTCAGCATCCAAATTACCGTTCAATTATTTGTATTCAATTATTCATCCACAGATGGATACACAATGGATGATATTGTTTTGTATTGGCTCAATGACAGAGCTGCTGTTACTGGGGTAGAGAATGTATCCTTACCTCAGTTCTCCATCTCGAACTATGACACGATCAACAAGATTGAGGGTCTTCTAACGGGTATTACTGTCATGTCATTCAGTATCGTCTATCGATTACCTTCAATTGGGATATCGACTATTTTTATATATAGGTGTTAGTTAGTTATGTAGTTTAATTTGTTTGTTAGATAGCTAGTTGATTTGTTGATTTATTGTTTGGATTGTTGGTTGGTTGGATGGTAGGTTGGTTGTTTGGCTGGTTGGTTGGTGTATGGGTGGATGGATCAGTAAGTTAGCTAGTTGATCAACAATTTAGTTACTTTATTATTTTGCTTATATTAAATAAGTAAATATATGTTACGAATACCTACCACTATTTATAAAACAAAAAGATGTAAAAAACTATAATAAAAAGAATAATAACGAAAATAGTTGACGTTTCGATCATAAGATCTTCGTCTTCGTTTCAACATATTGGAATAATTGAAATAACATGTTCTGTGGATGTTGATAAATTTCTGATTATTGGATATTTTCTAGCTTTTTGGTAATTATATATAATTTTTTATTCGTTGATGCTTTGGTTTGCCGTCATATCATTATTATTGCACTCCAGTTACGTCATATGATCTCCGATCTTATTAAGTATGTCCCTTAGGCCGACAACGGATGTGCCGGGCTAGAAAGCGTAAAAAACGGAGATCCACTCAGAAACCAGCAGCACAACGTACCTCATGCTTCCCGGCGGAAAGAACACGAAATTCCGTGTTGGTTATCAGAGAACGAACGCAGACGAAGAAGACGTATGTTCTTCAACATTTCGTGCCTATTTGACTGTCCTTCAGCATGTCGTCCATGTTTGACTGTCCTTCAGCATGTCGTCCATGTTTGACTGTCCTTCAGCATGTCATCCTTGCTTGACTGTCCTTCAGCATGTGGTCCCTGTTTGTCTTTCCTTCAGCATGTGGTCCCTAATTGAGTGTCCTTCAATATTTGGACATTGGCTGTCCGTGTTCTATGTAATTTGATAACTTTTCTCATGATTTCTAAATACTGCTATTTCTAGAACTAAGTTTTACTGCAGTATTGTGCATTTTAAAATAGACGCAGTAGAAAAAACGATATCGTGCCAAGTCCGTAAATTATGGGGATATGGAGGGGAGTTCGGACCCCAATTTATAGTACTATGAAGAATGTAGCCAACATGAAGGTAAATCCCACCCTTAAAGATTTTCTAAAAAGAAGCTCACCCTCTCCCAAAATCTCATGAAAACAGAGGAATACTTAAAACTCAAATCGGCGAATGTCTTTGTAACTAAAACTCCATCCCTTACTGAAGACGTATCTACGGCCCTGCATCCTCCATTTTACCTAAAGTATTATTTATATGACAAAATATCGGTTCGGTCTTCTGAAAGAAAAGCATTACTCAATGTGGTCACATTGGCAAGTCTGTCTGCTTTTCATTTCCCCTAGCACGCTATTATCTATTACCTACCATGCTATTGCCCCTACCCTCCAACCTCCTTAGTCGTCTCCTATGACATTTTCAAGGCTAGTTCACAGTGTTGCTATTCTTTGCTCTCATTTCTGACCCAGACAATAGAGTCTGAAAGAAAACTCTGGAGAACACACCTCCGCCACCCACATTTCAAAAACAAAACAAAAGTCTAACATAAATTGCACATAGGCATAAATAGCATAATTTCTCTTAATTTTTGGGGATCGACCCTAACAAAACAAAAAAATAAAAGTAGCAACGGAAGGACGTTCTTATTTTTGAAATCAAGTAACGTCTGATAATTACGACTTATGCGTTTGTATACGATGGTATTACATATTTGGAAACAAAAATTGTGGTGATCTATGATAGTCAACGGCTCCTGATGATAATGTTTATATATTTGTATGCACTCATTTTGTTTTCAGGAGACTATCAGAGGCTGTCATTGATATTTCAATTGGAGAGAAATATCGGTTACTTTATCTTCCAAACGTATCTGCCCTCCATTTTAATTGTTATGCTCTCATGGGTCTCGTTTTGGATAAATCACGAAGCGACATCAGCTAGAGTTGCGCTGGGTAATTTGTGATGTTCATGTTTGCAATGCTCATGTTTGTCGTGAATGTTATTTGATAGTAATGTGGTTGTGGTAGGAGGTGATGATGATTGATGGTGATGATGGTGATAAGTGATGGATAAACAATGTACTAATGATGTACGGATTATTGATGCGTGTGTAATGATGAACAAGTATGCGTAGGTAGAAGAGATGATGGGTTAATAATGGATGAACGACGTATTACTGGATGATGGATGTACGGGCGATTTATGTGTAATGTATGACGGATGATCAATTGATGGATGATGTATTAATGGATGATGAATTATGGATGAAGGATGAATGGTTCTTTCTACGGGCTATTCCGGTCTTTACACCAATCTCACGCAGTGTTGAGAGCAACCATCAATCACAATTTTGAAAATTTTCTGAGCCGACGTGGTGCCTTAATAAATTAACTATGTCATAT
The DNA here is from genome assembly GCA_034231615.1 of Meghimatium bilineatum. Classification (NCBI taxonomy): domain Eukaryota; kingdom Metazoa; phylum Mollusca; class Gastropoda; order Stylommatophora; family Philomycidae; genus Meghimatium; species Meghimatium bilineatum. Next base: position 42,939,940 of record CM067319.1, read on the forward strand.
TGAGACATTGATCTATCTATTGACACTGTGGCCATGCTAGACAGTGAGTGAATCGTCCAACTCATTACCTTCAGCACCCGCACATCTCGGCACGAAAATTACCTGTAATTGTCTGTTCCTAAATTGTGAAAATAACTCCAGCTATTGACGGCGAACGACTGACGCCTCTTCTTTGCAGGTTATGTTCACTAAGTCACTAAATATGCATGCATGAGAATAGACCTGTGACATCAGTCATGACAGTGGTTTCATCACAGCCTTATATCTCCATCGTAGGAGTGCTCGTGGTTTTAGTAAATGCACCGCTGGATTCTTTGACAGTTTTCTAACCGCATCGTGCAGAAAAAGCCAAAGCATATCGTTTATGACGAATGACAGACCCATCAGTGTAGATTATTACATCATCTGTAGTTAGTTACTTAGTCGTTTGGATCATCGTGACTGCACTCCGGACAAGTCCATAGGTGCTCAGATCTCTCCTTGAGTATAGCCGCCATTACACGTTGACTTACGGTCCCAGTACGCAGTTGATTGACCATCATTCTTTCTTGGCCACGAAAACCGCTCCTTTCTAGCTACATTACATTTCAAACCAAATTCCTTTATTCTAGTCATGGAACAAGAGTCATCGTCACTTATACAGTCATTTGCTCGTGCGTTTTCCCGTAGGGCGTTCAAAATGTCTGCTCGTTCCATCGCTCCACCAACAGCCGTATTAGCAGCGTGTAAGGCCAACCTATATCTGTAGTGTTATCGTCAATGACCACCCTAACTTCTATATCCACCTGCACCAGATTTTTGTCCCTGGAAATGTTGACGAGTGTGATGACCACAGAGAATGTATCACGTAATGCAGATAGAGTGGGCATCCACTCCTCCTCAGGATCAGTTAAGGTTACATACTGGTCCGATCATGTCCTCTGCTTTTCTCGAACATTATCTCCCCTTTTCAGCCTGGAACTTTTCACCTAATTGATATCTGGAAGCAATGGGTGAAATGCACCGGCACTGATTTATGATGTTCCAGTTCTGATAGTTGATTGATGTATGGATGTGGATGATGGTTGGATGGATGATAGTCGCATGAAAGGATTTCATATGTATAGAGAGTACAAGATAAATGTTTATGTAAGAAATAAAATACAGCGTAGGTTCACAGAAATCATTATTCTCAGTATCAAAACGATGAAAACTCGCATATATGAACATGCACGACCACATAATTCCCCGTCAAAAACGATATTTCAGGTACAGTTGGAGGTGGAAAAAGCTGAGGATTCTATATAAAATTATAGGTAGAGAATATTAAAGACTAAACAGGGCAAGATTTTTTGACACTCACCCCCATCGCTGAGGAGAGAAATCGCTTAATGACTATGTGTTGACGCATCCAATGTAGCACCCCTACGATCTTGATGGATTATGGATTTATGGATGGATGAAAATGTATTGATATTAGATGTATGTATAATGTATTGATGACGACGTAATTTTAACTTATGATTGGAATCCATGAGTGTCACTCTTATTTCCATCACAGTTGATCACAATACATTCACTGAATGTCACATTTATTTCCATTACAGTTGTCACAATACAATCACTGAATTTATAGTCACACTTTTATCTGTTGCAGGTATCACAACAGTGTTGACAATGACAACAATTAGTAACGGTGTGAGGTCGTCGTTACCTCGCATATCATATGTGAAAGCCATAGACATATACCTGGTCATGTGTTTTGTATTTGTCTTTGCTGCCCTACTGGAATACGCTGCCGTCAACTACACATATTGGGGTGCCAGAGCCAAACGGAAGGCCAAGAGACTTCGTGACCGGGCTAGTGTTCGGCAACGAGCAGAGGATGGAGATCCTTTGGTAAGTTCTGGACCCTATTACAATCGCATCGTTTTTTGTAATAATGAAATCGTTGGTGATTTTGCTTTACTATATGGGCATTCAATACTCACTGTGGACATGGAGAGATAATTACGGGACTTCGAATGCAAATGTTACAGCCGATTCTACGAATCACTGATAGAGAACATAAGACAAACGTGTACGTAAGAAATACAATAGAGATGTCATGCAGGTTAACAGAAATCATTCTTGAAACATGAAACGATTAAAGTTTGTATGATTTGGACATGTATGCTGACGTTGATTCATTGTCAAAAACAATAAGCAAATTGCATGGAACAATCTAATTTGGGAAGCAGAGAAGACAAATAAAAGCATGGAGAAACAACAAGGACTGGACAGGACAAGATGTTTGCTCACTCGTCCGCATCGTTGAAGCTAGAAATCGCTTATTGTTTATAGCTTAGCTTCGATTCTGCGCCTGTCGTCTTCTGAATGTCGTCTGAGTCACCTTTACCGTATGTGCGATGTGACAGCCAACACCACCTAAAGCCTCACTAGTTGCCTCTTACGACATGCATGGAAGGTTAATAGTATTTCTATTCTTTTCTCTATAATAATATCAGACAGAGACACATCGGTATTTTGCCTGAACGTTGTGGGACAGGGAGAACTAGAGAACATGGTAACACCAGGAAAAATTGAAGGCAAGAGAGATCGAAGACGACAACAGAAGAAAATATTTAGTAGCCTGACCTCGTGGCTCGACAAAGAATCGAAGTGCTGATAGAAGATACTGGAAATAGAGTTTTGTGAATATCCATCATCACCTATATGTCAGTCGGCATGGCACCTGATGATGATGATGATGCTCTCTTTTAAAGTAGGGTGCCCCCGGGCTCATACTCTGAGAAAGTCGAGAAATTATGCCATAGCTACTGGTCGGCGATGCTAGTCAGGCGGCCTCTGCTCAATTACTGACGAGGCAACTGAACACATGAGAAATCATGCGATAAAACACTAGTGACGGGGGACAGCCCGAATCTGGAAATTGGAAATGAGAGGGCTTGGGCAACACATGGCTGTTATCAAGATAAGGGTAAATAGGTATATGTGTTACCAATATTTAAAAACAAAACATACTAACATCGATTTACAGCTTCAGACGACGTTCCGACTAAAAACCCTTTATCTGGACGATAGACAACAAACAATGCACTGTATGCTGTCATAACTTTGATTACCTTTACATATCTATATATTTTATCTTTACTTACTATATCTTACTATATTTTCCAACAACCCAGAGCCGTGTCATAACGCCTAAAAAATTAAAACCGGCTGTTTCTGATACCAGTAAATACTTTCATCAACTTCTTGTATATGCAAGTCAAGATATTGATGCACCAAGATCAACGAAAGTCACGTGTAACTAACTGAATAATCAGCCAGAGAAAATCAACCAAATATCATCCGTTTGAGCGTTAAATTAACTTAGGTTACCATTGCCTCTATCAGACTTGTATTTAAGGCTAGCTGTTGTTTGATGTGTGTCTTTCGTCAGCTTATATGCACTCACTTGTGTGTGTGTGTGTTGGTTGATGTGTGTCTTTCGTCAGCTTATATGCACTCACTTATGTATGTGTGTGTACGTAATTAGTTCCCATATGTTTCCTAAATAACAGAGATCGCGTTGCTAACACAGGGCCAAGAGATGACAAAACACCATAACTTCGAGACGTCCTTGGACTACAACCCAACCCCAAATACATCCAAATAGAGCTTGTATATCTGGGCCAACGAGTCTTTATTTCTTCATCATCCAGGAAGGGAGAGGGGATTTTTACAGTAGAAAAAAAGTAATAGAGACAAGACATGCAGTGACAATAATTGTTCACAGATTGTCAACTCATCTCCCCCAATTATTTTTTAGTCACTTCATCTCTGGAAAGATATCCCCAGTGTACATCATTTTCATATCCACGACATTTCAACAAAAGGAAACAGGTTTTCCCACTGACTCCATGAGCATGAAATGTACGCACACTTCTCGACAATGACTCTAGCACCGCTCAAAAGATGTCGAAGATACAAATCCAAAATCACAGAATTATAACAGGAGGAATGAATACTACCCTAATTAGATAAATATAAACATGCATAGGTTTGCCATCATTAGAAGAAAGATGAAAGGAAAGAATCCTCACACACAAGATAGATAGATGGATGGATGCATGGATGGATGGATAGATAGATAGATAGATGGATGGATGGATGGATGGATGGATGGATGGATGGATGGATGGATGGATGGATGGATGGATGGATGGATGGATGGGCGGACGGACGGCATACATAGACAGCATACATGAGACAGATTGCACTCATAGATGAGATAGATTGCACTCGTAGATGAAATAGATTGCACACATAGATCAGATAGATTGCACTCATAGATGAAATAGATTGCACACATAGATGAGATAGATTGCACTCATAGATGAGACAGATGCACACATAGATGAGATAGATTGCACACATAGATGAGATAGACTGCACACATAGATGAAATAGATTGCACTCATAGATGAAATAGATTGCACTCACAGATGAAATAGATTGCACACATAGATGAAATAGATTGCACACATAGATGAAATAGATTGCACTCACAGATGAAATAGATTGCACACATAGATGAAATAGATTGCACTCACAGATGAAATAGATTGCACACATAGATGAAATAGATTGCACACATAGATGAAATAGATTGCACACATAGATGAAATAGATTGCACTCATAGATGAAATAGATTGCACTCATAGATGAAATAGATTGCACTCACAGATGAAATAGATTGCACACATAGATGAAATAGATTGCACACATAGATGAAATAGATTGCACACATAGATGAAATAGATTGCACACATAGATGAGATAGATATGCATCGATAGGAAAATATATTATGTAAATTGTTATGTAGATGAACAGACAGACAGAATAGTATAACACATTCTACTTCGAAAGATACTACTCATCACATACATCTATTGGCAAAAATGTAAGAAATGAACAAACATGATGCAGTTGATGTATCATCCACGATGATCCGAAACAGCACTCTCATTTACATGAAACTACGTTCATGACACAAGCATAAGCCAGACTACAAGACCAGAAGCCTCAAGTAGCCCACTTTATGTAAAGATCGTGTATTCATGCTATAACTAACATAGAATCTCGTCAGGACTGCCACGCAGTTTTCACTGATTTTAGCCAAATCGTAGGTACAAAAACATTACACAGACCGTTTGTAGCAGTTTCAGTTACGTCTTGTTTCTTGATTGTGTTGCTATATCAGTTGCATTGCAATCCTCTGTACTTCTTCTTCGTTCTAAAACCCCTACAAATTAGTTGGATGTGGTCAGGGGAACAATTGTAATAAAAACAACTTACTGACGTGACCAGATTTTTCATATACTCATTAATTTAAACCAGATAATATGCACAAACTAATACAATCTAAATTTGGTAGTAAAGTTAAATACAGTCAAAGTCCATTATAACAACATGATCCGGACTTCACAAAATATGATTGTCATAACAGAAGTTCGCTAAATGTAGTACAAAAAATAAAGGGTAAATATAATTGAATATTTTGAAAAGTGTTAAAAAAAGAAATGTAGTACGGTCAGCAGTGTCCATTTTATAACGAAACGAAATTTCGATAAAGACAAATTTCACAATAGCTAAGATTACTGGTACATCCAGAGATCTGTCCTCAACTCACTAAGAGCCCCCCACCCCACCCCGCTGCTTTGAATAAACCTGGTACACGGGGCGGGGGGAGGAACTCTCGGTGCGTAGCGCACAGATCAATGCAGGCCTATCGAATTTTTAATCTGAATTCAGCGAGGTCACGAAAGCTGAATGAAACTACGCATAATATTAAAAAGTCGAAATCTGGACAAGGCTCCCGTAGTGAACCGAAATTTGTTATAAAAGGATGCGCTATAGTGGGATTCTGCGGTAATAATAAACAACCGACACATAAACATTAACGGTAGAGATATATCAAAATGGATATCGCCGTCATATTTAGAAAATAAATCGTCAATATGAAAACTCTAACTCGTTTCTAGAATTTAAAATAGCAAAAGTGGACAAACTGTAATTCTACTTCTTCTTCTTCAACGTTCATTATCAAACTCCCGCTGGATATCACTTGTTGCATGACCATGATCCTACTAGATTTCCAGCAGGGTGTAGTCCAGAGAATGCAAATGCGTTGTGTCGCTGTTTTATTTTCGCCAATTGTCCGACACATCCGTCTTCGGAGGGTAATTCTACTTAAAGTTTGGGTGTTCTGATATGAACTTGTGTTATCTCGCCTGACGATGACTTTTATACTTGGCTACACAGATTGTTAATCATTTAGTAAACTATTCAGTAAGTTAACTGTACATAAAGTACTCAACTGAGTTGATTGTTGCTTGGCTTGCTGGTTGCATGGTTTATTCGCTCATTTGTTAGATGGTTGGTTTATTGCTAGCCCGCAGAAAAGGGGAGAGGTGTAGTGTTCAAAACCCCAGCCATTAAGAAATGGTGTCATGATATATAGCACTAGAATGCAAGTAAACAGTGAAATAGTTTCCACGTCTCTTTTATGGTTTTGTTAAAGAAAAATACCATAAACAGGGCTACAAAAACGTGGTGATTAATCTTTTTTTTAAAGTCATATCCACGATATTAGCTGATTGATTTGTTGATGTATTGTTTGATTTGTTGGTTGGTTGATGTATTGTTTGATTTGTTGGTTGGTTGATGTATTGGCTGTTTGTGTGGTCGGTTGCTTGATTGCATGCTTTCTTGGTTAGTTATGTTGTTGGTTCTTTGATTGGTTTGTTGGATTATTTGTTGGTTAACTTATTGATTGGTTCGATGTTTGATTGGATGGTTACTTGGTTGATTGTTTGGTTTCATTGTTTATTGTGTGGACAGTTGAATAGTTGGTTAATTGTATGGGTGTTCGGTTGGTGAGTTATTTTAGTTCTTAGTTTGTTAGATGTTTGTGCGGTTAATTGGTTAAATGTTTGGGTGCTTGATTGATAGGTTGCATGGTTATTTACTTGGTGTGTTATTTCGATCCACGGTTGGTAAATATGATAATTATTTGAATGGTTGCTTGGGCGGTTGTTTAGTTATATAGCTTGTTCGCTTGTTTATTTATTTGATGATTAATTAGTTGATTAAGGTATAAAAAAGTGTTTGGTTGGTTAATTGTGTGGGTGTTTGGCTGTATTATTTGTTGGTTAGTTGATTGAATCTTGAGACTAACGGGAATTGAACCAGTCCGTTCAACGGCGCCAAATCGCCTAGCAACTATTGAACACGCGTTCTTCAGTACTTGACTAACTTAGTTGATTGGCTGGTTGGTTGTTTCGTTCATTCGTTAGCTCATTGATGCATGGGTAGTTGGTTGGCTGGTTAATTGATAATATGTATTTTAATACATGCATCATTTTGTAAATCGCCCCTATCATTCCGTGAGAAACGTAAACAATAATAGTCTTATGTCCAAAACAGTTTTCTGTATACATTGTCAATTTATATATGGTCTGAGAGTGTATAGAGAATATGTAAAGAGAGAAAGAAAGAACGAAGATGGCACTCGGTTGGTGACTGAAATGTCTGCCCACATGAATATCTCAGGTTTTTTTTCCCCGCTCCATAATAATCATCATCACGGATATTCGTGTGATTCCGTCGGGAGCGTAGTTCCGTTGTGCCACCGTTATGCGTCTTGTAGACCCGGCACAGCCGATTTCAGCATGTCTTGACATTTCAGATAGGCTACTCTAGCCAGTGACAACCTTCCTATTTGTCGCCAGGGGGCGAATGTGTACTGACTACGCCGATACGGTTTGTCCTTCACGTCTGTCTTTCATGAGGTGTTCCGCGTTCAGCGAACTTGTCTCGTGTAATTAGACGTATTATGCCCGTGCTCATCAGCTACTGAACCTTTTCTCATCCGCGAACCTGGTTCCGGTTTAGGAAGAACTCGACAGAAGAGTTGGGATCGGACTTATTCGACCTCTCAGCGGAAGTGTCGCTCAACAACGCCGTGAACCCCTCGTCCAAGTCTGTGTCTAAGCACATATTTAAGGAGCGTCTGGGACAAGCATTTTGTTCTCGAGCTAAACAGAGCTTGTCTCCTTGGACTGTTGTGCCTGTGCACATTGGATACTGAACCTTTTCTTTCCGCGAGCAGGATTCCGGTATAGGAAACACTCGATAGTAGAGTAGGGCCTGGACTGGGATCACTGATAACTTGAAACTTGTCTCCAACAAACAATACTTTTTTTCCAATTTCCTTGAAACATTTTCCGTTCTCTTTGCACGTGACGCTGCCTTCTAGAGTTGTGCTTCCCTCTCAGTGTACTTATGCTATCATTATGGTGACTGACGCACCAATTCTTATTATTTCTCTTGACATCTGCCCACTTCGTAACATCTGCTTTGGTAGCCCCGCCAATGCTTCCGCCGAACTGACTAGCTTCACTGTGTGTCAACCATTCTGCTGCATGTGTTGGCGCAGAGGTGTCGGATATATTGCCTGTCTTTTTTGCAGTCGAATCTCATTCAATCTGCTACCTCCACATTTACGGACACGATCCCCAATAATTTTAACTAGAATAAGCACGAGAAGCTGTATCTCTGTTTCCAGGGTCACCACAGGAGGTACTTGTGGGATCTTGGTTATCTGCTAACCTTTGGTCCGCTGAGAGCAATGCGGTACCCTTTGCATCCCGTATATCTCACTCCCAGAACATATTTCGTAAGATAGAAAGGTACATCCTAACAAAAGGTTGAGTCACGTTACTGAACAACTGAATTATCCAAATTATTACATAGATATATTGCCCTGAACGTACAGAGATCAGAGGCAACGAAAGTGCAGACTCACTGACGGGCAATGCTGCAGTTGATGACACAGTACTGAGTATTTGGTTACGTAAAATGTACCTCATATGGTGAGGTACGGTCCTTTGAAACACAGACTTCAGTCTAATATGATTATATCAGAGCTTTACTACCATAATGGAAGTCGCAGTTCAGGTAATACTTCTACCTCGGTCACTTATGTTGTTAATACAAATAGCATATAAAGGGATATTTAAGAAACAAACACCGTATTGGGGTCTTCGTTACCTCTAATATTTTATGGTAGTGTGTCCTGATATAACCTAATTGGACTTTGTTGTCTGCTGGTTGAAAGGGGCACGCCTCTCCAAAAGAGAGGCAAGGTCATTAACTACCTACCTACCTACTTCTACTGAGCAGAGATAGGGTCGAGCTATTAAAGACAGTCATTGACTTATTGCAGAGTGAAGAAGACGATGCTGGTGGTGATAATGGGCATATACAATGAATGACAGAAATGGCGGTGACTAGATGTGAGTGGAAAAAGTATGTCCTCTGGAAAATTTAGAAGATCACATAATCAACATCAGACTGGAAATTTGAGTCTGCATACCCTTTGATGGCTGCTGGAAAGAAAAACGGATCATTTATGAGAATGTTCCGTGTGCTGTGATGTTGTTTTCTAATCTTCTTCATTGTTCATTCTCAAACTCCTGCTGGATCCCCCTTGTAGCAAGACCACTGTCCTACTAGATTTCTAGCAGGATGTAGTCCAAAGAATGGAAATGCGTTGTGTCGCCGTTTTATTTGCGCCAATGGCCCGACACATCCGTCTTCGGCGGGGTTTTCTAATCAAAAATTAAGAGTATGAGAAATTGGCAATGAAAAATTAAGATAGGATACATCTGGTAACGCCAAGTGAACAATGTATGTTCGTCTCGTTCTACATAAAAATAACAACATCGTTCTGCAGATAACATCTGCGAACTGGTGATACACAGTCACTCATAGTGGATAATTCTACTAATCCTTGCTCTTTGTTTGCCGGCAATACAAAATATATGTCGGATCATCCAAGATAAGCGACAACGTGTGTTACCAGTCCAAAGGGCCTATGCATACAGAAGGATATGCAATAAATATCATAAATTTTATTGAAGTGGTGTAAATACTGAACCAATAATTCGTCCCAAACAGAACAGGAAAAAAATAACGAATTCTCGTCTCAAGTGTTTGTTCATTTAACTAGTTCTGTTGTACATGCCTCTTGGCCTTGTCTCTGTGGACTAGTAGCGCTTGTCTATGACCAATGGCCCGAACATCGGGGCAAATTGATTAAGGTGTAATTTAATTGTGTTGCAGTGACAATTTTCTCTGAGAAATATATGATTAGGCTTCGTGCACAGAAAACAGTGTTCATGTGACGCTAGAGGCGAAATGTAGCCGTTTAATGCAATGAATTATTTAGTTTTCAGTGTCGAGCCATCCAAGCTAATTTATTTCATCTTATCAGCTAAAATGTTGTTGGCTGATTGGGTACAAGGAGCGTAGATTGAGAAGAAGAATATGATTAGTTCAGGTGGGACTAACATCGACAATAGAATCTTAAAGAAACGATTCATCATGTTCATTGAAGCGACAGGCGATGCGATCGGAAGATTGACAGAAAAACAGGGGGGATAAAAGAAATACATGAAATGTAAAATTGCGGGATAGTGTTGTTACTCATTTCGGTAAACATGAAAATATGAATAGTTCTTTCTTCATACGAAGTGTTGTTAGAACCTCTTTGTTTGTTCTCTTTCCAAGATATTGTCCCTATTCTTCTATAGATCTACGTCTCAAATGCATAAATTATATCTTCTAATTGTTTATTGTCCATGTTTTTTACCCATACATTAATATAGAATAGATGTAGCATTTCATAATTATCATTTTCTGCTTGTTTGTAATTTGTTTAGATGTTAATATTACACTCACGGCTACTAGATAGTCAGTCAAGGGCAGACCACAAAAAAACGACTACATGGGTAATTCTATGCCCGGACTATCCAAGGACATTTGCGGCCCAAATAATGCTTATTGCCCATTTACGAACTCATAATCAATGAAATAAACTTAACTGAATTTTCTAAAGTTAATGTAACAAATGATCATTATTACTTGTGATGGATGAATAACAGATAGGTTGGTTGGTAGCGGCTATGATATTACCTCTATGCATGAATTAATTTCATAGTCGTCAGAACATATCATCCGCATTGCACTCCAGATATTTCCATATTGTATCTAATATGTCAATCCGTGTGCCCTTCAGCACATGGCAACTGGCTGTTCCAGTTCTTTGTTGATTGATAAACCTTTCTTGATATATATATGCCGCGTGTCCAATGCCGTCTTAATGCATAGGCCCGTTGGGCATTTGCCAGGGGCCCACGGACATAGGGGCCCCATGCGAATATGTTGTAGGGTTTCGGAAAACACGTATAAAATTTAGTATTATTTTATAAAAATCTCATAATTTTGTGTTTATATGCGAACGGGCCCTTCAAGTTTATCAATCACTTCCAATCTTGAACCATGTCTATAAAAACGTAAATAAAATCTCTTTTCTCTGTTTTTCATGTTTACTGTTGATTATAGTTGCAGCTGTACAGCATGTTTTAACAACAATTTTGTTGAAATTAGTATAGTGACAATAAAATAAATAATACATTATTTTTAATATTATCAACCATTTATTTTTTATTCCTGGGGGGGGGGGGACTCTTTCTTTGCCCAGGGGCCCAACACTATTTCTTTGTCCAGGGGCCAAAATGGTGCAAAGACGTCTCTGCGCGTGTCTCTAGCATCTCTAAAATAGTTAAGAACTCAAAAGGTTTAGAGGATTGAAATCGTTGTAATGAGTTTCTGCCATATGCACTAAGTCTTTCTCAAAGAACCGGCTCATTGTATGCCAAGTGTAACATTTATAGCACGCAATTCCATAAAGCAATAATCTCTATGGATTTCCAAAGTAATATACACTTGTAAACAGGACGTCACCACCCGGTGTAGAACACGCCACCTCTTAAACACAAAACACATGGCGTAACCACTTACCACGGAGAATCCCCTAGCAATTCCAACTAACTCACAAGCCCTGAAGCCAAAACACAACAAGTTACACATTCTGCACTCAATAATGAACCTAGCTCCCTAAGTTAAATTCTGAATATCATCAAAAATAAGAGATGGCAGTAGATATGATATGACCTATGTCCTTTCGGCTAGTGTATGCGATTGCGTCTGTTGGTCTCACCAATGGCTCACTAGACATACCACCCATGTAACAAAAAATCTTAGTAGATGACATGCCTTTATATTGATGGTATCTTCTTATAAAAGCTTCATGGCACGTCATCTATATAATCCCGTAGTCGTAACCTTCGATAACAGTTACCATGTTGTTCCGACAGGCCGACGTTGTGCTTGAACTAGTTACAGGCATCGAATGGGTGGGCGAAACAACAAAGAAACCTGTCGCAAGGGCCAGAGTTGTGCCCTGGTGTCGACGTCTGTTTCGGTAGTATTAGACTCGAAACGCCATCGAGTTGGATGGCTGCTGGTACAGAGGGCGGAGCACTTATGGGAATGCCAGTTTCTAATCAAGTGAGGCCAGTTTCTAATCAAGAATCAAGCTGGCGCCATTTGGTTCATCTATTGGTAATCTACGCATGTGGTTGTGTTTGTGCGTTTCAGCATTGGCCCACTACACAAACCACCCATGCAACAGAAAACCTTAGTAGATGACATGTCGTTATATTGAGATTATATTCTTATAGAAGCTTCATTGCACGTCATCTATACAATTATGCTTCTTATGCTTTTATTTTATTGTTGAAATGTGTTTTATGTTTACTTGAATACATGTATGCACCCTCTGTGGTTGGGAGGGAGCCAGATATGTACTGTGCATCACTGGGGAAGAGGAAACTGACAGTACTGTTTTTTTATTCTATGGCTGAGACCCATTATAGAGGCACAGTGACTCAGGACGTGACAATCCTTTTGACTTAAACATTTGGTTGCATACCTGGAGCAATAGAGAAGTTCGGCACAACCAGTAGTCAATTGGTGGCGGGGAATAAGCACAGTGAACCCTATCTTGGCTACAGTTGCTTGGAGCAGTGCATAGGTTGAAACCTACCTTCCTGGAGGTTTGATATTTATTCTCTGGCTCTAGCCCTGGGTGAGCCAAAAATTCACAGACTTTCAAGCAATATAATGCCACTTAATGGCATTGGATCAAAGAGCATGAGCCCATAGACCGCTGGATCAACAACCAACCAACCATTGGTCATCTGATATTTTCGATAACTCCTCAACACTTTCTATTTATAATACTTGAATATCAGCACTATTCATTGAATCAGAACATCTCGCATAGAGAGTGTAGGGATCGTGATACTGTGTCAAGGCCGAGATCAAGGCACTCATCTTGAAACATGTTGATGACACATATTGTGATCTACACAGACGGATCGGTCATCAACCACCAAACTGTACATGCTATTGTCCATAAATTAAGTCAACAAAATAGGGTGGTATGAAAAGGTTTTAGTTGTTGACAAAAGTTAACGTCAACAATACTAGTTTTATACACACATGAAATTGTTTTATTTGAAACATTTTTCAAAAACATCTGAAAAGGAGATGCGTTTTTGCATACTCTTTCAAAGTGAATATTGACTGGTGGGGTTCTATATTTTTAAAATAATTAAGCAGGGTGGTCCTTGAATTATTAACAACTGTTGACAAGCAGCGATGGAGGGAGTAAAGAATTGGTAAAACATTAATGACGTCATTTATGAACAGCTCTGTAGGTTTTTTCTGCCATATCACGTGAAAAACAGATCACGAAGTCTTAGCAGCAACAAGCTGTCTAACGATGGATGTGTTTACCGTGACGAAGGCTTTAACTCCCTGGAATAACTACCCTATCCTCATTAATTTATAATGATTGAGTCAAAAACCAGATTGAGAAGATCAAAATAAGCGATATGCAAAGGCGATAGGAAAAGGTTTAAGAATTGGATCTCACTGCACAAAATACTTTCATCTTTATTCCTGGAAAGGCGGGTTTGGAGGGAAACGAGCGAGCCGACAAAGTGGCTGGTTCTCCTATCATAACATATGTTCACTGCTCAACAAGTCTGCACTATCGGAGAATTTGGAGGTAACTGAGCATGAGTCAGTATTGAGTATGGGCGAATTGTAAATGAAGATCGACGTGACAAGAAGGGAACATCTCATTTTTTTAAATTTACAAAAAAAGAAAACACTCAACCAGCGCAGAATCGAGACCATCAGCCGTTACATCTTGAGAGATTTACTGAAGCGGACATCTGAGCACCTATGGGTATGTACTTAATGCGAAGTTGATAATCAATATTCATAATACCATTTACCACAATGACCTCGTTGACAAGTCTGTTTACTCGTAAATGTCCCCTAACATTCTTTTGTTCAGACACAAAAATGACAGATCTCACATCTAACTAAAACAATACAACATAGCCTACACAACGATAATCACCAAAACTACCCATATTTTCTTTTATGCATAAATCTCCCTCAATGAACAGAAAAGACAGTGTTAGAAAAATTCTAGAACCTGCAGCCATCCTCAAATATGTTTATCCGCCATGGAAAGATCAGATCAATATCTCATTATCTCTTCTACCAAACAAAATGGAAGGACATTTTCCCTGAGTACCAGAAGTGTTTATTTAAAGTGTTCAGTTATCACCAACTTCCAAAATTGCATTTGGTCCTGTGGTAGCGGTTGCGGTAGCGGGTATCTGACCAGAAGATTAGTTTAACGAAAGTATTTGACTGTATATTGTACTCAAGTCCTGTCTTTCTAGCGTAGACACAACACCAGTTCATTGAAGCAATCTTGCAGTGTTGCCATTAGGAGGCTATCCATAAATTACATCAACAATGTGGGAGGGGTCTGTAAATGTTTGACAGCTGTTGAAACTTGGGAGGGTAGGGTGGCGTTAACAAAAGTTTACATCAATAGTACTAATTTTAAGCGTCATTTAAATTGTTTGAATTTTAAAAAAATTTTAAATAAAAATGTCTGAATTTTAGCATCTTTTTATTTTAATTATTTTTGTTAGTATATTTTTCTAGTGTCAATGCATACGCGGGTTCTAATGCTATGATATTATATTGAGCAAATCTTTATTTATGGATGCGAATCATGGACGATAAACAAAAGTGACCAAGATAAGCTGGAGGCAACTGAGATGTGGTTTTTAAGAAGAAGGATGAAAATTCCAGAAACAGGCAATAAAACTAAGCAGAAGTTCGCAGAGAGGCTGGAGTAAAGCGGCAAATTATAGCAAACATTAAAAACAGACAATCATAATTTTTAGGACATGTGATAAGAAAAGTAAAACTTGAACATTTAGTAACCACTGGAAAGATTAATGGGAGAAGAGACAGAGGAAAGCAAAGACAGAAATTTCTGGATGGGTTGTCACTGTCGCACACATAAATGTGTCACGAACTGAACTTACTGACAACACAAGAGACGGAGAATTGTGGAGAAACATGATGTATGTGTTCCGGGGTCGGGGTTCCGGATCCACATGGACATTCATCTGTGTATGAGATCCTTAATCGGTAAAGGTGACCCAACAGTCTGCAGTGGCTTGTTCTAAAGCGAAATATTGTGGTCTGTTGATATCTATGGAGAAGGGTATCTTCTTCTTCATTCATTCTCAAACTCCTGCAGATTAGCAGGATGTAGTCCGGAGAACGGAATGCGTTGTGTCATGGTTTACAGCATTGCTGCGATATTTGCGCCTTTCGGCCTGACACATCCGACTTCAGCATGGCTTTGGGTCACTGACCCTATATGGGATGGGGCAGCCAACTCCATCCCATAACCTCCTTAGTCGCCTTTTACGACATGCATTGAAGGTAAACAGTGTTGCTATTCTTAGCTCCTCTTTCGGGTCCCGGAAACATACAGGCGAGAAGGGTATCTGATATCATGACAGTTGTTAACAAAGGAAGGGGGAGGGGTCAAAATTTTCATACAATTGTTGACATAATTTAAGGACAATTCAATTTAATTTAAGGAACCAAACAGCCGTTTACAGAGTTAAGTATAAAACTGTAGGAGAACCCCAAAATGTCTTACACAATTTGCTCTAAAAATAGTATGCGATTGACTATATTATCGAATCCAGAGGTTTTCAGCGCGCGTCATCTGACCTCCTAGGTGCCAGAAAGTCATGCTTGGCGAGGCGCGAAGAAAACATTAGAAATTTGGGGACGTAGGAGTTAACAGACCTGTCATTTTACCACCAAAAATATGACTACTGTGGCTATATTCGGGACAAATTTGTCACCCTTCATCTCAGTCACTACAGGGTGCCGAATGATACTCTCTTCCTAGTCCTTTGTTAGTTCGTTCTAAGCATCATCTCAGATTATAAGTAATAATTTCATCTTTATCCCTGTTTAGCATCGTTGTTTGCTTCTTGCATGTGATTGCTTATGGCTTGTATTTTGTAGGCTCAATGACTATTATATATAGTAATTTTAAATCAGTATTTCGGCTTAGGAAAATTATTTGGCTTAGCGGACCGGAACTGTATATATAAAGAGAGAAAGGGAGAGGGAGAGAGAGTCAGATATTCAAAAAGTGCGAGAGAAAAACATATAAACAATATCAACATTACAAAATTGTATCAGTAAAATCAAATAAAAACAAAACACATCTTATTCCAAAATGGTCGTAGATTTCAATTTATCTCACATTCTTCTCTACAATTTCCCTAAAAGCGTTGCTTTCATTTTTTTCCCATCTTGGTTTCGTGTCTAAACTGATTCAAAATTATGGCCTATGGGGAGACAACGTGATACGACTGAATATGTGTCTGTCTCCGAGACGTAGAAAACAATAAGGAAGAATTACTAAAATTAGAAAAAAATACAAAGAATTCCCATATGTATTTGTAAATACAGTAAATAATATCATATCTATTTGTGTTTCTAATATTTATCACCTCTTCGAGTGTCCTATCTAAACCTCCAAAAGTACTGCCCAGACCTCAATAGAATGTAGACCTCAAATGCTAGTAGAATATAGACTGGTAGTCGACTACCATATTTCACTCGGACACGATTGTTTTGTATTCATTTCAACTTGTGGTATTTGTATGTTTGTATGTTATGTGCGTATCTTGAAAAAGTCATTTTGGTCCGAAACGTCGATTATGTCATGTGTATTGTCATTTGTATGATTATATTCTGTGTTTTGTTGTGTATACCATATTAATTCATGTAGACATCCGTCAGTGATAGTATGTCAGTCGTCATCAAGTAGAACTCCATTAGCTGTCTCCCACGTGAGTATTATGTCTAAATCTCAGTGTACTGTCTAAACTTCTAAGTGTACTTCTAAACTTGAACTGTACTGGCTAAACCTTCAAATGCACTGTCTAAACATGTATGTGTATTGTCTAAACCTCCAAGTGTATTGTATTATCTTCCAAGTGTATTTCTGATCCTCAAAATGTACTGTCTGATCCTCCAAATGTACTGTCTGATATTTTTTTTCAAATATAGCATCTTCTTTTTGTTTTTGCCACAGTGTTTAGTTGACACTTCCATACTGTATTATCAGTGTTTCTTACCTTATACTGTTCCTATCGTTGCTGTATGTATTTTATGGATATTTTATATTTCAATTCAACTTGTATGACTTTCCTTACACATCTGTCTTGTGTGCGTGTGCTCCAACTTTGTATCTTCAGTTTTCCCCCACATTGTTTTTATGTAGTCATTAATAATTGGAAGCAAATCCTATTCAGAGTGTATCCATCAACTCAGCAGTTTTTGGCTGTGGTGATTTT
The DNA here is from genome assembly GCA_034231615.1 of Meghimatium bilineatum. Lineage (NCBI taxonomy): Eukaryota > Metazoa > Mollusca > Gastropoda > Stylommatophora > Philomycidae > Meghimatium > Meghimatium bilineatum. Next base: position 42,957,650 of record CM067319.1, read on the forward strand.
ATAGGCATTATACATATGATCCTTGAATCCGTTTCAATAACACAGATATTTAATTTTTACGATATTAATGTGTTAAATTAATGATCAACCAGTTCTTGATTCAGCAAGAAAGAAAAAACATCCCTCCATTACTTAACCGGAACAGGAATTTTCAAAAGGTCTTTGATAGTATACATAGACCTTCACTCTGGAAGATTCTTGAAATATATGAATTCCAACAGAAATATGTGAACATTATACAGGCATTTTATGATAACTCACGATGCTGTGTAAGAACAGGAGCTGACAATTCTGAATAGTTCCCGGTAAATACAGGAGTGAAGCAAGGATGTGTCATGTCACCGATGTTATTTAGTATTGCAATGGATTGGGTTATGCGATATTGCACAGCCGATAAAGATCGTGGTATCGAATGGCTCGGAGATCTCGACTTTGCAGATGCCCAAGAAAAAAACAAACATAATTAATTATTCTCTGCACAACTTGGGCTTGAAATCAACACATCCAAAATAAAAATATTTGACCTTACCAACAAACCAATGGACAAAACGACAACAAAAACGAAACACTCAAGCTAAACGACATCACTCCTGAAAAAGTCAATAACTTCACATTCCTTGGCAGCAAGCTATCAACGACAGGAGATTCATCAACATAAATTTCAAACAGTATTGCACTGGCTGCTAACTCATTCAATAAACTGTCAAATATATGGCATTCAAAAACACTAAGAAATAACACAAAACTCAAAATCTTCAACTCCTGCATAATACCAACATTAACATGTGGATACGAAAGTTGGATCGCAACATCAAACTTAGAACAAAAATGAAACACCTTTGAAAATAAATGTCTTAGAAGGCAACTTAACATACGTTGGTCAGACTTCAAATCAAACACAGTTGTCAGACAAGAATTAAAACAAGAATATGTATCCCCCTGTATTAGAAAACTTCACTGGAATTACATCGGACATGTAAAGCAAATTGCATTGAAACGAGAGACATGGAAATCTATGGCATCAGACCTATGTGCCGTCTTTGGTCCTAGAGGAATAACTAATACATTTCACTTTCATTACTGCGTGTTTTCCTGTTAAGGAGTGCAGGGAGGCTTTTAAAGCTGTGGAAATAAAGGCCGCTTTACCAAAGCTGTCGCCGCGACGTGTACAGGAAGAATTTGTTATTGCACCTCATATATATATATATACAGCAATATGTATTAATATATAACTAATACATATTGTTTTATATATACATATTGCTGATAATACATATAATCAGTAGGTATTTATCCATTGCTTTCTGAAACGTCCGAATTGCCCATAGCTAGATTTGAACCCCTAATCTTGATCGTCACAGACTCACCCCATACCACCACGCAACAGATCCGGACTAGCCGGTAGGCAATAAACCTGTATAATCACCAACTTTATCTCCTGCATTCCTAAACGGTATCACCGGTGTAATTATCAACTTTATTACCTGTATAATCACCATCTGTATCACCTGCATTCCTCAACATTATCACCTGTATAATCACCAACGGTATTACTGTCATACCTCAACATTAATAATATTAATAATAATAATAAAACACATAGGGCCTACCTTTATAACCTGTTGCATTTACTTATATTATCACCTGAATATTCCCGCAAATTTGCGACCTGTATTCCCTAACTTAATCATCTGTGCTGCCAAACTGTATCACCTACTTGTTCCACATCGTTATTGCCTGTAGTGTTTATCAACTATATCATATATTAACCAGCATTACAAATTGAACATTCCCAATTCTTATCACCTGTATTCTTCAAATTGTATCACCTGTATTCTTCAAATTGTATCACCTGTATTCTTCAAATTGTATCACCTGTATTCTTCAAATTGTATCACCTGTATTCTTCAAATTGTATCACCTGTATTCTTCAAATTGTATCACCTGTATTCTTCAAATTGTATCACCTGTATTCTTCAAATTGTATCACCTGTATTCTTCAAATTGTATCACCTGTATTCTTCAAATTGTATCACCTGTATTCTTCAAATTGTATCACCTGTATTCTTCAAATTGTATCACCTGTATTCTTCAAATTGTATCACCTGTATTCTTCAAATTGTATCACCTGTATTCTTCAAATTGTATCACCTGTATTCTTCAAATTGTATCACCTGTATTCTTCAAATTGTATCACCTGTATTCTTCAAATTGTATCACCTGTATTCTTCAAATTGTATCACCTGTATTCTTCAATCGTACCACATGTAATATCCAAATCTATCGTTTGTATTCCTTTCTCAAAGTTATCATCTGCATTACATAACTGTACCATTCTATATTCACCAGAACAATACAGTCTCAGAAACTATGGAGTTGAAAGAAGTCTGCTTGACAGAGCCAATTGATGGATCAAATAGTCAAAGTTTTAGCCTTGAACTTGACGACGGAATCACAGATGCACCTGGTTACCGAATGGCTCCGCCTCACTCCAGGTAATTTTCCTCAACTTTATCTGTACATTTATCCTGATGAGTATTTTCATTTCTATATTTATGACAATAGATTTCTATTGCACTGTATCCTCAAGTTCTTATTTATCCCAATGAGTATCCTCATTTTAATTCATTTTCCTATTTATCTCAATGAGTATCCACATTTAACTATATCTTCAAGTTCATATTTATCCCAATGAGTATCCACATTTAATTATATAATCAAGTCCATATTTATCTCAATGAGTATCCACATTTAACTATATCTTCAAGTTCATATTTATCTCAATGAGTATCCACATTTAACTATATCTTCAAGTTCATATTTATCCCAATGAGTATCCACATTTAATTATATAATCAAGTCCATATTTATCTCAATGAGTATCCACATTTAACTATATCTTCAAGTTCATATTTATCTCAATGAGTATCCACATTTAACTATATCGTCAAGTTCATATTTCTCACAAGTGTTCTCATAATTTACTCCATATTTAACTTCATTTTTATTATAATTTTCTCATTTTAACTGTATCTTCTTCTTCATATCATGCTCTTTTTCTAAAGTCTGAAAGGGACTCATCCATCACTACTTTACTCTGAGGTTCTCGCGTTCTGTGTATGCCCTGTTCTTTTTCGAAAAGTTTAAATGCATAAATTATGCATCTAAACTATCTTATACTACATTAAAAAAATATATAAAGACGTAACCGTCGTTGAAAACTTTTAAATATTTTCTCTACCACAGGGCATTCACTTCAAACACTCCACGCGGCTATATACCAACAACTACAACTAGGCGACGAAGCAGCGTCCACGTCCCAGTACGTAGAAGAAGGCTCTTGTCGCAGTTTCGACAAAAAGCAAAGTCTATAAAAGTGAAACTACCACGAGTCCAGGATGTGAACACCATAGACAAATATTCCAGATTATTGTTTCCTTTGCTGTTTGTTATATTCAACAGTAGTTATTGGGCGGTGTATCTTTTAACTTAACCCTTTATCTCCTTATGGGGTCTTCAGTCATGTTTTAATATATATGCTAGTCGCTATAGAAATGAAGGATATGTCGGCATACCGGAACGGCGGATGGATCTAATTGGGAGTTAGTGTCTTAAATAAACAGTTCATTATCATTAGGTGCCCTTTCGACTGGTGATAGTGACCACACGATTTCTTCATTGTTCTCAACTCATGTAGATTATCCGGATGTAGTCAATAGAACGGAATGTGTTGTGTCATGGTTTACAACGTGGCTGCGCTATCTGTGCTTTCGTCGTGACACATCCGACGGCTTCTGGAAAAAGTTTACTCTTTTTGGTTTCTGAAAGTCACCTCTATCTCAAAAACCTACTAATTCACCTCCTACCACATACATGGCTGGCAATACTGTCGCTATTCTTTGTAACCTTTCAGGCCCGTGGAAACAAATGGCACGTGGCACAAATTTATATTTCTAGTGTCGTATATCAGTATTATTGTTGACTATGCGACATGCCACAATATTAAACCATAAACATTTTTATCGCACTGTGGTCATCGATCTCTCTTGCTTTCAATCTTGTCCGTAGTATATGTGTTTCCCAGATTCCACTATCTCAAACGTGTCTAAAATTAAATGTTGTCTCTTTCTGATATTACTCAGTAGCTCACGTCTTTCAGAACCTCCTCATTAGTATTTCTAGTTCTCGGTGATGCTCTCAGTTTTCTTCTGAAGGACCACAGCACTAGTATCTTGACTCTCATTTCCCACTGTCCTGTTTATTTGTCCAATACTTGCAACCATATGTTAGAATGGTTCAGTACAAGTAGACACCATCACATGTTTACTTATTTTCCTTGTCTATGTAAATTTCATGTTTATCATTTAATAATTGAAATATGTATTTATTTAAGGTTGAGATTAGGGTTAGTTATGTAAAACACAACTATTTTAACCCTAACGCAAAACTCTAAAATAAATTAATATTCAAATTATTAAATGATGAACATGAAATTTACAAACATAAACAAGGGAAATAACTCGACTATGTGGTGTCGTCTAATTGTACTGTACCGTTAGAATCAATACTATGTAGTGGCCTAATGTAGTCCTAAAGAACTTATATCCTCACATCTAAAGATATGGACATATTACATAGTGTTATAAATCTATACACGTCGTGGCGACTAAGGCATAGCTGCCTTTATTTCTACTATATTATTATTCTTCTTCAGCGTCCATTCTCAAACTCCCACTGGATATCTCTTGTAGCAGGACCATGGTCCTATTAGATTTCCAGAAGGATGTAGTCCAGAGAATTGAAATGCGTTGTGTCGCAGTTTTATTTGCGCCAATGGCCCGACACATCTGTCTTCGGTGGAATTTCTACTATATAAAAAAAGTTTCCTTACTTCTAACTGGAAAATGCGCAGTGGCGAAATTATTTTATGCTTCTAGATATGGTTAAGTAGAACCTCCGAAATCGAATGTGCTAGGCCGCTGACGCAAAGAAGAACTGTGACATAACGAATTGTCGTTCTCTGGACTACATCATGCTGCAAATTTAATAGGACCATTGTCCTGTTACAAGAAATATCAAGTGGGAGTTTGAGAATGAACACTGAAGAAGGAGTTAAGAAGATTATAATCGCAGTTAACATCAATTGCAGCAGAACTAAGCATATATCTCGTGATATTTATCAAATAATGTCAGTTAGACGAAAGATTGAGCAACTGTAGGATGCGTTGAAATGATGTACACACTTGTAACAGAATCCTCCAAATTTCTTGGACGAGTTTCCTTAACTGTAAACAATATTTTATAATTTACTAAACGTAATACACGGTGTTGCCCGGGAGAGAGTTAAAACAAAGAGAAGTAATAAGTTGTTAATAATTTGATATTCCAATCTTTCAGAAACCGCAGAAATTACATAGAGAAAAAGATCCATTAGGCCCTACAGAATAGAATAGTATTATATGGGCCTATGATTATTTCCTACCATTTAGAGCTATTTACAACAGAAATGGTGTAAATACAACCGCTGGTTGTATACTCGATCGATATCGATTTTGCACAGTAGGCCTAATTAGCAACTTGTAAGATTTCTTATATCGACCACCGGGGAAATTATGACCTAATGATTCTACATGCCAAATGTCATTGGAATCGGTCAAACCGTCGAGATTTCTATACTGGTTGACACAATAATAGAATTACGGAGCTTAGCTGTTTATGTATATATATTTTTAGTGACTTTTTAGTAGCTGTCCTCCTGTCAACCAAAATGTTTGGTTGCAGCCCATTACTGTTTGTATAGATGTTGAAACACATTGTAGATTCGAAACAAGTTTCTTGGTTTTAACAAAAGCCTACTTCAGATATAGTGCTTGCCAACAACGTCACTCATCTTGGCTGATACAATTTATCCATGATTTTCAATAGCTATCCACATGAAGTATACCCAAAATCAATACAAGGTGTGCTTTTTTTAATTTAAACGCTGACAGAAAAAACCTTGGCCGTGACGGCTACAAACCCATCACTTTAACTACTGGACCGTGAGCCATAGACCTACTCTTGGCTTGACTAAATGCAAAGTTACCAATACAAATATCTGATAGGTCGGATCAGTCAAGATCAATGACGCTATTGCCAGGTCCTTTATTTTGAAGAAGGTTGTGTCATAAAACCTGCTCAACATTAAATAAATTGAGGTTAAAGTTTTAAGCAAAATGGCTTCCTGGCAAATCACCAGCATTAAGGACCTATACCTAAATGATGTAGGCCTATTCATCTTTTAGTACCTCGATCTTTTCACATGTTCTAATGAAGCCTCATAACATACGATTAATATTGGATTGAATGTTTAACAAATGATGGCGGAGGAGGAAGAATATTGGTATGTTAGTTTTGACCTCATCGAACTATAAGAGAAGGCACTACAACTAAACGTAAACATCCGCTTACCGAAGATCTTTCATGACCTATCCTCAACAACACTGTACAACACTGCCCTATTGCGTGTCACTTCGAGAGGCGACTCACATGTCGTCAGCCAATGAAAAAAATAGCCTTTCATAGTGACGCCAGTAGAATTGTGTTTATGTTTGTTTGTTTGTTTTTCGTTCGCTCCATTGTAACCATCACGGATATCCGTGCGATTTCCGCCGGGAGCGTGATTACGTTGTGCCACCGTTATGCGCCTTGTAGGCCTAGCATATCCGATTTCGGCATTCCTTGACAATTCGGGTGGGCTACCCTTAGCCTATGACAGCCTCTATATCTGTCTCCATGCACGCGTAGTGGAGCCTCTTCGCCCAGACGATTTTTTGCTCTCGTCTGACTCGAACGAGGTGTTCTACTGTCTGTGAACTTGCCTCGTGTAATTGGACGTGCTGTGCCTGTGCCCATTGGGTACTGAACCGTTTCTCATCCGTGAGCCTGGTTCCTTAAGGGGAAGAACTCAACAGAGGAGTTGGACCCTGGCTCTTTCACCCTCTTACCTGAGGTGTCGTTCACCGACATCGTGTACCCCTTGTCCAAGTTCGAGTCTCACACCACGCGTTTGAGAGCAAGGCGTTCTCGAGCTGAGCTTCCTTGTCCCAATAGCGCCTGAGCCCATCAGGTACTGAACCCTTTCTCTCTTCAAGTGTTTTCCGGTGTAGGAAAACCTGACAGTAGAGTTGGGCCAGGGCTAAATCGTTGTCCCTTTTGTGCCTGAGCCATCGGGTACGGAACCCTTTCTCTCTGCAAGTGTGCATCCGTTATAGGAAACCTTGACAGTAGAGTTGGGCCAGGACTACCATCGTTGTCCCTTTCTTGTCTAAACCATTGGGTACAGAACCCTTTCTCTTCGCGAGCATATTTCCGGTTTAGGAAGGCTCGACATAAGAGTTGGGTTAGGTCTTCTTGATTTACCAAACGCCAATGGATGGATCTGGGTCTCTGCCTGTAAGGAACACAGATAACTAGAAGCTCGTCTCGAGCTGACGGAGCTTGTAGTTCCCCTTTCCTAGGGACTTTTCACTTTCTATTTGCAGTTCGCGCTGCCCTCTAGCGCTGTTCTGCCCTTTCATTGTTTCATTGTACTCGGTATGAAATCTATTTGTCTCTCTACCCTTTGCTCTGCTATCGAGGTATTTTCCAACCTTTCCCAGGGTCACGTGATCAGAAGGTTCTCCAAGGTTGCGAGTGATTGACATGAATGGCGGTCTCTGGTCGTAATGGTCACTTAAAAAGAAATTGATAGAAAAAGGAGGGGGCTAGGAATAAAAAATAAAAATAAAATATTAGATATTTTAGGGAGAGTTGAGTAGTCTTTCTAAAACGAGAGAAAAAAAGAAAAAAGGGGGGTCTCAAATGTGCTAAATGAAAGAAAAACACGAGGCAGGTGGGGGGTAATAAATAAAGAAAAAGGGGGTTGAGGGGGTCTTGCCCCCTCATGTACGCTAAGTGAAAGAAAAACACTGCCGGTTGGGATAAGGGGGGGAAATGGGGGGTATGCTCCTGTATGCTCCTCTCATGTATGCTAAGAGAACAAAAGATTGGTATGAGGGGGATTATTGCAAAAATTTCTTTTTTTTTGCGGCGATGATGTGTTGCCATTACGGTGATTTTCGAGCCACCTGATCTGGTGTTTATTAATATCATCTGGAGCCTAAATGTTTGGAATAGCGCGGCCGCACTAGTTTAGCGCATTCCTAAAATTTTCTGATGCGTTTTAGTGCATTTTATCATTATTTCGTGTTTTTTTTAGCTTATAAAAGACGTTCTTGGTGCTTTTATGAGGGAATGAGTTGGCAACACGGACAATAATTTTTTGGCGCACTTTGAAACGAGAAGAAATGACCGGAATGCTGTGAGATTTATGTTAGAAATAATTCAGTGAGTTTATCCGCCACGAAACAATGTATAAGGTAGGGGGCCTTTTTTCCATTTCACACTGTTTACATATTTAGGCAGATGGCTACGGATTTCCGCAGAAACTGTTGAAATCCGCCATGAAATCGATCAAATCTTTAAAAAAAATGTCTTCCAAGAGAACATCGCTTGGCGGTCGGCGGGAACGTGACGTCACCGCACGCGGTATTTCATTGGATTTCTAGCGGAACTCCGTGACGTCATCTCATCATCATCAAATACCGTCTCTGCAACGAAGGTTGGCTGCAACGTATCTCCAACATCTCCTGTCTCTTGTCTTGGTGGTGCACTCTGCTAGACTGTAACCTGTCCATCGTGTAATGTTACTTCCCACTTGTATCTCTGCCTACCTCTTGCTCGCTTCCCTTTGACTTTACCCTCAAGTAAGGTCTTCAATAAGGTGTCATGTCTTTTAATGTGTCCAAAATATTTTATTTGCCTGATCTTTATTTCTCTTAGTAGTTCTTTCTTCATATTAAGTGTCTTTAGCACCTCTTTATTTGTTTTCTTCTCTTTCCATGATGTTCTCCCTATTCTTCTATATACCCACATCTCAAAGGCATCAATTTTGTCTTCTAATTGTTTATTTAGTGTCCATGTTTCTGAGCCATACATTAATATGGAATAGCTGTAGCATTTTATAATTCTCATTTTTTAACTTGTTTGTAATTTGTTTAGATATTAATAATTTCCTCATGTCATTGAAGGTACTTTTAGCCATTCCTATTCTCCTTTTAACTTCTGTTTCATATCTGCCATCATTTGTGACTATGTGTCCAAGATATTGATACTGTTTTACTTGTTGTAGTTTCTCTCCCTGTATGTTTATGTTTACCTCCTATTCTTCTGTGTCTTTGCTGATTATCATGGTTTTTGTTTTTTGAATGTTTATATCCAGTCCATATTCATTACTTGATTTATTGACTTGATCTATTAGTCTTTGTAGTTCATGTTCACTTTCTGCTAAAAGAACAGTGTCATCTGCATATCTAATGTTGTTTATTATTTTCCTGTTGATCTTGAGTCCTGGTATTTCTTCTATATTTTTAAAGATATTCTCTGTGTAGATATTAAATAGGCTTGGTGATAAAATACATCCTTGTCTTACCCCTCTTCTTATTTCTATGTATGGAGAGTAGCTGTTTTCACACCTTATTGATGCAGTTTGTTCCCAATATATATTTCTAATCAGCCTGATGTCTTTTCCATCTATGCCTATTTCTTGAAGACATTTGATTAATTTTTCATGTTGGACTCTGTCAAAGGCCTTGCTGTAGTCTATAAAGCAAATATAGATACTTTTATGGACTTCTATATATTTATCTATCACTAGCCGGATACTCAGTATAGCTTCTATGGTTCCTTTGTTTTTTCCTAAAACCGAATTGTTCTTCACCGACCTCCATGTCTACCGATGTCATCTACCTAAATATGAAAACAGTATGCTATTTATAGTACTGTGGTGGACGTAACAGCATTTCTACCAAAATAACCAAAATAATTGTTATATATTAACATAATTTTTATTTCAAAATGATCTTCTGATAATCACATTCTCTGTCCATTTCTGTTTCGAAATATATATATTATATTTAATGTAAATATATTTAGAAGTACTATTTCTTGTTTTCGCGATGCATGTGCACACACACAAAAATGAACAAAATTTAATTACGTTTAAACGCTAAAAATATTTCGGTCGGAATCAGGTAAATGGTGTAGCACTGAAAGTGGTGAACATATTCACATATCCTAGGTAGTACTTTGTCACAAAATGCCAACGCTGATGATGAAGTGTATACAAGGATCGTCAAAGCAAGCAGCACTTTCCGCAGATTGTACGCAAATGTGTGACCTAGAAATAGCATTAACCTACAGACTAAGCTGAAAGTTTACAGAGCAGTGGTACTTCCAGTGCTGTTAAACGCTAGTGAAACATGGATTGTGTATAAACACCATGTGAGGAAACTCAATCATTTTGACACAACTTGTCTCAGGAAAATTATTAACATCAAATGGCAAGACAAGATTCCAGATACCACTGTCCTTGACAGATCTGGTATTTCCAGCATTGACACTATCCTGATACTGACACATATTCGTTGGGCAGGTCATTTGGTGCGTATGCCAATCACCTGCCAAAGATACTTCTTTATGGTGAGCTGGAGAAGGGTACACCATCTCAAGGTGGCCAAAAGAGGCGCAAGGACTCATTAAAGACCTCACTGAAAGCCTTTGAAATAAACCAAGATACATGGGAAGAACTTACACAAAATAGATCTACATGGCGCTCTACAGTCATAAAGGGCGCATCATCATGTGAAAAGAGGAGAAATGCAGCAGCTCAACAGCAGAGAGTAACTAGAAAGTCACGGAAAGATCAAAATTCCTCTACAGTAGTCATTCCATACCCGAACTGCCCAAGGACAATTTACAGTTCGAATATGGCTCATTAGCCATCTATGAACTATTAGGCTTGGATATAATTCAAACTGAATTTTCAAAAGTGGATGTAAAAAAAATAGCCATCATCATTTATGATGGATGAACACACATAACAAATCTCCATATTTAATTTCAAAATCTATTCAGTGAGAAACCAGTTTTCTTGCACGGCTTCTTTTTATTGTGTGAACACACCCAGTGATGGCCTGAGTCGTGTTCATACTTCACATTCTACTTACAGCTTGTTTAGAAAGTCACAAAGTAGATGACCCAGTTGTTTACCACACAAGCTTCGCTTCTATAAAGAAGGGTTAGCTCAATATAATATTGTAGCACTCAAACTCGCGTATGTATTGATACTACTCTATTACATAGAATCATCTTCTGAAAGGCTGATATGTCCTGTGCTATCCTGCTGTTGATCTCATTGGAGCACAGACTTTTAATTAATTGTTGTGTCATGAACTTGCCAGGACCTAAAATAAATTGCTCTGTACATGACCAATATCAGACTAGAAGCATATTGATTTATTGCAAAAGAAGAGGCTAGTTATAAAGCTTCCTCTGCCAGTATCCTTAGTCAATGAATGAAATACTTAATAACATAACAGTATATAATAACAATCACACAACCGCCGAAGTCGGATGTGTCGAGTCATTGATGTAAATAAAATGGCAACACAACCCATTTCCAAGTTTTCTGGGCTATACCCTACTGGAAATTTTATGGAGAGAGATCCTGCTGCATGAGAGATACAGTGGGATTTTGAGAACGAACCCACAATTTAAAAAAACCATGAAACATCTATTTAGTTCTGATTTCATACAATAATGTCTCATTTCATTTATAACTATCTGACAAATTACATTGCTCTTTTCAACAATAAAATATAAATAAATAAAATATGAAAGTCTTCATTAATTATTTTTTCCTGTTCAGTTTATAATTGCTTAAATATTATACGCAAAGGTTGCATCTGTGGGTCTCACCAATGGCCCACTAGACAAACCACCCATGCAACAGAAAACCTTAGTGGATGACATGCCGTTATATTGAGGTTATTTTCATATAGAAGCTTCATGGCACGTCATCAATACAATTATGCTTTTTATTTTGTTGTTAAAATGTGTTTCATGTTTACCTGAATATATATGTATGCACCCTCTGTGGTTGTGAGGGAGCCAGAGATGTGCTGTGCAGCACTGGGGAGGAGGAAACTGATAACACTGTTTTTTCCTATGGCTGAGACCAATCATAGAGGCACAGGGACTCAGGACGTGACAATCCTTTTGACTTGAACATGTGGTTCCATGCCTGGAGCAATAGAGAAGTTCGGCATAACCAGTAGTCTTCTTCTTCTTCTTTCGTTCACTTGAAACATGTATATATCTGTAATTCTGTCTCCTTAATAAAACTCACTGTCTTTTGTAGTTCATACAGTGTCCCATAGAGTTTTGATTCCAGTGATGTTTCCTCTGTGTTTTGTGCGTGGCATCCTGATTATCTGTGCGCCTTGTGGCTGGATGCCTCCGTCTTCAGCACTCTGCTTACTTGGGCAGGACTATGGTCCTGCTCGAATGGGACTGCCCGACCAGTCTTAGTTTCCAGCCCCTGATGGCTGAACTAAGCCCCATCACCACTGCACGGTGCTGGCCTTGATGGGGAACCAGTAGTCAATTGGTGGCGGGGAATGAAAACAGTGACGCCTATCTTGGCTACAGTGGCTAGGAACAGTGCATATGTTGAAACCTACCTTCCTGAAGGTGTGATAGTTATTTTCTGGCTCTATTCCGGGGTGGGAAGAAAATCCACAGACTTCCCAGCAATATAATGTCATTTAAAGGCATTGGGTCAAAGGGCATGAGCCCATGGACTGCTGGATCAGCAACCAACCAACCAACCTGAAATATTATGAGTTTATACACTTTTTTTCAACTTTAAACCAATGGTGCTGTTTGGCAGACAATCGTGGAGGACAACAACAGTAGATATATGTATTACACATGATGACCTGAATCAGGTCTACTTAGTTCAGTAGAACCTAGTTCAGATCCTATATGCTGCCTTATGTTTTCTATATATATAATAAATCATTGATGAAGCTTTATTATATTATTCATGGCGACAGATCCGTAGATAGGGTGGGGGGGCAGAGTTCAATCTTCCCCCTAGGAAATCGAAACATGTCTTTTAGTAATAGGAACAAGACTACAAGCCAAAACCCACGCACTCCCCCACCACCGGAGATTTTTCATCGAAAAGAAGACCTGACACACAAAAACACACGACTTTTTCTTTTTCGATAAACACTCTCCTCCCCACCCCCAACTTGAAGAGAACATATTTACTGCCCAGCATGATGACATGCAGATTTTCTGTATTTTGTGTAGAGTATACTAGGATATACATGGAGACACGACTCCCTCTCTAAAAAAAATTTTTATACATGAAGACACAACTCACACTCTAATTTTTATTTTTTTTATACGTGGAGACACAACTCCCTCTCTAAATTTATTTTTGTTATACATGGAGACACAACTCCCTCTCTAAATTATTTTGCAAGAAACAGTCGAGGATGGAAAGAGGAGGGCAGAATCCTCGACTGATAACATCAAGGAATTGTCTCGGCGTGATTTTTCTACACTATTCCGAATGACTGAGGACAGAGCTATTTAAATGGCATTTTGTGCTGATGAATCCAGTGTAGCGGCCCTACGACCCTGACGGGCTATGGGTATTATTATTATCATTATTATTAATATACTAGGATACTCAGGTTCTAACATTTTAATTTGAGTCTTGGACAATATACTCATATTGTATATTGTCCTAGCCTTATTAGAAAGTAATCTATGGTTGCAAATTGTGGTCACTGAGCAAGTCAATGGTAAATAAAATAGCTGCCTTCGAGATGAGATGCTATATAAATATTTTGAGAATACTGTTGTGGGAGAAAAAAATCAAACCATTAAGTAGGGTAAATGTTGAAGAGGGCTGGCTTCTTAACATTATAATAAGAAATCTTCGATTTTTTGGGACATATAAAGACACATAACGGTGTGAAAAGACTACTTAATAATGGAGGTTATAGTTGATGATAACATAGGAAGAGTTTGACCAACAAGAAGATAGACAAAAGACGTATCAGAATGTTTAAAGATGACACTAGCAGAGGAAGGTCCGATGGTCTAAGTTCGTGAGGAATTCAGAACAGCCATAAGAAAGACTGTTCTATAAAGAGTATGTCACATGATATATCTCATAAATGGGGAACCATGATAAAATTTATAATTGCAAAGTCACAGAAGAACAGGTGCTAAACATAAAAATACATGGAGAGAAACTACAAAAAATAGAACAATATCTGGGACACATATCACAAATGACGGCAGATGTGAAACAGAAGTTAAAAGGAAAATTGGAATGGCTAACAGTACTTTCAATGACATGAGAAAAATATTAACATCTAACACAAATTATAAACAATTTAAAAATGAGAATTATAAAATGCTACAACTATTCTATATTAATGTATGGCTCAGAAATACTTAAATAAAGTAGAGATGTGTGCAGGTGTCCAGGAGCCATTGCTTTCAATAGTGAAACGACGAAAACTAGCATGGTTTGGACATGTATGCAGGCACGATTCCTTGTCAAAAACAATACTGCAGGGAACTGTCGAGGGTGGAAGAAGCAGAGGAGGACAAATAAAGACATGGACAGACAACATCAAGGAATGGACAGGGCAAGATATTTCCACACTCATCCGCATCGCTGAGGATAGAATTCGCTGGAGAACTCTGTGTTCTGAAGCATCCAATGTGGTACTCCTACGACCCTGAAGGGTTATGGGTTTATTGATTGATTGATTGATGGCTCAGAAATATGGACACTAAACAAACAATTAGAAGACAGAATTGATACCTTTGAAATGTAGATATATAGAATAAGGAGAACATCATGGAAGGAGAATAAAACAAAGAGGTTCTAACAACACTTATTATGGAAATAAAGATCAGGAAAATAAAATATTTTGGACACATTAAAAGACATGGCACCTTGTTGAAGACCTTACTTGAGAATAAAGTCAAAGGGAAGCGAGCAAGAGGTAGACAGATATACAAGTGGGAAAGAAACATCACAAGATGGACAGTTTACAGTCTAGCAGAGTGCACAACCAAAACAAAAGACAGGGGATGCTGGAGGTCTGTTGCAGCCAACCCTCATTGTGGAGACATGATGATGATAAAATTATTGTACAACCTGAAGAATAAATCAAAGGACAAAGTAGACTGAAGAGAATTCATCACAAGTCTATGTTCTTATGATGATTAGGGGGCATGATTGATTTATCTTGAGTTGACTGTCCCATCCCATATAGGGTCAGTGATCCAAAGCCATGCTGAAGTCGGATGTGTGAGGCTGAAAGGCGCAGATATCGCAGCAATGCTGTAAACCATGACACAGCGCATTCCGTTCTCCGGACTACATCCTGCTAATCTTCAGGAGTTTGTGAACGAACACAGAAGAAGAAGAAGAAGAAGCATCCAGATGAACTGTTTGCCTGGAAAACTAAGAAGAAGAAGATCTCAGCAAAATGGAGACAACCCCTCATTGTATCCTTAAGGGTACCTCTACAGCTAAGAGGTTAAACTTAAACGATGTTATTTTCTTCACATTTATGAACCCATTTGCTGAATGAAATCTGCAGTATATTAAAAAAAATAAAACTTTGGCCTCTCAATATTTTATTGGATTTAAACCAGTCTATTGGTTATGTGGACTCTAATAAGAATAGTACTGTTAGAACTTTTTTTTTGCAAGCAAGTGGAGTAAAGTCTTCTTCACATATAGTTTGTGATAAGCCCAGTGTATGAGCTGCTGTCTCAGTTGTTTGGAAATGGATGTACAAATGCATCAGAAGAAAATTACAATCTTGAGCTAGTGTTGTTACACAAGGTTGACCAGGTCAGGCACGGTCATCTGTGGTGCCTGTCGCTTGGTGCAACCTTGCTATAGTGGACTACTTGGAATCGTTGGTGCAACCTTGCTATAGTGGACTAGTCGCAACTGAAATGTCTGGCAATCTCTGGTCACTATTCCACTGACAAGCATACCAGCAGCTTGCAATCGTTCTCATAATATCAGTTAAGAGATGGGAAAAACAGTAACAGACCTTCTTTTGATAAATATCAGACAATGCCTTTTACTCGCCTAAACTTTATGAATGTGTGTGCCAAATATCAACCTGTCTTTACTTTTAATAGAGTCAGAATTTGCTTATTTGCTGTGTTGCATATGAAGCATGAATAATGTGAAAGAAACATCACATCCACAAAACAATGGGATAGTACGAACTTCATCACTTGTACGCATTTCGGGTTGAAGAATCCCCTCATGTACATAAACATTTTAAGTGTGAAAACAAATCTCCTTTTTGATGCCTTTTAATGGTTGCTAGTATGCATACAGACATTGTGACACAACATGAGTATTCTTATCAATTCCAACAAAGAAACAAATATTTGAATTATATGTTTGTTTATTTCAATCCACTGAAATTACATGCAATTAAGCTCTTGTATCATTTTGTGCAGTGGGGGTTTCTCCAAAGCTTAATATCATACCCAGAATATTCAAACTCTCAGCTGCATACAATGCTTTGAGAAGAAGCTTTCTACTCAGAGGCTTTATTTGTGTATGTAGAACACATATTCCACCACTTTATATGCTGACATCCAACCACATAAAAGTTTGCTCCAATTTCATAGTATCAATGTTGACCACACAGTCCAGAAAAATGTATATTTTCATTACACCCATATAATTATGATTTAAAAAAATTAAATTAATACAAGGAGACAAGAATACTTTGTTGATCAGTCAATAAAAACATGGTTAAATATATTTGAGGAACAAATTAAGTTACATATATCTACCTCAATAATCTATCAGATGTCTACCAATGTCCCACAACAATGTACTCACTCATACAATAACAGATTTCACTGTACTACATCAAAATGGAGCATCTCAACCCTTTAGCTGCTACATCTCAACCCTTTAGCTGCTACATCTCAACCCTTTAGCTGCTACATCTCAACCCTTTAGCTGCTACATCTCAACCCTTTAGCTGCTACATCTCAACCCTTTAGCTGCTACATCTCAACCCTTTAGCTGCTACATCTCAACCCTTTAGCTGCTACATCTCAACCCTTTAGCTGCTACATCTCAACCCTTTAGCTGCTACATCTCAACCCTTTAGCTGCTACATCTCAACCCTTTAGCTGCTACATCTCAACCCTTTAGCTGCTATATTCTTCTTAGTAACTGATCCCAACTGTGCTAAAATTTTTCCCCAATGACTTAACCTGCCACTGTGCACAATATTTTTCCCCAATGACTTCACCCCCTGCTGCTGTGATAAATTCTTTCCTCATTGACTTCTGCCCCTATGCTGAATCATTTTCTTGTCCTACAATAATAAGAGCTTTCATGGTATTGACATTTTATTGTCACCAAAAAATACATATTGCATGGATGGGATGGTTGACATGTATTAACGCTACAAGGTGTCACAGTAAAATCATTTTTAGCAATGAAGGGATAGATAATAACAATGAGCAAACTCATATTAATAGCAGTAAGATAGAGAACAATTAAACTTGTTTCTCACAGCTAAAGGGTTTACATGAGCTTATTGTTTTTAAGTAGACCACTCAAAATCGTCTATTTGAAATTTTTGTAAATTTTCCAAAGAAAACGCTGGATACATCAATATTTATTGCAACCTCTTTATCTACAGGAAATGTGCCCAGGAATGCCCCAGTAAAGACTTCTGTTAAGTTATATACTCCTGTATCCTTAACACCCAAACTCTGCAGGGAGAAACTAATTGGTGTATAGTACCCTCCATCATTCACGTTTAAAATAGCAACAGCGTAACTACCGGGTGGGGTCACTGGCCGCAGCCATGCTTGCAAACTGTTGATCTAGAATGGAAAGAGAAATTTAGTTTAAAAACGTGTTTTAAATTATGTTTTTAAAAATTAGTTTTATTTCTAGGAAAACTATATTAAAATTATGTGCCACTAGATGCCATAAACAACAGAAAAACAAAAAAAGATGGAATGCAATATTTTATAAGAGTAGAGATACACAAAGTTGATGTTTGGACCACAAGCTATTTATTCATCAATCTATCTATTTGTCTATCAATCTATCCATCCATTTATGTATCCATCCATCTATCTATCAATCCATTTATGTATGTATTATCTACCCCATGGTTGATGTTCACCCCACTTTAACATATTTTAAAAATAGTGTTTGTGTGAGTCTATCTATCTATACGCTGTGTCCCTTGTTTGCCTTGCAGCGTCAGTGGTGGAAGAGTTCTCTCGAGATGGCCTTCTTGTGCGCTGTTTGTAAGCTTGTTCCTGTGGCTTCTTTGATTTCTGTGATCCATCTTTTACATGGACTGCCTCTGGCTTTATAACCGTTATGTCTATGTGTCATGGCCATTTGTGGCATGCTATATGTCGGTAGTCTGGAAGCGTGTGAAAACCACTTGATCTGTTGTCTTTTGATGTGTTCCAATACTGGTATTGTTTTGGTTATCTGTCTGATGTTATCGTTTCTAATTCTATCTCTTAATGACACTCCGAGTATTCTTCGTAGACATGTCATTTCTGTTGTCACTATTTTTCTTTTGTCTTGTGCTGTCATTGTCCAGGTTTGGCACTGGTAGCATAGTGATGGAATAATAATAGTCTTGTATAATGAAACTTTAGTGTCTATGTTTACATTATTGTTCTTGAAAATGCGTGTCATCTGTCCTAGGATCTGGTATGTTTTGTTGCATCTATTTTGTATCTCTTTACTTGTTTTCCCTTCACTCGATATAATGCTTCCTAAGTAAGTGAACTCATTTACTTGTTTAAGGTGTTTATCATCGATGGAGATAGTGATATTTCTTTCTTTCTTTGCTATTGCCATTATTTCAGTCTTTTCAATATTAATCTTCATGTTGAATTTTTGACATGTTATGTGGAGTTTGTTCATATGGTCTTGCAATCGTTCTCCTGATGTCGCTATTAGTACTTGGTCATCTGCAAAGAGTAGTTTGTTCAATTTGTTTGTGTGAGTGACATGTTTAATAGTTAGGTCATAATGCTTTCTATGGAGCACTTTCTTACGGTAATCTTGATACATGCCCTAACCATCTGACGATATCTCCATATGTAATCTCACACTTGTACAGGATTGTTCATTGTTGCTGTAATAGTCCTTGTCTCAATTGGTCAATTCTCAGTGACTTGAGTAGATAGGTTGAATGTCTTGACGAGATCACATCTTTTTTTGGGTATGTGGTTGGTCATGTACGAAAAACCTGGTTACTTGAGTTGCAAGATGATTCGGTGCTGCTAGAAAGGACCTGGTTCAATTACCATCAGCCTCAAGAATTATTTTCATTTATCCTCATGTTTCCTACTGGAATTTACAGATAGATAACATTGGTATTAAAATTGTAATGAACAATGCTCTTATTGTGTCATGGTGTAGGCAAGTGCAACATCAATGGATTGCTGGTACTGAAGTTATATTCCACACATGATCAGACCATCACAAGTACCCTTTTCCACCTACCAATACTAAATACAACAACATGGATGCATCCATATTGTAAGCAATGGCACTTCAGTGATTATGTTATACAAACGCATAAGAAAACAGCTGATGTATGGTGATCGCCTCAAGGGAAAATGACTGGATGGAGGACAGAAATGTTCCAAGGACATTTCATATCATGAATGTAAGACTATGACAAAGTCGGAATTTAAGAAAAAATGGAAGCAGGTGCCCCCCAACTGCAGAACATAATAATTCTAACTAGTAAATGTCATGCAAAGAACAAACCATTATCTTCAGACTATGAGCTGGTCACAACAGACTAGGAAGTCATATGTACAGAAAGCTCAAAATTGGTGAGGTAGACCTGAGCAACTGTTGACTGAGCCCAGAGACTGTAGAACACATTTTTCATACATGTCATCTTTAAAATAGGGAGAAAATATGGCCTACTGAGATGGCATTTCTTCTGAACAAGAAAGAACTTCAATGACCTAAAGCGAGTCACACAATTCATTGATGCAATAGCTGTAACTTGATAACTGACTGAAGAAGTGAATCCTACAGTTCAATAAGCTATTGGTGCTGTAATATGGTGATGACAATGATGCTCCTCCTTGGTAAGCAAAGATGAGCATGTTATTAAGAAGGGTCAAGTTTGGTATGATTGTTTGTCAGTCCTCAGATGGCTGATGAGCCCACTCCAGGCTCTGAAAGACCCATTGCAATGTGAGTAGGAATGTAGTAGATCTTGAGATGAGAGAAAACAGTTTGGTCTCTTCTTTAATTTTGTCTCTTTTGAATCTCCTGTAGTGTTCTTCTACCCTGTACTAAACCTTTATTGTTACTTTTTTGTTACTGAACAAATAACCTGATGATTGAGTTAAGAATGAGGAAAAAGTGAATATCACAGTTCATTGAAGCTATTAGTGCTGTAACCTGATGACTGACTGAAGAATGATAAAGATAAAAGATGTGTTCTGATATCTAAATTCTGGTTCTGCTTAGGTATTCTTTAGTGCAAGATATTCTTTAGTGCAAGTTATTCTTTAATGCAAGAGGTCATAGTCTGCTGTAAACTAAATATAAATTATCCAAACTACCAATTAACCAGATAACAATAACATTGCTATGTTAAAAATAAATAACACTACATTATTACCGCCCAAACACGAACTCCCATTATTCCTAGAGGATCCTGGTTGATTGCTATAACACCCTTGTTTAAAATCAAACTTCGAGAGGCGTTGTCTATGTTCCTCAGATCATTGGATAGAAACAGAGGTGATGCCATTATTGCCCACAAGGCCATCTGGGATTGACCTTGAGAATAACTCAAGCCCTTATTTCCAACCACAATCTAAAAAGAAAAAAATTATTGATGGCAAAAGAATTATCATTATCAACCTACAGAATAAAATATTGAAGACACATTTACTCATTTACTAATAGCAAATAACTTTCACGCATAACAGAAAAGACACTTTTACCAATCATTATTAACCTTCAATTATATCAGAAAAGACACTTTTACCAATCATTATCAACCATCAATCAGAACATAAAAGACACATTTACTAATCCTTATTAACATTCAAGCATGTTATAAAAGACATATTTACCAATCATCATGAAACTCAAACATGTCATAAAATAAACAATTACTAATAATTATTAACCTTCAATCAGAACATAAAAGACACATTTACCAATCATGATTAACCTTTAATCATGTCATGTGAAAAGTGAGAAGGCCATGTGAAGATCTGCCAAATTAAACATAACCAAGATGAAGTAAATGATAACATTTACTGAAAGAAGTTTCTGCAGTTCAGGGATTTAGTTCTGACTATTCTTGTATCAGACTGTAACCAGGTGGCAAGTTAGAAGAGGAGAATTAAGTATTGATTTTAACATTGATGACTTTTAATGACTTTCTGACAATAGGCAATTATAGGAATTAGTAAAATAAAGTAACCCATAGCATTTATTAATGCCGTAGGGGTGTGGGATGTTAGCGATCTCACATTTCAGAGGCTCTGCACATGAGGGCAGTAGCCATCTCGTCTCCCTCACAGTCTTTACTTCCCGGATTAATCTTGTACCCATTTAAAGTTGGGTCGACCTGGGAGTCGTTGCGATCTGAAAAACATTTCCGCCTCAACTGGGGAAATGAACCCAGTACCACTCATATGCAAAGCCTGTGTGCTAACCACTGCACTACATGGCTCCCTAATTATAGGAATTATATTATTATGAACAAAGGTAACTGACTCAAGTAAGATATTAAAAGTAAGAAGTATGAGTTAGCTACTCTTGTTCTAGAATACTTGATGGACTATTGAAGTACGCTGACTGAAAAATCACATGTAAAAGGAGCAAGTTGGAGACTGCTGAGTGCAAGAGGAATTGACTCTCATCAATAAAATCACAACTTGGGGAAAAGGCAATATATTTATGACCAAAAAGTGTATTGAATTAGATGGAGTGAACTTATCTAAGTAAATATTGGAAGCAATCATAGTGTGCGAATTGAAAGGTCAGTTTGGGATAACATGATGACCACGTACACTAATGATCTGGAGTATAGAAAATATAGCTTAGAGTGGTGTGCAAAAGACAATTTTTTGAAGAGAAAAACTAGTGAATTATAATGAGTTTTCTAAAGTATCTTCGTCTGGAAGGAGGCACAAAACCAGATGAAAAAGTAGTGGTAAGAATTTCAATAGGACGGCTGGAAGGACTAGATCTGATTTTGTAGTATACAATCTGATTTTGTAGTATACAATCTGATTTTGTAGTATACAAGTTGTTTGTAATCATTACACAAGTTAAAAGTGCTGTTTCATAACTGAATGTTTATAATAGAAAGTGATTAGAATCATCATCATCATCACCATAAGTTAGAAGGGAACTTTAAATTGAAGATATTGTGAGTTATGTAGTGAAGATTGTTAAGTTCATAATTATGTCATCTAGTGCACTTCCTACGTGAGTGAAGGAGTATGCTCAACTGTAACTGTACGTTTATCATGCCAAGAAAGTTGTGTACTCATGTAAATCTGTATGCTGTGTGTACCTGAATTGAAACCATCAATAAAAAATCTGAATGTTGGAGTAAGCCACATCTTTTGGAAAGTGTCCTGTATACAAACTAAGAAGTGGACCAATACCTGATTGATAGGTGAACTATCAAATCTGTTTTCTGAACCTAGTAGAAGGAGCAAATTATCTAAGCAAATTGCTCGAGACATAGTCTAAGTAATTTTACTCTGAATCAATATTGAGATGGAGCTAGAAATGTCAATCGATGAAAGTTCGACATAATTGAAGATGTTAAGGAAGTCAAATAAGTTACAATTACATTTGTTTATAGAGACTTGTCCAATGCAATCAATGAATCTCCAAGGTAGGATGCGAGGAATAAGTGATTGGCAAATATAAATTCAGGAGAAACCTTGTAGAAATCTTAGGGGTGAGAACTTTATTGTTGATTGACAGTCTTTGAATTTTCAAATGGTAATGTATTACAAACAGTATTAAAATAGTATTAAAACAGGTCCACCAATTCAAATATTTAGGTACAATAATTACAGCAGATGGAAGAAGTTCAACAGAAATAAGGTGCTGAATAGGACAGGCAAAAACAACATTCAGGAAAATGAAAAATATACTGTGTAATATGACCTTGTCATTAGAGGTGAGAAAGAGAGTTCTGCAGTGCTATATAACCCCTATACTAACATATGGGTGCGAGTCTTGGACAATATACAAACTGGAAAGTGGGAAATTAGAGGCAACAGAGATGTGGTTCTACAGAAGAATGCTGAGAATACCATGGACTGCCAGAAAAACTATTGTAGAGGTGTTGCAAGAGTCAAATGTGAAATGGACCTTAATCAACAATATAAGAAAAAGGCAAACTTCTTTTTTTTGGCCACTTCATGAGACAGGCAGGTTTAGAGAACATAGTCACAACAGGCAAAGTTGAAGGCAACAGAGACAGAGGGTGACAATGTGAGAAAATATTAGACAGTTTAACAACCTGGCATGGCAAGGAAAGAACTAGGAGATTGACACCTGTCAGGAATTATCAATGACAATAACTTTGATCATACTTAATTGGAACTTCCCTATGTGAGAATTAAAAACAATATACTGCCACTTAAGAACCATTCATAAGAGGAGAGACTATTTTTGAAATCATTGAAACTAGAATAGTTCATAGATCATTTTGATAGGGAGTTAGATTCGATGAGTGAATTGTGATAATTTCTCTTGTATTTTCAAATCAGTCAATGCAATTTACTATATCATCAACTGTGAGTACTAATTGTTAGTGGCATCTTAATGTCTGATGTTGTCTTGTTGAAAAAGTTAATGATATGCAAACATGTCATATCTGAGAGAAAGAATAAATAACCAAAACGGTATTGGATATTGAGTTCAGTTGTTAGGAATTAGTTTTGTCTTCAGCTTCTCTACTTTCTTAGGTCACACAATGCATATCGCGGAAGTACTTTTACAAGAGTGAATTATCACGGCCAAATGAATTAAAGGGACTGTAAGTTTTCAAGTGTGATTAATCAAAATAATAATTATGATAGGTCAAAAGCCTTTCTATTACAAGACATCTACAGAGAGGGATTGAGTTCTGACTACTCTTTGTGTCAGACATCTAAAGGCTCACAAAAGGCATAAAGAATTGACTTCAGTGCAGTTTCCGCATTTGTATTCTGCCCTTCTCAGCAAAGTGTCATGCTATCTGTCAAGAGTATCCCTCATAGCATGTAACACCATAGCTTCAAGTGATTCCAAGAACATCTGAAAAATTTACTTGTGCATGAGACATCATGCTCTGAGATTTAACCCATCATCTCATGAGCACAAAGACAATTATTTAACTTCTGTGCCAGGGAGATCCCCTTTTCTTTTTTTGCGAGACAGTGAAATTAGTTATACTTCCTTGCACACATTGCTGGGGCCTCAAAAGGAGCAAAGAATAGTGACATTAACTACCATGCATGTCATAAATGGTGACTAAGAAGGTTTTAGGCATGAAATTGGCTGTCCCATCCCACAAAGGGTAAAGCGACCCAGAAGACTTGCTGAAGTTGGATGTGTTTCACACACATTATCCACAGCTAGTCATTGGGTGGTGTGGAACACATGGTTGATGCAGGTATGAAAGTTGTTAACAGGACACGATCTTATGGCAGATGGTTCTTGTGATAGAGAGGAACACATGTAGATAGAACACTAGCAGAGTAATTGATCTGTGAGTAAGAGACAAAAACAGAAAGCAATCCAAGTCAACCCAAGCACAAGTGGTACCAGCTTTGTGTTGTGGATAAAGGGGTGCCTGTGCTTACCCTCATACAGCTACGCAGCACAAAACACATAATCGATGAACACAGAAATAGAGACCAGTGTTAACAGTTATTGTATATATCCATACAATATGCATATTTGACTAGAAATGGGCATACAATGGACAGAATAAATTATTAACCTATTAAATAAGTGTATAACTTATTACAAGGACTTCACTATTGATCTACTGGAACTAGCAGCAAGGTATGCTTTAACATCTATTTTGAATTTCTGACCGCTGTAATTTTGCTTTCAGTTATAAGGTCAGTTCAGTCCTAAACAATTACAAAAGAGAAATGATAGTTACCATATCTGGGTCATTAAAATTTCCTGGCCCAGCTACAGAACTAAAGTTCCCCTTGTTGTCTCCATAGAACTTGATGATACTCTTAACACTGTCCCAGGAGTCATCAATGTCATCATAGTTTCTCCAAATGTTGCAGTAGTTAGCAATTCGATGGTAGTCAGGCTGCAAGATAGATTCAGTGATCTTTTAGAATCAAAACAATACAAGCTGTGAAGTATTTATAACTCACAAATATACATGAGTCATAAATGTGTTGATTGGTTTGTTGCTGATCCAGTAGCTTATGAGCTCACATGCTTATACCCAATGCCATTGTGTAATATATGCATGTTTTTATGAACTTTTGCTTCCATATAGGGTGTTCCCTTTATCTGATCCTGTAGGCAGAAGCAATTTTCTTATGTCATCTAATGCTGGACATTTACAAAATATGGTCAATAGTTCAGCAAAGATAGTACATAGCTGATATCCTAGAGTGTTGTGGTCATATTCTGTTACGGTAATTGTTAAGCTATACATATTTTGTGCAAAGTCAGAAGATAGTACTCTTGTCTTTTCTTCCCAGGAGCTGACGTTGTTTTTGGAATTTGGCTGGTCATATATTTGCAAAATAAATTTCTTTACCAGTATTTCACCATTGATCATCTGTTGACCCAAATCTCTTTGTTCATAGTTTTCAATATTTTTTAACAACTTCCAACATAATGATGATGAAGTAATTCTTTTAGCTGTGATCTGGTAGCTCTTGACAGACCATATCCTGTCTGAGAAAAGCACAGGTTCTTTTCAGTTGTTAACTTACATTAACCAGACTAATATAAGGTTGTCTCAATGACATGGTTGTGTAAGGGAAGTTTATGGATGCATGTTTAGTGAGGCATTAAAGTGTACCAATATCCCAGTATTATCACATTCTACTCCAGGAGCACAGATTATACTTTTGCTGCAACTATTTCATCATTATTCTGTCATAATTTTTATCCATCTTCAGTGATGGCATATCTAGCATTCCCATCATCTATGAGGATGTCACAAAAGGACAATGTACAATGTCCACTGGCATGCATCTCTATTTCATCCATGAGAATTATTTGATAGAAGACAAAATTGAGGCATGATGTGAAAATGATGATTTTTTTCACAGCTGACCGGTGGTCATCCTTATCACCCAACTTTCCTTGCAATTAATTTATGACTATATATCTTATCTATTCACTAAACCCTTTGTTGCCTTTCAGTGTCAGGGATAGAAGAGTTTTCTGGATACGCCACTTTTATTTCGGTGGCCCATCGTTTTCAGTGTTTTCATGGTTGGCCTCTAGGTCTGCCTTCACTGTATCTGTGGAGCATAGCTTGCTGTAATATGCTGTCTGATGGTAGTCTGCTGATGTGTGCAAACCATTTGATCTGTTGTCTCTTAATGTATTTCAAGATTGGAGTGGTGCTGGTTCTTTGTTTAATGTCCTCATTCCTCACTCTGTGTCTTAGCAATATTCCTAGGATTCTGTGTAAGCATGCCCATTCAGTTGTTACAAGTTTATGTTTGTTTTATGCTGCCGTCTTCTTTTTAAGTTTCAGATTGTTTTCTTCCATTGTCTTTGCTACTTTGCAGATGTGATCTATGTATACTATGAACAATAGGGGGGATAGTACACATCCTTGTCTCACTCCCAAGTGAATTTGGAAATTATCGGATGTACCTGTGCTCGTTCTTAGCGCATTGACTATCGGCGTATATGCTCTGACATAGGCTTATCAGATGTTAGAGAACTCCATATGTCTGTAGTGTTATCCATAGTTGTGCTCTATCCACTCTGTCAAAAGCTTTCTCTTGGTCCACGAAAGCCAAATATAAGTCTTGGTTATGTTCTGTTGCTCTTTCTGAAAGTTGTTTGAAGGTGAAGATTACATCTGTACAGTTTTTATTTTTCTGAAAGCCCAATTGTGTGTTGTTGAGCTGTGGTTCTATATATGTGCGCATCCTTCTCTCTAGTATCTTGCTAAAGATTTTTCCTATGTGGCTTAAGAGTGATATAACTCTATACTTAGTGCAGTCCCTCTTACTACATTTTTTCTTCTAGATGGGAACAATCACAGCTGTATTTCACTCCTGTGGTGTCTTTCATAATGAAGTCTGTGTAGCCACTTTACACCTGTCACTGTTAACATTTTTATTAGTTCTATAGGTATGCCGTCAATTCTTGGTGCTTTGATATTTGTTGCATGTTTAACTGTGACTTCAATTTCTTATTTCAGGATGTATAGTTCTAGTCTTCTTCTATTGTATTTATTGTTTTAATCACTTCTCCTTCCTTTAACAGTTGATTGAAGTAGTTTTTCCATCTTTCCATTATTTACTGGGGTCTATTTAGTATGTTGCCATGTTCATCGTTGATTATTTTTGTTGGTTCATAAGTGTATTTTTAACTTCTGATGTCCGTATTTTTCTTGAAGAACATTTTTGGTGCGTTTTGTCTATTATTGTTAAACATTTCTCCATATTCTTGCCATGACTTAATTTTTGCAGATTTGATGATTTTCTCGGTGTTAATCTTTGCTGTCTTGTAATTTAGGACTGCCTTAATCAAGTCTGCTTTATCTCTTCTCAGCATTGTGTCATCTATTGTTGTATTGCCAGACAATAAGTTGGCTCTCTCATTTCCTGTTACCCTAGCATGACTAGGGCAGTATATACATATAATGATCTGGACAATTTCGTTATTTAATTAATCATACCATTTCTTTCTTAGTATGCATTTTTATATCTGGGATACTGTCGCACTGGAATGTCTTCCTTTGGGACTAAACATGTATCATAATCCCTCTCCCCTTCACCCCCATTCCTATTAGACAAAATTATGAGTCCAGGTGTCATCTCAGTTACACAACTCAGAAGAATCTGCACTTTTATCAGAAAAGCTTTGGGCTGTCAGAAGCTACATGCTCATGATTAAAGGGATTATTTCATTATCATCTGAAAACTAACTCAAGCTCACAATAACTTCACATCATTACAGACTAACAAAAATATTGATATTTCATCACAAACTTACAATGCTGGATTCTTGATATGCTGGCCAGCTGCAGCTGAACAAAATGGGACGTCCAGTTTTATTCAAGAAAAACTCCATGATAGGATATGCTGTCAACAGAACAAAAATATTTACACTTAAAACACACATTTAAATATTCATGAGGATTTCTCTAACATCATATTGCATCACAAACTTACACTGTTGGGTTCTTTATATGCTGGTTCAGCTGCAGCTGAACAGAATTGGACATAAAGTATTCAAGAAGAACTCCATTAGCGCATGCGGTTGTGTCTGTGGGTCTCACCAATGGCTTACTAGACAAACCAACCATGCAACAGAAAACCTTAGTAGATGACATGCCTGTATATTGAGGTTATCTTCTTATAGAAGCTTCATGGCACGTCATCTATACAATCCCGTAGTCGTAACCTTTGATAACAGTTACCATGTTGTTCCGACAGGCCAACGTTGTGCTTGAACTAGTTACAGGCATGGCGTGGGTAGGCGGAACAACAAAGAAGCCTGTCATAGGGGCCAGAGTTGTGCCCTGATGTCGATGTCTGTTTCAGCGGCGTTGGACTCGAAGCACCGTCAAGTCAAATGGCTACTGGAATGGAGGGCGGAGCACTTATGGGAATGCCCCACGTGCTTTGAGGTCAGTTTTCTAATCAAGAACTCCATTATAGAATACGCTGTCTATATTTTAAAATTCAAAATCAAATTCATATAAACACACTAACAGAGATATTATATATATATATATATATTCCTTCAGCACCGAACACAGTGCATAGGACAGAAACAACTAGAACTCTCCAGTTCGGGCAATGTGATGCTACTCTATGTAATTCTTGCATGTTGTTGAGACTCATATCATACCCTCTTTCATCTGCGAAGAGGCTCTCTTGGTCTTACTCTTTTCCTTTTGCCATCTAGTACCCATTTTAATGCTTCTAGTGGCAGTCTGTTTTCATTCTTTCTAAGTACATGTCTGATATAAATACATTGTTTTCATCTTATTGTTCTGTGTGTGTGTGCATACATATTCTTCTTCTAGTAAATATATTTTAAAAAATATAAAAAGGGTTAGATAGTAGTTTTATGTCAAACAATATACAGAATTGACATTTCAACCAAAACAGTTTTTAATCAAGATAGGGGCAAACACACAGAGAATACAATCACCAAATCAAATGAAGACTACATGTCAGTCATGTGGGAGATGACAGGTCAGGGATGCAACAAAAACCACATGTCAGTCATGTGGGAGATGACAGGTCAGGAATACAACAAAAATCACATGTCAGCCATATGGGAACCACCAAATCAAATGAAGAATACATGTCAGCCATGTTGGAGATGACAGGTTGACTTGATGGTTGCATTCTGTGTTTGTTTGCCCCTATGTTCATAAAGACCTTTTTGGTTTCTGCATAGCTGTCAACTTATTTTTTCATAAATTTGTATTTTTTACAATTTATCAATCAATAAAACTCGCAATCATTCACAGTCATAGAGGTACCACATTGGATGCTTCAGCACACAGAGTCCTCCAGTGAATTCTATCCTCAGCGATGCGGATGAGTTTGGAAATATCATGTCCTTTCCATTCTTTGATGTCTGTCCATGCCTTTATTTGCCCTCCTTTGCTTCTTCCTCCTTTGACAGTTCCCTGCAGTATTGTTTTTGACAAGGAATCATGTCTGTACATGATTCAATGTAATGGTTCTTGTACACCTGCACACATCTCTACTTTATTTCTTATGTACACATTGGTCTTATGTTCCCTATAGGAAATTCATAGAATTCATCTATAGCATTTGTACTCAAAAGCCTGTAATAGTCTCTCCATGTCCGCAGTGAGTGTCCAACTCTCACAACCATACAGCACAACAGAAAGCACCAGCAACTTATACAGTTTGACTTTCACTCCAACATTGATATTGCGTTTCCAAATAACCATTAGCCTTGACAAGGATGCTAAAGCCATCTCCAGCCTTATTTTTAGTACATTTTTTACAATTTATATATAAGTATTTTAATAAAAACATATTTAAGTGCCAAAAGACCTTTTTTTAATTGGTCTCGAAATCCGTATCAATACGGAAATTCTTTACTAGCTGACTATCTATGATTCTGTGCATTGTTCAACATAAAAATTGCTATTTAACCGTTTTAATTCTTTTTTTCTACATTTACTTACCAATTAATATGCAGTTTTACTGCAGTCTCTTGTTCATTATTCTTCTGCATTCGTACTAAAACTCCTGCAGATTAGCAAGATATAATCTGGAGAACGGAATTTGTTGTCTCATGGTTTACAATTAGCTGTGGTATCCAAATTAGCTTTTTGGCCCAACACATTTGATTTCAGCATGGTTTCTAGTCACTTTGACTCTAAATGGGATGAGAAAGTTAACTTCACCCCAAAACATTCTTAGTTCCCTCTTACAACATGTGTGGTGGTGGGTAAACAGTTTTTCATATAATTTATTTGCTCCCCTTTTGGACCCCAACAACTCATGGGTGACACATATATTCAAAATTGAACATTATTTATTACTATAAATGTTGATATGAATTCATAATTCATTCATTAAATTTATTCATAATAACTTCTCACTAATATACACAGAAATATTGTTAAAGATGGCAGTACTCATGCTGCTCATATATTCTCGAAATACTATAGATGTGTTGAATGCAAGAACCATGCCGAAGACGGATGTGTCTGGTCATTGGTGCAAATAAAACGGTGCTATAACGCACTTCCATTCTTTGGACAATATCCTGCAAGATATTTAGTAGGACCATGGTCCTGCTACAAGATGGATCCAGCTGGAGTTTGAGAATAAACACTAAAGAAGAATGCAAAAATGACTACAGGTGCAAGAATGACAATAAGTGTTTTGAATGTAAGAATCACTCGAAGTGTGTTGAATGCAAGAATTACAATAAGAATATTTAATGTAAGAATTACTATAGGTGCAAGAATGACTATATCAGTAAGTGTATTGAATGTAAGAAAGATTATAAGTGTATTGAATATAAGAATAGTACTTAGGCCTATGTAGAACACAGAGCTTTGAAGTTTCACTTGAAGACAACTTACACACTATCACTAAATAAAGGGCTATGAGGTGTAAAAACGAAAAAATAACAACACACAAGACATTTTCAACATTTCAAACTGTTAGGTCGTTATCACAAATATACACAATAAACAGTGAAAAAACAGTAAAAGCAATGTTACCACCACTGAGGTGCTAGAACGATCACATGTAAACACTATGAAGTTCATGGTGACAATGGCGTATGTGTAAACATGTAGCCATGGTAGCAGGTTTTGTTGAAAAAGGGAAACTGGATATGAGAACAGAAATAAAAACTTATTACCCAAAACACATGGACAGCAATACAACAGGGACCACACCAACACAAATTTAAACAAATGAATGTTCAGAATTAAGTCCAAAAGGCTTGAGTGTACCAAACTAAATAATAAATCAATTTTCAAGAGCATATCTAGATCTATCATCCGTGGTGCAGGATCTGAGGGCAGTGGTCTGGATATAAAGAGCACTATGATGACCATCACCATTGAAACGAATGGTGACAGGAGTAAGGTCTCTGTGTTTTATGGCATGAAGATGCCTACAGAAGAGGTCACTCAATCGTAAGCCTGTTTCACCTATATACCTCTTGTCACAGCGTCTACGTATGATAATGTAAATGACATTATAGAATTCACATGTAAAGGCCTCATCGATAGTGAAAGTGGTCTTAGGAAATGAAACAGATTGGATCTGAACTACAAAGAGATGTGTAGCATTGACCGCATTTGCAATGAATAGTGCTAAAGTGAGCAGGAACATAAGACCTGGGGTGACTGAGGACTAAGATGTCATTCAGATTTTGACACGCCTATAGGCAAACAAAGGAAAGTCCTGGAAAGCGGCATGAGTTTCAGAATCAGACAAGAAGGAAATAATGTTGGAACAAAATTCAACGGACAGTAGAGTTATGGAGATAAAAAGTACGGAAAAGTTTAATTCTGTCAGAGGAGGTTGAAACTCATAGTCATTCTTACATTTTCATTTCCTAAGGCCACTTTCAGTATCGATGAGGCCTTTCCATGTGTATCCCATAATGTCATTTACGTTATGTGTAAACGTAGGGACAAGAAGTATATAGGTGAAATGGCATGCCTACGCAGAATCCTAGAAATATTGCTAAGAGAACAGAATGAGGAATGAGGACATTAAACAAAGAACTGGCATCACCCCAATCTTGGAATATTTAAGAGATAACAGATCAAATGGTTTGCACACATCAGCAGACTACCATCAAACAGCATACCACAGCAAGCTATGCTACATAGATACAGTGAAAGCAGACCTAGAGGCCAACCACGAAAATGATGGACCACCAAAATAAAATAGATGACAGATTCCACAATATACTCAGCACACACGAGGGCCATCTCCAGAAAACTTGTCTACACCTGACACTGAAAGGAGACAAAGGATTTAGTGAATAGATAGATAGAATGTAAGAATGACTGTAAGTGTATGATTACAAGAATAACTATAAATGTATTAGAAGGAAAGAAATGGGCAAAGTGAACTTAAATCATACTCACCGACAGTAAAATCATCTGTTGAAGAATAACATCCATCCATTTTGAATGAATCAATTCCCCATTCAGCAAAGGTCCTAGCATCAAGACTCATTGTAAACTTACTACCTGGGTAGCCACCACATGTAAAAATACCCATGTCACCATAGATACCTAATTTCAGACCTTTAGAATGAACCTGTAAATCAGAAAAAGTGAAAATGCAAAGATGATTTACTTCATTGTGCTCTGCCCCTTTTAACTCCATCTTCATGAGTACCGCTCATAGCATGCAACTCCATGGCTTCAAGTGATAATCACCAGGGATCTCCAAAAAAAATTCCCTTTGTAAACAAGGTGTCATGAATGAGATTCAAACACATGACCTCTTGTGCACAAAGTTAACAGCTTAACCACTATGCCAGAAATAATAACTAAAATTGAAACGTTTATTTTTAAATGAAGTCGGCCATGTGTGTTCATGCACTTCTTTAGAGTGTGCAGTGCATTGAATTTAACATTCCATTCACACAATCTAGAACTGTGAACCTAAAAATGTCCTAAAATACTACTCACCACTGAAGTTGGATGTGTTGGATCATTGGCACAAATAAAATTACGACACAACATATTTTCATTCACTGGAATTTTCTGCTGGAAATCTAGCAGGAGTGCAGGAAAAATGTAGTAGGAGTTCTTGAATGAACTCTTAAAAAAAACAACAACCTTAAAACTGTTTAATGCATGCAGTTAAGTTGTTGCCCATTAGTAATATTTTATATTTTAGAATTTTCTCTGTTCACACATTTTTTAACACAGGCCTTTTGATCAAAACTTTATACTGTCTTGTTTGGATTTTTTGTGATACTGCTTAAGCTATTCATGTTTATTTTATACATTCACTCATATGTTGTTGAGGCATGGCATGTTATCATGTCTCAAATGTGGCAGGGGATTCTATGGCAGCATTGGACTTTTCAGTCATCTCTGCATACACCAGAGTGATGTAACAACACAAGCCTGAAACTGTTGTCATCATCACCAGCTGACATGTTAACTAAGCTGGTTACTTGGTGCCATGGTTGTTGGTGCAACTCTTGGCCTAGTATCTCTGATTTCAGCACATGTGCTTGCTTGGGCAGAACTGTGATTGTGTTCAATGTAAGGGATGGGCCAACCAGTCATAGTTTCCATCCTACGTTGGCTTTATTAAGCCCCAACTTCACTAAAAGAAGCTTGCTTAAATAGGCAGCACAGACCCTGAAAAATATTCTGCAAGAGTGCATTACAATAATCCAACTGAGGTAAATCACTGGCCCACAGAGACAGATATCCATAGACAGCTGTGTGAACATCTTGAGAAGCTTTCAAATACAGCAGCATTTATCAAGAAAATCAGACCTGCTGTGTAGACATGTTGAACTGTGAACGAGAAGAAGAAGATCATCACTTGTGATGGACACCTATTATTATTATCTCATCATCATTAAGTGCCGTCCACGCAACGAAGGTTGGCTGCAACGTATCTCCAACATCTCCTGTCTCTTAACTTGGTGGTGCACTCTGTTGGACTGTAACCTGTCCATCGTGTGATGTTACTCTCCCACTTGTATCTCTGCCTACCTCTTGCTCGCTTCCCTTTGACTTTACCCTCAAGTAAGGTCTTCAATAAGGTGTCATGTTTGTTTGTTTGTTTTTCGTTCGCTCCATTGTAACCATCACGGATATCCGTGCGATTTCTGCCGGGAGCGTGATTACGTTGTGCCACCGTTATGCGCCTTGTAGGCCTAGCACATCCGATTTCGGCATGCCTTGACAATTCGGGTGGGCTACCCTTAGCCTGTGACAGCCTATATATCTGTCTCCAGGTACGCGTAATGGAGCCTCTTCGCCCAGACGATTTTTTGCTCTCGTCTGACTCGAACGAGGTGTTCCACTGTCTATGAACTTGCCTCGTGTAATTGGACGTGCTGTGCCTGTGCCCATTGGGTACTGAACCGTTTCTCATCCGTGAGCCTGGTTCCTTAAGGGGAAGAACTCAACAGATGAGTTGGACCCTGGCTCTTTCGCCCTCTTAGCCGAGGTGTCATTCACCGACATCGTGTACCCCTTGTCCAAGTTCGAGTCTCACACCACGCGTTTGAGAGCAAGGCGTTCTCGAGCTGAGCGTCCTTGTCCCAATAGCGCCTGAGCCCATCAGGTACTGAACCCTTTCTCTCTTCAAGTGTCTTTCCGGTGTAGGAAAACCTGACAGTAGAGTTGGGCCAGGGCTAAATCGTTGTCCCTTTCGTGCCTGAGCGTATCGAGTACGGAACCCTTTCTCTTCGCGAGCATATTTCCGGTTTAGGAAGGCTCGACATTAGAGTTGGGTTAGGACTTCTTGCTTTACCAAACGCCAATGGATGGGTCTGGGTCTCTGCCTGCAAGGAACACAGGTAACTAGAAGCTCGTCTCGAGCTGACGGTGCTTGTAGTTCCCCTTTCCTAGGGACTTTTCACTTTCTATTTGCAGTTCGCGCAGCCCTCTAGCGCTGTTCTGCCTTTTCATTGTTTCATTGTACTCGGTATGAAATCTATTTGTCTCTCGCCATGCATCTTTCGTTATGTGCATTTTACATTGGCCGCCCCACCAATGTTCGGACTGGACTGCCCTGCTTCACTGTATGTCGACAGTGTCGCTATATGTGGTGATGCTGGTGGTGTCGGAGATATTGTCTGTCTCTTGTGCAGTCAAATCTCTTTCCATCTGCTACCTCCACATTCTCGGACACGATCCCCAAATGATTTGGCCAGAATCAGCTCGAGCTGCTGTATTTCTGTTTCCAGGGTGCACCGCGTGGAGGTACATTTGGGATCTTGGTTATCTGCTAACCCTGGGTCCGCCTAGAGCAATGCGTTCCCTTTGCACCCCAATAAGGTGTCATGTCTTTTAATGAGTCCAAAATATTTTATTTGCCTGATCTTTATTTCTCTTAGTAGTTCTTTCTTCATATTAAGTGTCTTTAGCACCTCTTTATTATTATATCATAGGAGGCGACTAAGGAGTTTTAGATTGTTCACCTGTGTTATGATGGCCCGAAAGTTGTGCAAAGAATAGTGACACTGTTACCAGCCATGCATGTCATAAGAGGTGACAAGGAAGTTTGGATGGGGAGGTGGATATGGCTGCCCCACCCAGAGAATCATAATGACCTGTCGGCCATGCTGATATCAAATGTGCAAGGCCAAAATACACAGATACTGCAGATAAGCTGTACACCACGATACAAAGTATTTCATTCTCTGGACTACATTCTGCTAATCTGCAGGAATTTAAGAATGAATGAAGAGGAAGATGAAGAAAAGTCTTCGAAGCATTCCTTCTATCCACCAATAAGTCAGTTTCCCTTAAAGAGGTCACAATATAAAGGCCTAATATTAGGTATTCTAGAATATGTTTGGTCAGGCATGACAAAAATCATACTCCATCAAAGCTCTATTTTCATCATTATCCTCAGATATGTTTGTTTAGTATAAAGATGAGTTTGGGAAAATCTTGACCAGTCCAGTCATTGATGTTGAATGCCCATGATTTACTTTTACCTCTTCTGCTTCTTCCACCATCAACTGTTCCCCGCATGATTGTTTATAACAGGGAATCTTGTCAGGAGACATCTCCAAACCATGCATGTTTTCATTGTTTTACTATTGAAAGTAGTAATTCCTATGAAACTGTAAGAATCTCTACTTTATTTCTTATGTAAATGTTTGTCTTATGCTCTTTATAGGGTATGGTTTATGGTCAGTAGGGCTCATATGCTATCTTGTGAGTATGGCCACGTTAAAAAAATCACGATATAAAGCAAGCACAATCTAGGTCATTATGGCAGTGAAAATATGTTGTGTGAGCAAAGTTAGCAACTGAAGTTCAGTTATAAACATATCTTTAAAACTGCATTGAAAGTGCAAAGCCTTTCTACCCTGAGGATGACAATGCATACAACTTCTTCTTCAGAAGGATCTCTTTTACTTTATGCTCAAAAGGTTACTGGTTCGAATCCTGCTTGTTTATAAAGTGGATTTTTTTGGAGATGCCCAGAAACTAGTGCTTGAAGCTATGAAGTTATGAGCTATTAAGTGGTAGTCTTGGCAGGCAGTGTGCTGCTTCGTTGAGAGGGAAGGAGTACATATGGGGTAATCTTGGCACAATGAAGTCAATCCTCTATGTGTTTAATATTTTTCTTCATCTTCTACATTCATTCTCATACTTCTGCTAGTTAGCAAGATGTAGCCTAGAGAATGGAACTCATTGTGTCATGGCTTTAAGTTTTCCTGCAATATCTGCACCTTTCAACCTGATGCATCATACTTCAGCATAGCTCTTGGATCACATTGATCAATGAGATGGGACAGCCAACTTCTCCTCCAAACATACTTAGTCACCTCTTTAGCATGGAAGTTTTACTACTCTTTACTCACCTTTTAAGACCTCGAAAAACTGGCAGTAGATATACATAACTACACCAAAATCTGATGTGTCGAGACATTGGCACAAATAAAACGGCAACATAACAAATTTCTATTCTCTGGATTACATCCTGCTGGGATTCTAGCAAGACTGTTGTCTTTCTACAAGAGAGATCCAATGGGAGTTTGAGAGATAAACAAAAGATACATATAAAACTACTTACATAATCAGCCAGATATTTGATTCCATGTGGAAATCTGACAGGATCAGCAATCAGCACCAGAGTTTGTGGGTCTCGTTCTTTGGCAGCCCAACAATCATCAATGTTGACATATGTATAACCTGCATCTCTGTAACCATCCGCAGCCAATCTGTCAGCCATATCCATATACAGCTGTTCACTGTGGAAGCCAAAC
Organism: Meghimatium bilineatum; assembly: GCA_034231615.1. NCBI lineage: Eukaryota > Metazoa > Mollusca > Gastropoda > Stylommatophora > Philomycidae > Meghimatium > Meghimatium bilineatum. Next base: position 42,995,328 of record CM067319.1, read on the forward strand.
ATTGACACTCAACTTGATTTTCACAAACAAAATACAAAAGAATCTCTTTTCAATGAACTGATCCAGATCGACAAAATATTTATGTAATAAAACTAAAATTTGCTTATATACAATTATAGTGAAACAATAAAAACTTGCATGGTTTGGGCATGTATGCCGACATGATTCCTTGTTGAAAATGATATTACAGCGAATAGTTGAAGGTGGAAGAAGCAGAGAAGAACAAAGGAAATCATGGACAGACAACATCACGGACTGTGCAGGTTGGAATTTTTTCTCATCTCCACATTGCTGAAGATATAAATCAATAGAGGACTGTGTGTATTTATAAGTCCAAGAATGTGGTACTCCTATGACCCTGACGGGTTATGAGATTACGCATGGATGGATATACAATTATATATATATATATATTAAAGAATAAACTAATTGGAAACTTTGAAAACGGTTGTTAAAATATGGAATTTTGTCATAAACTTATGAGGTATAAAGAGATTCCACTGTTTTTAGAACCCCCCACTTATAATGTCTTTAGTGGTATGAACAATGCAAAGTGAATTGCAAGATGTCAGTGTGCTCCCAGCCTGTAGATAAGAGGGGAGGGGTTCAATTTATCTCCCCCCCCCCCTAGGTAATTAGAACATGACTTATAGTAGTAGGAACTTGGCCAAATGTTTTTAAACATACACCGCGGCGCCTCCCCCACCCCATCCCCAATGATTTTCTGCAAAAAACATCATATCTAATGGGAAAAAGAGAGAACTGCAATGAAAATTGGTAAATGACCTGTTTTTAGGTAAACCTCCTCCTCCCTTATTGAAGACATATCTATGGCCTTACTATGCTCAAACTTTGACCTAGTTCTAGCAAGTTGGGACTGTGAAGGCTGCGTTACTACCCATTCACTCTTTCTTCCCTGTGCCAGGTGGTGGTAGGTGCATGTCTTCTTAAGCTGTGTTGTGTCTGCATAAAGTGTGTTGGTGATGGAGGAGTTTGGTGGTAACAGTTGTTTTCATAGGTCTTGTAGTGCAGGGCAATCAATAAGGTGGTGTTTTACTGTTTTCTTGTCTTGTCTGTTGCAGTGGTTGCAGTATGGTATATGGTCTGTGGTAATTCTTTACAGATGTTTGTTACTTTGAATATGTGTTGTTCGCAGTGTAAATATTGTCACCAAGTAAATTCTTACATAATTACATACTGGTTTTGTTTGTTTGTTTAAATCCCAAGGAATATAATATATAATAATATTAGACCAACATATAACAGGTCCTGTTTGTGCAAGCTGGGAGAAAAAAAATTTAAGGTACTAAAATTGGTAAAAAGTGATCAGTGTTTGACTCCCTTCTGTGAAGTCATCGTATATCATGTTGCAGTGACAAATGCTGAAATGGCAGTAGATAGAAATAGCAGATGCACTATATCATATTTTAGTGCCAGCATTCTGTATCACTGGCAGTGACAAGGCAGACAGACTAGCAAAGACAGAAGCAAGACAATAACAGCTATATACACACACACACACATGACCATGCACACAGTTAAAATGATATTGAAATCTGTGATCAAACAGACTTAGCTGAACAAACTTAGCCATGGAAAACATGGAATGAAATCTACAAATGTATGACCAGACCAAATTCCAAAGATAATATCAACCTCCTGAGAAGGAAAGACCAGAGTACCATTGTGTAACTTCCCACACATCAAGTAGGCCACAGTTTAACAATTATCTGAACAGAATATAATCAAAAATACTCCAGGGTGCTAGCTGTGCACTAATCCTTATGAAATTGTCACCCACCTCCATTTTGAATGTCCAGTTCTAGATGATGCCATAAAAATACTTCTGACTCTTGAGGTTAAATAAATGGAATACAACATACAGAACAATACAACTACTCACAAACACATGCATATATTACACAATGGCATTGGGTCACTGGGCATGATCCTATGGACTGCTATATCAGCAACCAACCAACCTAGCAACCAAAACAACATCACCACAATTGTTTACTAATGGTTATGCCCCATATGGTCAATGCCCGTTCCTTTCGACCTAGGACTGGTGTCCATGTCAGTTATATCAGGGCATTCATCACCACAAGTAACAATAATAGAGTATACAAACCTAATGCAATTCTTTGGATCAGCTTGACAACTACTCACAAACACATGCATATATTACACAATGGCATTGGGTCACTGGGCATGATACTATGGATTGCTGTAACAGCAACCAACCAACTAAAACAACATCACCACAAGTAACAACAATAGAGTATACAAACCTAATGCAATTCTTTGGATCAGCTTGACAATCAATATTACAACGAAATCTTTGCCATGACAACCACCCCATTGGCGGAGTTCTGGCAAGCCCATTGTTGAGTGCAGCTGAGGGGGTCATTAGGACCACAAATATAAGCAGTGCAGGCTGGTAAGACCATATCATCTTCAAGATTCTGTAGATTGTGAAAATGTTTAATGTTCATACAAATGTCAATATAAAAATACATTTTGTCTTTAGTCACTGTGCACTCATTTACACTGTTGGTGACAGTATGTTACATGAATTGTGAGCGATTAATGAAGATCTGCATGACATCATTGCTACTACAACATTTATGAAAAAACACTACTGCTCATGTCAATCACATATTAAGTAGTGTGGCTATATGCACAATGAAAGTATTTCTAGGTTAGAAAATAAAAGTTCACTCTGCAGGTAACAGTAATATACTGAGTCTTGCTGTGCACTGGACCATGGAAATACACAACTTTCAATGACACCATTTGAGCACATATAGGCCCATTTCATATTTTGTTTCTGTTCTAATTCTCAAACTCTGCAGATCTCTAGGATATAGTCCTGAGAATGGAATATGTGCGTACAAGTAAAATACCATGTGTCATGGTTTACAGCTTTGCTGCGATTTCTGCACCATTCTGCCTGAAATATCTGACTTCCACATGGCTTTTGAGTCACTTTAACCCTACATGGGATAGCCAACTGCACCTCTTACGACATGCGTGAAAGGTAAACAGTTTTGCTATTCTTTGCTCCCTTTTTGAGTCCTTGTCAACACACCAGTGACATTTCATTTCAAATTTGTGCACAGCAACTTTATAGACACCATATAATCATCAATGGTTTTAATCTATTTTGAATAATTTAATCTAGTAGAAAAAAACTTTAGTATGGAATTAGCTCAGTTACTAACAATCTGGTGTATTTACCAAAAGTTGTACGTTCAAGTCCCAGAATGATCACTCTCCAATTGACCCAGTTGTATGAATGGTTACCAACACGAATACCTAAAGAAGAAACACAATGAAGCAGAGAACTGACACCTTCAAATAAAGCTGAGGCTCAACACTGTGATGTTGACCTAGAATGCACCTTTTGTACCTCTAGTGTGATATAGGGTCTATTATAGGACAGAATTTACCTTAGGAGAACCTAGTATTCAGATGTTAAATGCAGTGAAATAGATCAGTAGCACTCTAGTTTTTGTTGACCTTTGAACAGGTCTAAGTTTCTTCCATGTCCGGCTCCTCCTGGGGCCTAAAAAAACGTTCAGTTCCCTTCAAGGCGAAGACCTATTATTGTCAGTCACTCATTTGAGTCACACTAAATACTGACAAAATAATTAATAATTTCAAATATTAACCTTTCTGTGCCCCATATACCTCCCCCAATTATTTGTTTCCCTTCATGATCCCCAACGAATCGATGTGCTCCTAAGCAAAACACTGATTGGGCATAGGGCCTATTATATTTTTTTTTACTCTATAACCGTTCTGAAATAGGCCTAGGCCTATGTTCATGGCTACTTTTGAGTGATTCATTCTGTACCTTTGGTTTACTGAATTGCTTATAGCCTTATACATGGCAGTGAGTAGGATTTGCCCAGGACAGATATACCAGGACATGCACAGTGGTATACATTAGCAGACGAAAAGAACCGCTATGTCGTGTGTTAGATGTGACTGTTCGTTCGTTATAAATTCATATATGGAGAAGAAAGCGTGCGAGGTTGAATGATATATTATTAATTGAAAATGATTGCATTAGAATTAGTGTTTAGGGTTAAGGATTAGAATCAGTGTTTAGTATTTAGAATTATGGTAAAATAGTAGTTTATAGATTAGCGGGAATATTCATGGAGTTTGTTTCTGGAATTTAAAAAAGGGTATCCCACAGAGAATACTGAATAAGGTGAGTTTGGTTTTATCCACATTGTTACAGTTTCTCAGCCCTACTGTGCATTGATGTTCCAGGGAATTCTATGACGTGAGATAGTTAAAAATTTAAACAACATATACATTAGCACAGTGAAGACAATCTTTATTTTTATCATGGAGTTGAATGTTCTTTTTCAGCTAGGGTCGATCACTGACGATGCCAAATCTACAATGTGAGTGCCTCATTTAACTCATTAAGCAAAATGAAATAGACCGAAATCAATTATAGCACATCATAAATTCTAACTTCACTTTTCTTCAGCATCGATTTGTCCAGCTACTCAGATAAGTCAGTTGTATTCTGCAGTGCTGTCGTGGTTAATGATACTGATACTATTAATGATTGATATCCATAATTTAAATAATATATATTAATTAATTGTAGCATATCCTATCCAGGACATAGCTATCAACCCAGCATTTGTTGGTTGTGGTGATTTTCTAGGCAATATAAATACGTTCAGTAGGTTGCCATTGCTTTCTGAACGGTCCGGATGCACAATTGCCTGTGGTGAGGATCGAACTCGGTACCTTTGCCGTCACAGGCGCTCAGTACCACTTCGCCACAGAGCCGGACATATATATTGTAACGAATAATTAATTTGCTAACAATTTAGTCTTAAAAAAAATTTTTCTGAACAAATTCAATGAGAAATCAATCATTTTTTAGTCGGTAGTCAGAATCGATACTTTTCCAGTTTCCATCTCGGTGTTTACAGTTTATTATATATAAACTTTATTTATACGAATCAGAATTCTTCAAGAACAATTTTTACTTAAACATTCATAACGGAATTGTTTTAATATTTGCATAATAATGAAATATGAAATGCATTCTGCTGTAGCAGTCACTGCATAATTAACGTCTTTTGGTGAGTCGCAAAATATGGAAATGTCCTTACCAATCTTGTCTGAACATAAACATAAATTTTATTTGTACAAGCAATGAAGTGTATCATGTGATCGTGTGTCATGTGACTTGGCGTACACTGTTCTGCTTCAAAATATGAATTGTTCTGCCTGCGTGGTGTGTAAACGAATAAATATAATGTTTTGCCGTTGCAATTGACTAGCCGTACTTGGTATATCAGACCAATTGTCATGAATGCCCGTAATTGAAGTTCACACACCCCATAAGAAAATTACAGCATATTTACTACTCGTTTTCTTTTACGTGGTGTCTTTCGCAAAACATTTCCACTCTGTAAGCCTCCCGGTTCTGTGTAAGCTGTACTGAAACAAGACAGAAAATCCATTTGACAAGAAACGGTTTGTGTAAAGTCTCAACAACCAAACCAGCAGAAGATGCAAAGGAACCCTGTTGTAAGCGTTAGGTATTAGGTATGTTGATTATCCTCTTCGCACACCGGACATGTTCATATGTGCTCAAATCTCCATTTCAGTACATCTCTCAGGATATAACGGCTGATGGTTCCTGTTCTATGTTGGTTCACTGCTCTTTTTGAAATCTTTGTTAAGTGTTATCTATGCGTCATGCCTGTCGTGCTTCCAATAAGTGCTCCTAATTCGCGCATTCTCGATATTAATTCATGCTCATTCATTTCACAATTATCTGATGCATTATTTTAGTTCTCTTGAGTGACTCCACCTATCCCCTACGTACATCGCCTGATTTGACTTTCTGAATCATATTTACTGAGTCACTTAGTATGCACGCATGGGAATAGGCTTTCGATTCCAGCCAGTTAAGTGTCTGAGTTATGGCAAATACTTCCATTGTTAGACTTCTTGTTGTTACTTCTTGTGGTTGATTCGCTCATTTGTTAGATGGTTGGTTTATTGCTAGCCCGCAGAAAAGGGGAGAGGTGTAGTGTTCAAAACCCCACCCATTAAGAAATGGTGTCATGATATATAGCACTAGAATGCAAGTAAACAGTGAAATAGTTACCACGTCCGCTTTTATGGTTTTGTTAGAGAAAAATACCATAAACAGGGCTACAAAAACGTGGTGATTAATCTTTTTTTTTAAAGTCATATCCACGATATTAGTTGATTGATTTGTTGATGTATTCTTTGATGTATTGTTTGATTGCTTGGTTGGTTGATGTATTGTTTGGTTGGTTCGTTGGTTGGTTAATGTATTGGCTGTTTGTGTGGTCGGTTGCTTGATTGCTTGCTTGGTTAGTTGTGTTGTTGGTTCTTTGATTGGTTTGTTGGATTATTTGTTGGTTAACTTATTGATTGGTTCGATGTTTGATTGGATGGTTACTTGGTTGATTGTTTGGTTTCATTGTTTATTGTGTGGACAGTTGAATAGTTGGTTAATTATATGGGTGTTCGGTTGGTGAGTTATTTTAGTTGTTAGTTTGTTAGATGGTTGTGCGGTTAATTGGTTAAATGTGTGGGTGCTTGATTGATAGGTTGCATGGTTATTTACTTGGTGTGTTATTTCGATCTTCGGTTGATAAATATGATAATTATTTGAATGTTTGCTTGGGCGGTTGTTTAGTTATATAGCTTGTTCGCTTGTTTATTTATTTGATGATTAATTAGTTGATTAAGGTATAAAAAAAAGTGTTCTTCTTCTTGATTCTTGATTAGAAACTGGCTTCACAGCACGCGGGACATTCCCAATAGTGCTCCGCCCTCCGCTCCAGCAGCCATCCCAGTGTATGTAGACTCATAGTTCCGGTCAGGTGTTGATTGTGTGATCTTCGGGACTTTCCAAAAAATTTACTTTTCCTCCCCTCACCTCTGAATACTCCCATTTCTAACATTCTCTGTATGTGTACGTTCTCAACTTCATTGACATCATCTGCATCTAGAAATGAATGTATTACTGCTTTCATTAAGTTTGTTTTATCTCTTCTCAGAAATGTGTCGTCTATCGCCGCATTGCCTGCCAGTAAGTCGGCTCTCTCGTTTCCTCTGACCCCAGCATGACCAGAGCAGTATATCCATGTAAACTCTGGACAACTGAGTTAATGCGTCTTTTCACATCCATCCTTTTTCTAAGACATTCTTCATTAGTAATCTTTGCTGTCCAAGGAATGCGTAACATTCTTCGAATAAACCACATTTCCGCTGCATCCAGTGATTTTTGTGATGTCTTATTTATTGTCCATGCTTCACTTTCATAGAGTAGTACTGGTTCAATGTAGCATTTGAGGACACGTTTTCTAGTATCCATCAATATGGAATTGTTGCATAGGATATAGTGTCAATGCTAGGGATATCAGATCTGTCAATAACAGTGATATCCAGAATTGTGGCTTGTCATCTGATATTCATAACTTTTCTGTCTCATTGTCATGTTAAGTTATATTGAATTGGAAATCTATGAGAAAAGACAACTCTGGGTTCATTAAGGTAGTCATAAAACGACGAAGAGGATGCTGAAAGAGGCAATGGGCATCAACAGAGGATGATCTAAATGGAGGTGACTAGAGTAGGGGGAAGAAGTACTTCCTCTATGGAAAGATGAAAATATTAATAACTGACTGGGACACAGCTTATGCCTATATACTCTTAGATGGTTATCTGAATGGCAAGCAGAGAACGTGTGGAATGAGAATGCCCCTTGTGGGGTGATCCTAGTTCCTATTCAAGAGTCACGATAGGGAAACGCCCGAAATTTGGTGCGCACTAGAGAACACTTTAATTTGAACGTTGGTATAATTTCCTCATGTTGTCTGTCACCGTGTGTGACAAGTCTGCATTATCGTCTGACAATTTGTTAAAATATTTGGCTCACATTAGTTTCTTCCGGATTCATCGCATCCCATCTTCTACTATGGCCAAGCAACATCATAAATGTTGTCAACAAAGTACTTATCTTAACACTACATGGCTGTGACACCAGTTACAAATGCACATTCAGGTAAAGGATGTTTTTACTATTCATCATAACTGGCATTTCTGCAGTCCATATTGATCCGCGTCGTTCCTGAAAGGTGAATGTGGGTTCTACCTAAAGAATGGTAATCTCTTCGCTTTAGCTGATTTCTTGTTACTTTTTGGGAACGTGCAATAAGCACACACCTACGCTAGTACTTGACAGGTCTGGCCAGCATTGACACTGACACTGACACTATCATTATGCAGACACATATTTGTTGGGCGGATCATTTGGTGTGTGTGCCGGACCGTCGCCTGCCGGGAATGCTTCTCTGTGGTGGCTGGAGAGGGGTGCACGATCTCAAGATTGTCATTGAGGCGCTGCGGGGACTCTATGGGGACCTCAATGAAAGCCTTTGAGATAAACCGGGATGCGTGGGAATAATCTTACACAGAGTGGCTCTGCATGACGCTCTGCAATCAAGGGGAGCGCGTCGTCTTGTTAGGAGAGCAGAGGTGCGGCGGCTCTGCAGCGGAGAGTGGCTGGAGGGTCACGGATGGATCAACGTCTGTCTGCGGTGGTCATTCCGTGCCAGAGCTGTCCAAGAACAATTGCAGTTCGAGTGGGACTCGTTAGCCATCTATGAACTATTGGGCATGGTCATAATTAAAATTGAATTTTCAAAAGTGGATGTAAATATGGTCATCATCACTTGGTCAATTATCACTAATATAGCCATCCTGAGAGAAATTAATGTAAAATAAAACTGGCTAAACAGTATGGTTCTTTCCAGAAAACTACAATATTTTGGCCGTATTAAGCGCCATGACAGCATAAATACCATAATGGAGAGGATTGTGCCAGGGAGACGAACAGGAGGCAGACCAAGACGAAAATGAACGCAAGACATCAAAGACCACCTGAACATGACAGTAATAGAAGCAGGAAGACTAGCTCTAGGTCGACAGAAGTTTCGAAACATTTGATTACTGCTACGTCCTGTTCAGGATATACTGCCTGATGATGATGAAACAAATAATAAAAGATGTGTATACGTGTACCTGCGTGTACCCAGAAAAAAATACTTATACATTCATAAGGTCATGCTACGGCTGTACAAAAACAGTTCGGTTGTCATGAAGCGTTGCTAGGATGTTCCGACCTTGAACTATTTCTCGCCCGTGTGTTACCGGGGCCCGAAAGAGGAGCAAAGAATAGCAACAGTGTTTACTTCCACGCATGTCGTAAAAGGCGACTAAGGAGGTTATGGGATGGAGTTGGCTGTCCCATCCCATATAGGGTAAGTGACCCAAATCCATGCTGAAGTCGGATGTGTCAGGCCGAAAGGCGCAGATATCGCAGCAATGCTGTAATCTATGACACAACGCATTCCGTTCTCTGGACTACATCCTGCTAATCTGCAGGAGTTTGAGAATGAACACAGAAGAAGAAGAAGAAGAACTATTTCTCACGAGTATAGCTGGAAAATGTTTGAGCCTCATGAGTACTAAACCATTCTCTAGAAGAATTATGCGTGCTGATTTAACGCAGTATCACTTATATTTGCTTATCCGACTTTTTATATGCTTTACATTGACTGGCAATTCAAAGTACGCATAAATTAACTTGTAAGGTAAGAAGAATGAGCGAGAATATCACGCACAACTATGTTGGTGATGAACTTGTTAAATATTGGAAATCCCGGCTAATTTTTGTAACAACCGACTCTTTTGTGACTCCATAGAATGACCTGTGGACTCATCGAGATTCATATTTCAAAAGTGCAGCTATTTGATGTTTCCTAGGAGTTTGATTATCTACGGACACAAAATTTACATAAAATTACCAAACAAAATAACAGAAAATGTCTAATATCGTCACTTTTGAAGGATTATTACAGAAGTGCAGAGGATTGTATAATTGACGAGAACCTCGTATTAATTTTAAAGGAGTAAATAATAATTGAAGTCTATCATTTCTATGACATGAATTGATATAATGTGATGAAGATCAATATGGACATAAGAGACAGATAATATCTACAATTTTCTTACGAGCACCTTGTTACCAGTGCCAAATATGGTCTTTAGCAACCTCGCAGCAGAGAAAAATCATCATATGTGAGATGAAGTGTTTAAGAAAAGCAGCTATGGTCACCAAACTGGACAGAATAAGAAACGAGGATATCAGAAAAAGAGTAGGAATAATGCCTTATATCGAATATATAGAAAGTCAGTAAACAAAAATAATTTGGTCACCTTATGATAATAGACCCAAATCAATTACCACTGAGAGCTAATAACAACTGATCAGCCGGATACAGAGCACAGGGAAGACCGGGAAATAGATGGATTAATAACATCACGACCACCCTTCACAAACACGGACTCAGTACCACTCAGAGATTACATCTGGCCTTGAACAGAAACTTATAGCTCCCACCCTACTCTTAACTTCAAGTGTGGATGCTATCAACCAACTTCCACCTGGGGATAGACAATAGACAGGAATTACTATTCAGCTATTCATTGTTTAGGTGCTATAATACATTCAGTTGCGTCGTGTGTACGTAATTGGACGACCGGCTTTCAAACCACCAGCAAGCTCGACCGATATGTGTTCCAAAACGGTACTTTGAAGGAATTAATACTCAAAACACAAAACGTGTTCCAATCCGGCTTACGTAGAAAATGTAAACTTAATTAAATAAAAAGAATTGAAAATAAGATTCTGTTTCATTGTTTTATTACGTGACTTAAATTTCACTTTAAAACTTTCCTTACTGCATGTTCTCCTGTGAAGAAGTGCATGGAAGCTTTCTATGGGCTGTGGAAATAAAGGCCACTTTACCATAACAGACGCAGCGGCATGTACAGGAAGGATTTTGATTATACTTCCGACAGAAAAAAATCCTTCCCAGCCGTGGATTTAACCCGGGACATCAAGGGTCTGAGAACGGCATCCTAACCACACAACCATGCGTTCCACCATTGCGTGACAATGGAGTGAAAAAAATAGTTAATTATTTATATTATTATAACTGAGACGGCAAACACCACTATTCATGGAGCACAGACCTAAGCTCAGAAAACTCGGTAGAACAAAACTGACAGCGAAAGCATTTTTAGAGAATAGCAGAATGAAGATAATTGTTTTTATATTGTCCATCTTCCTTCATTTACTGTTCTTTTTAATACATACATTTACACTACAGCAAGAGAGATATGTTTCTAGAACAGACCTGTTCGTGAAAAAGGGGAATGAACTACATCAGCTGGTGTAAAGTTTGGTAACTGCATCATGACAGAAAGGTAAAGCGTTTCACATATATCATGAATCCATCTTTTACACCATTTAATGTTTTCCAAGAAAAATAATATGTTTACTGAATGAGTTATGACTGCAGGTAATTGTCAATTCATGACCAACAAGTCCATATCTACTCCGGTCCCGTCTCAATAAATACATAAGAATGTAGCGGCCGAAAGTTCCAGTTCAATGCTGATTCGTATATCTATTATGTTCTTTTCCGGCTGTTCTGATCTTTACACCAATCTCGCACAGTCTTCAGAGGGACAATAAATCACACATTTGAATTCTCTAGGCGGACGAGGTCTTTTGCGTCATAAATTATGTATGATTGATCCTTTGATACTCTGACCATGCTAGCCACCGTATCGGCTGGTTCATTACACTCGACACTCTCATGTCCTGGCATAAATACTAAAGTAATATTTCTGGTCAAAGATTGTGTTAGTTACTCTACCCATTGACGGTGGATGACTCCCGCTTTAACTTTTCAGATCATGTACATTGAGTTTTTAAGTATACATGCATGAGAATAGTCCTTTAACATCATCTATGACAGTGTCTTCTTCACAGCCTTTGCCCTCATCGCAAGAATGCTATTGGTTATAGTGAAGGCACCACGGATTCTTTGACGGTTTTCCCACCGGACAGTGCTAAAAAATACAAGTCCAAGCACAACGTTGGTTACGAACGATTGTAGATTATCCAATGTAGATTATTACATAATGTTTCTGCACTTTTATGGTCAAGGAGCGCCACCGGATGTTTGTCCTTGCAACTTCTGTCGAGTGTGATGACTACATACTATCACGTAATGCAGGCGGAGTGTAGTATCATTCCTCCCCAGAATCAAAGCAAATAGGGTCACATACGTGTCCGACGATGTCTGTTCCAACCATGATCTGCCCCTTTTGAACCTGAGTTCACACCCCCCCCCTCCACTCATTTACCGCTTCCTTAGGAAATCAGAATATTATATATAGTACTACTAGGCGCCCATGAGTTGCCGAGGCCCGAATGGGTGATCAAAGATTAGCAACACTGCTTATCTTCTATGCACGTCGTAAGAGGCGACTAAGGAGATTATAGGATAGATTTAGCTGTCCCATCCCATATACGGTCAAAATGACCCAAAGCCATGCTGAAGTTGGATACGTCAGGCCGAAAGGCGCAGATATCGCAGCAATGCTGTAAACCATGACACAACGCATTCCTATCCCCCCTCCCTGCGTTCCCTTACGGAAGACGTAGGCCTATTCTCTGCCCTGCGTATCCATGTGATAGATAATTGAAGAATTCGAATACTAGTTTACTAGTTTCACAATTTTTATAACTTAAAATTGTCACGAATAAAAATTAATTCGAGTACTTGACAGTGCTACTGATTTCATGCTCTTCTACTGCAATTAAAACTAACAGATTACGGTCGATGTGATAGTTGAATTCGAATAGGACTTTGGTATAAAATGGTGAAGTTGCTGGCAAATTAAAAGCGCTGTTGTTCTGAGTACAGATTCGAGTTTCTAGACAATACAGTCCTGTGGATTCATCGGTACATCAGTATATGGTGACACTATTTGACTTTCACGTGATTTTTATTGACTACCGACACAAAGTATACATAAAAGTGACCAAAACTACGGGAATCGTCAAACAACACTTTAGAAGGATAATTCCCGATGACTCCAGAAGACTGTATCGTTATGGGACTCGACAGTGTCATGAAGAATCTCCATGGCGTAACCGTGATCGTCTACATATATAAGATATGTTAACTAATTGGATAATAGCCTTCTAAAATGACTCATTTGAGCTGTCCCACGTCGATATTCAATGAAAATCAGGGAAAACTCAAATGAGTAATTTTATAGACCTGTTTTCCCATTAGCCAATAGATCTTTGATGATCTAGTCGTAGCTTTCACATCTTATTTTCACTAGGTTGCGGTTGCAATATCGGGACACGACATTTTGTCTACAGGCACATTCTTCATATATTCTGTGAATCTGTGCTCGAACTAAAGAGTTATGTTTTTCGAGCTATAATTGTGGCAGTCATAATGCTACTCTGTTGATATGGTCTAAGTAAATGTGGGAGAACAGAAGTACACATAAGTCCATCCTCTGTGCAGTTTAGTTGTGTTTATCAGTATCGAAACCTGTAGTTCGGTCGATGTTTGTTATTTCCTGAGGTATCCACATATTTAATGTTAATAGCCGTCCATCGCTGGAGAATATAAACAATAGTTTCAGTCTTGTGTTGTCGCGTCTCTCCGGTGTGTGCGCAGATAATTGTAAAGTCCTATCCTGGCATAAAATCCCCTGCCACATATTGGATACATATGATCAGCTAAATCCCCTGCCACATATTGGATACATATGATCAGCTAAATATCAACATGCGAATGTAATTTTCGTGTATGATATTCGTACTCGATCAATGTCCCATAGTGGTATTAGGCAAAGGGTTCTAAAAGACTTGAACACAAGTAACATTTTTAGCTGTGTCTCTGGCTGAGTTAGTAAAAGACGATTTGTAGCATATTACTTTCGGCTGGTGCATCATGGACATATCTGGTTCCGGTAGTGCATGTAGCCTCAAGATTTTTATCATATTCCTCTTCTTCAGTCTCTTATGATGCCTTTATTTTCACAACGCATTTAGTCATAGTATCACTGCCCTGGACAGTAAGACAACGACTAGCAAGACCACCATCTCCAGTCGAGTCTCTTACACAAGTCGGTTCAAGATTGCATCTTCCAGAAGCAGTGCATCCAGATCAAAATTAGGGCAAGTCATATATTTTGCTGTTATTCTTGAATCGTTAACTCTTTATGTCATTATTTTGGGGTTGTTTTCATCTGTTATTGTTGCATCTTTATTGTTTCTAATGAAAATATGTGTCCTTATTGTTTATTATCATTTTAAAAATTATGTTATCTGTATCAGTGGTGTTTTAACTTAATTATATGCAAAACATCTATTCTTATTTGAGTTCTAGTGATAGGTATCCTCAGCGCACCTAGGACATGTCAATATTTGATGCAATTTCCGTATTAAAAAATGTATTTAGGGGTCCGATCTGTGCGGAGTGGTACTAGGCGCATCTGTGACGGCCAAGGTACCGAGTTCGATCCCCGCCACAGGCAATTGTGCATCCGGAACGTTCAGAAGGCAATGACAAACTACTGAACATATTTATAATCAAAGATTATCCCGATATATTTAAGGTCCTGTTCTCTTTCATTGAATGAGCCCATGCAACTAACAACTGGCAATGTGTCATTGACCAGATTATTATTTAAGGAGTACCAGACGACATTTGCTTTCGAGACGGCTTCTATTATAGCAGGACAATAGTTATACATAATTTCCAACAGAATGTAGTCCCAAGACCTACGTTGTGTCGCCGCTTTATTTGGGCCAAAGGTCCGACAAATCCGACGTCGATGTTATGGAGCGTTTAACTACGTTGTTTGATGCAGCAGGTCACTTCGACCAGAATCGCGGCGAGGACAGCTCCTCTTTAAAAAGAGTGCTCTAGAAAGTATATACCACCCGGCGATTAGGCTATTCTTGGGGTTGCCCTCTAGCCCAGTATGTTGTGAATGTTCTAGAGCATCGGAAGCTCTTCTTCTTCTTTTGCATTCTTTCTCAAACTTCTTTGCAGATTAGAAGGATGCAGTCGTGAGAATGGAGTTCGTTGAGCCATAATTTACACCTTTCCTACGATATCTGCTCCCTTGATTCTTGATTAGAATCTGGCTTCACAGCACGCTGGACATTCCCATAAGTGCTCCGCCTTCCGCTCCATCAGCCATCCCAGTGTATGTAGACTCATAGTTCCAGTCAGGTGTTGATTGTGTGATCTTCGGGACTTTCCAAAACATGTACTTTTCCTCCCCTCACCTCTGAATACTCCCATTTCTAACATTCTCTGTACATTCTTAACCCCATTGACATAATCTGCATCTTGAAATGAATTTATTACTGCCTTTATTAAATCTGCTTTATCTCTTCTCAACAATATGCCGTCTATCGCCGCATTGCCTGCGAATAAGTCGGCTCTCTCTGACCCCAGCATGACCAGGGCAGTATATCAATGTAATGCTCTGGACAACTGAGTTGTTCAATAAGTCCCACCATTCTTTTCTTAGCATGAACTTTTCTATCTTGCACAACATGCTTTGAGAGTCTGTGGATATTACCGCGTGTGTTAATGTATCAGTTATCAACCAATTAAGAGGTGTTGTAACTCCCTCTATCTCCATCTTCATGCTCGATGTGACAGTAGAATATGCTGAAGATTTCTCAACCAACTTCACGCCATTTCTGTAGGCACCAAAACCCAAACCGCTTTTATTTGTGTTTCTGCTAACAGAGCTATCTGTGTATATAATTATGTCTTGTGGTTTTTTAGTGTAGTTGGGCGAGTTCGTGCACTGTGTCCTGAGCCCTGACTGCCGTCCATTTTCGACACGCTTTATCTAGTTGTATTATTACTTTAGTCAGTGATTTCTTCTCAGTGTCTACCTCCACCCATTCACTGCCCTGTCCTATTTCTTCCAATTCACATACTATTCGCAGTGTGTCTTTAGCCTCTGCCATCCATGATCTGCCACGCTTAATACGTTTTCCCTTTGACTCATCTAGACGATGGTGTAATGGGTGGTGGTTGTATTCTGTCACTTTAAGGTACGACTTAACTTGTGCTACCTGATGTCGCACTCTAATGCTGGGGAGATCAAGCAGAAATCTCATAGCAGAGATGGGTGTATCTCTAGTACACCCCAGTACCGCTCTCATTGCCTCATTTTGAACTTTTTCAAATCTATCGACTTGTGTCTGTGACAAAGTTAGTAGGCCGAGGCCATAATCTATTAAAGATAGCACCACCACTTGCAGAAGCAGAAAAAGTACCCATTGCTGCATGTCGAAGGTCGTTATAACATTGATAACACTGATCCCTCTTTTAGCCTTCTGAATCATATTTGTGACGTGCTTGTTGAATGAGAGACTTCTATCAAAGATTATCCCAAGATATTTAAGGTCCTGTTCTCTTTCAATGAATGAGCCCATGCAACTAACAGCTGACAGTGTTGGTATTCTTTGCCCCTCTTTTGGGCCGCGACAACACTAGGACGATCTGAAGTTCTATTTGCTGTTTAAAATCTGTTTTAAAGAAAGTCGTAGCATGTTAACAAAGTGGGTGTTTTTGTTTTTATGTTGCCTGCCCTTCTGCGACAATCAGCATAATATTGGAAAATTAAATAGATGCAGCAGATAGTTTAATATAGAAAAATATATATAATATAGATAGATAAATAGTTTAATAAAAATATCCTAAAAGAAGTTACTTCAAGAAGAGAGCTTCTCACTATCATCATAAAGAGACAGTCCGTATTTTATGGACACATCATGAGAAAGTGATAGATTGAACACATAGCGGCAACAGGCAAGTTGAAGAGCACGAGGGGCGGGGGAAGACCGAGAGAAAAGATACTAGACAACCTGGCATCACGTTACAGAAGAACAGCGACATCGGAAAAGATTGGCAGGACACGAAATAGAAGGTTGTGGAACAATATGACAACCAAAGCCGCACGGCATGGACTACAAGAAGATCCCTACGTTTGTTGATGTTCACTAAGACCAAGTCTTCTACAGCCGTTGGCTAAAAGTGGTAGTTCATTTCACGTCTTTGTCATAAGATAGAAGAATCCATTTTATATTCAGTGAGAAAAAATGTTCACAACAAAATGTTGCCACAAATTCGAGAAATTTAACAAAACATTTCTTGAAATAAACCAACTCAAAAATTTTTTTACTGAAAAAGAACATATAATTATATAATTGTAACTTCGTTTCCTTCAACAGGGGTGTTGGCGACTCTGACTTTGCACTTTCCACGACTCCCAAAACGGAAGGTCAAGACACAAAGCTGGATAAGTGCTCGCTGAGTGAAGTAGCACCAGTTAACTGTAGAAAAACTTCTATGGTTGGCTACTCACTATTCCAGATGGCGAATGAGAAACGAGCACGCAGAATCAAGCTCTACCGAAATGGAGATAGATTCTTCAAGGGTGTGGTCTACGCCGTGTCAAATGAAAGATTTCGGACATTCCAGACTTTGCTGTCAGCTCTAACAAGCTCTCCAGTGTGTGATCATAAAAGTATGCCCAACGGTGTTAGAAACATCTATTCGCTGGATGGATCTCGTCGCATCGAGACGGTTGACGGGCTAATTGAAGGACAGAGTTATGTGTGTGCATCCATTGAGCCTTTCCGTTGCATTGATTATACCAAACATGAAGTACCAGGTTGGAACAGTCACGTGTTTCTACATCATGAACCAAATCATATCCTGTTTAAGGTATAAAATATGTATCATGTGGTTTGTGACAATGATCAGTGGCGTAGTGAGGGGGAGGGGGCGGAGGTTTGGACCACCCCGGGCGGCATCATCGGGAGCGCGGCAAACTTATTTTCGTCCAGTCTTTCACAATCACTGACATATTTTTTAATGTCACAAGGGCGGAAAATTATGATTCTGCCCCGGGCGCCATTAACCCACGCTACGCCACTGACAATGATGATTTTCTTTCACAGGTGGCAGGTTGTCAGTCTATCATACAACTTACCTTGCCTTCTACAACGTGCCTTAAAAGAAAATAGTGACGCAATTCTGTGTTACCTTGAATAAAAATTCCTGTCCCGGTTACCACGCGGGTGAACTATATAGAAAAAAATATCTGCAAAATGTGTTCTGGGCGTCATTTTGTAACATTGGCTATTATATGAAGGTGTGATTGTTGCCAACAATGACATGTATGGTGCCTGAAGATCAGCTTCGATTCTTTGCATTTTGGCATGCAGTGCAAGTTCTGGTTTCGTCACCTCTATTACGACAGTTAATTTCAGTTTTGGAACACATGAGAATTGTCATTGAGGCTTCCAACCAGAACTACCCTGCTACTGGAAGATTGTATGCTGCTGTGATCTTTTCCAGCTTTAGGGCATAGATCTTGTGAGAAGTCATTGCATGTTCTCTGACTCCATATTTTAATTCTATTTTCAAGTGCATCTTCATAACATTTGATGGATATGAAATAATATTTAAGAGTGCCACTGAGGATCTTCTTGGCGTAGTGTTTTAGCCGTCATTTCCGAGAGGAACTCCTTGGGGATTAGCGCTTGAAGCTAAGGAGTTACTTGCTATGAGTAGTACTATCCAGAATACAAAGAAGTAACCAGTAACTAGCGCGCAGTGTTTTGGGTGGTAACTAGAATACAATGAAATCAGTTATCCACTCTATTTGAGCCTTTTTGAGGGTGCCACTGAAGAGAAACAGTAAAAGAAAAACCTCAATTAGCATGTTGACACGAAAATTGTTACACTTTTTTATGAATCTATAATATTACTAACTAGTAACTCATATCATAAAGGGTAAACATAATGCAACTTATTGCGTGATATTGTTGAAAGGCAAACTCACAGTGTCGAGACACTAGCACTATTAAAACTAGAAATACAACCGGATTCGGTATTGTTAAAGAGAAATTAAAGACGATAATCTTATAAGCATAATTTTCTCGAACTATTTCGAGATCCAATTTGATGATGAAATAATCCCTTTAGCTTTAAACATGTAGATCTTGACTGCCAACCGGTTTTTCTAACAAAAAGCACATGTCCTCCAAAGTTAAGCAACAAATGTGATACCACAAAGAAATTTCTATAAGGTTTGTTGTCTCTATGGTTGTGCTGGGGGTTGGGTGCAGGTTGTGAATGCATATTTATCCCTCGAAGGAAGGCATTTCAGATCTACAGTGTCCCGGAATTATTACATCTTGACGTGATCACAGCATATACTTCTGGACCAAATAGTTCATCATTCTTGAGATTCAACGTGAAGAGGTGTCAATAGTCGTATTGGTAACGCGTCGAAATTATGAGCGGTGCCTAAGATCGAACGTTAGTTTAAAATACAGTATCGTGCACCGTATCGATTACAGCATAGTGTATATGTTATACTTCATTTATTATAAGGGCTGTGTATACATTATGTGAATATTGTTTTTACTAATTTTTTATCCGTCTTATATTACGTCTAAAATGAACATTTTAGTTTAAAATGGACATGCGATATAACGCTTAGTGCTCTTAATTTTGCAGATGACTCGGCGTTATTAAGCGCAACCCCTACTAAGGCACAAAATATATTGAGTCGACTTGGTCATCTCTCAGAACAAATTGGCCTTCAAGTAAACAATACCAAGCCTAAGTTCATAAATTTTGCTAGCTGTAACTTTAAAAATCACTCTCAACGAAGAAACAATTCAGACAGTTAATAGCTTTTCTTATTTAGGCAGTAAAAAAACTACACAAGATGGAATGAAACAAATGCAACAAAAGAGATTTCTACCATAATTGTGTTGGCATCAACAATAAGTAAATATACCAAATTACGAATGTTCAACTCCAATGTAATATCCATATTAACATATAGTTGCGAAAGTTAGACAATAACAAAAGCACTGAAGAAGAAATTAAATTCTTTGAAAATAAATGTCTTAGAAAACTCTTAAAAATTGGGTAGGGAAGAAACAAATTCAAGTCAAACAAGTTAGAGAAGACACCAAGCAGTAATATGTTTCCACTAATATATTAGAAGAATAAATGGTGGACTTAAATCGGACATTAACCTAGTATGAATTAAAAACAAGTGCCATTTCGAGCATTAAAATGGGTACCAGATGGCAAAAGAAAAAGAGGAAGACCAAGAGAGACTCTTCGTAGAACAATCATCAAAGCGGTTGTGATTATATGTCTCAACAACATACATGAATTAGGTCTACACACAGTAGCATCACAACCCTTGAGCTGTAGAACTCTAGTTCATGCCCTATGCACCCTTTTCGGCACTGAAGGAACATGGATGGATTAAAAATAACGGTTTTGATAACATAAACGTTTGTCAACCCCTCCTCCTTCCCATTGTCTACTGTCAAAATTGTTTAGACCACACTCCCCTAATTGTATTGTTGACATAACTTATGTACAGCACTTAAGTACTTGAGGTAGACGCTTTGTACAACTCCTACTCACTTTAATCAAAATCCTCAGTGCAAGTCATTTTCATCCGCCCACAGTGATCATTCCATGTCCGAACTGTGCAAGGACAGTTACAGCTCCAATAGGGGTCATTAGCCATCTGCGAAATATTATGCATGGTCATAATTCTAACTGAATTTTCAAAAGTGGATGTAAAAAATGGTCATCATCACTAGTGATGGACGAACACACACCACACACACCACACACACACACACACACACACCACACACACACACACCACGCACACACACAACGCACACACACACACATACAGCACTTAAGGGTGGCTACGGATATGCATTTTCTTTAGAGCCGCCTACTATTGTGACGTAACAAAATTTAGTAGTGTGTTCTTGCTTGTAACTAAGATACCAATGTTTGAACATTTGTGTCTGTGTGTTGTATTTTTGTTTTTCATAATTCCCCGAATAGAAAAAGGAAAAAGTCCGAGTGTTGAAAAGTGCACGCGATTCTGAAACAGTTTCAACAGCATCATCGCAAAATCAACCACGGCCAGCTAGTGCTCACGATGTAAAGCTGACCTCACTGGAGTCGAGGTCATACAAGGTGGGTACACGAAATATTTACTTCATTTATTTATTTAAACTATTTATTTTTTGCAAATTCTGATTGATTCTGCAAGTTAACTTTTATTCTCAGAAAGTGCAGTGCGGGCATTAGGTTAGTAGGACTAGGCCTGTCCGTAACCATTCTAGTATATTATTTAAAGTATTTTCAGTTTATTTCAATGGCGTACAGCACAAAATGTTTAACCGCCACAGTCGGATGTGTTGTGCCACTGTCGCAAATAAAACAGCAGCACAATTTCCATTCTCTGATATTCAGAAAAACTTGAAAATCTAATAGGGCCATTGTCCTGCTACAAGAGAGAACGAACGTTCCAGAATGATCGCTGAAGAAGAAGAAATCCCCATAAAAATACTGAACAAACAGCAATATTATTCTTCAGCCAATTTGTGGCATATAACCAAATGAGATCAGGGTACAAAGCCAGAGGAAGACCACGGAAAAGATGGATAGAAAATGTCAGGGACATCCTGAACAAACACGGTTATAGCACAGCCGAGGCCACACATTTGGCTTTAGAACACACGCTCGAGCTCCAATAGCCCCAAGTCTGAACTGCAAGAGTAGATAACAAACAACCTCGGGAAGGACAATAGACAAATAGCCAATTTGCGTAACATATTGTTTTCAGATTCCATCATACTCGAGAAGCGACTCGAGATTTGTCGGTCGTTCTTTACTATACTATGGTAACCTTGTACTTCCATACAGTAAATGTCAATCCAACACTGGGCGTTTCTTTATTAGTGTAGGAGGGATGTTCATCAAGTTCCCTGGGTGGTTTTTTGTGTGTCTGGAAAACTGCTATATTTGCATACTATTGCGGCTGGTTCTATTTCCGCCGAAGTAGTTTCCTTGTGATTGTACACACATATCGATCGGAGGTCGTCCTATTTGCAACTTGCGTTTCTCTGATGATATTGATCTTATAACTGGATCAGAATAATCATTGTAAGAGTTAACAGCAAAGTTGGAAAAAGTTACCAGCAAGTACAGAGTGGAAATCAATACAGATAAGAGCAAAATCTTGGTAAACAGCTGAGACACAGAAAACCAGACTAATATCATGATGAAGGACATAAGCTTGAGGTGGTGAATACTTTCAAATACCTCGGATCCAGTATATGTAGTGGTGGTAAATGCAAAGCAGAACTAAATATAAGGCTGGATATGGCTTTAGCATCCTTGTCAAGGCTAACTGTGATTTGGAAAAGCAACATCGGTGTTGGAGTGAAAATCAAACTGTATAAGTCGCTGGTGATTTCTGGTGTGCTGTATGGTTGTGAGAGTTGGACACTCACTGCGGACATGGAGAGAAGATTACAGGCTTTCGAGTACACATGCTACAGACGAATTCTACTAATTTCCTATAGGGAACATAAGACCAATGTGTACGTAAGAAATAAAGTAGAGATGTGTGCAGGTGTTCAGGAGCCATTGCTTTCAATAGTGAAACGTCGAAAACTAGCATGGTTCGGACATGTATGCAGGCACGATTCCTTGTCAAAAACAATCCTGCAGGGAACTGTCGAGGGTGGAAGAAGCAGAGGAGGACAAATAAAGGCATGGACAGACAACATCAAGGAATGGACGGGGCAAGATATTTCCACACTTATCCGCATTGCTGAGGATAGAATTCGCTGGAGGACTCTGTGCGCTGAAGCATCCAATGTGGTACCTCTACGACCCTGAAGGTTTACGGGTTTATTGAATGATTGATACACAAATTATAGTGCTCCTGTGATCGGAGAATCCATGGTGGGAAAATTTTAGAATAACAATCCATATAATCTGTAATAACCTTAATTTTTCTCACCGAGTCGTTATGAATATTCTCAATATTCGACGAATAGGAGATTTTTCTACGAATAGAAGAATTTTATGGTTTCTAAGGAGAAACATGGTGAAAATTTTAACAATTAATGTTACTTTTTCTCTGTCAAATTGGTACATAATTCTACATTCATGTGCTGTGTACAATTCTAAAATCCGATTATTAGTACTAGAGACATATTAAAAAATTATACGTAGGTGAGTGTTGTTGCTTAAACTTGAAGATTGCTGTAGCAACTGTTTTTATCAAATGGATATCAAATTTTGATATTGGCAAAATAATTAGCTACTCTCTTTTTTTTTCTTACAAATGAAAACTCCCTCACACTTCCTGTCTACAAGATTTTTAAAGTAAAGGAAGTGGGTTATTTATTTTCTTTTTCTTAAACGAGTTTGTAGTAGGTGGTATAATATTGTGTGCATTTTGGTAAGAAGTTTTTTTTTGGTAAAGCTTCAAATAATAGGTAAATCAATATATAAAAAACAAAAATTGGTAGCATATCCTATCCAGGACGTAGCTATCAACCCAGCATTTGTTGGCTGTGGTGATTTTCTAGGCAATATAAATACGTTCAGTAGGTTGCCATTGCTTTCTGAACGGTCCGGATGCACAATTGCCTGTGGTGAGGATTGAACTCGGTACCTTTGCTGTCACAGACGCGCACTGTACCACTTCGCCACAGAGCCGGACAATCAATATATATATCTGCTTGTAATCGATCAAAGCTGATAGTCATGTTGTTGTTGGCCCATTTCAATTTAATTCATTAGTTAAACTTAAAACTACTGGTGGATTTGTTGTAGAAGATGAAGTAAGGTTTGTGCCATTTCAGAATAATTTAGTGCCACATTAAATGCCACGCCCACTACTTCAGAGAATAAACTGCATATGTTTAACATCATGAATGAAGATGTGGGATGT
Source organism: Meghimatium bilineatum (assembly GCA_034231615.1). Lineage (NCBI taxonomy): Eukaryota > Metazoa > Mollusca > Gastropoda > Stylommatophora > Philomycidae > Meghimatium > Meghimatium bilineatum. Next base: position 43,019,145 of record CM067319.1, read on the forward strand.
GATCATGAACGCAGCAGCAAAAATAATAGTGACAGTAGCTTGTTATCAGAACTTCCCACAGGTATAGTGTTGCCAGATGATTAGAACCATTTATAGCTAAATATTTGGTTAAAAACGGCCAAATTTCAAAATTGTTTATAAACTACTATGAAGAATTTTCAGCATTGCTAGATTTTTATAAATGTGTATTATTTCTCTCTAATTAGCAACCTTAATTAATTTCACATTTACACATATGTAATTGCTAACTTCATGTTAGTTATTCTATGGAACCTTGAGAGTCTAATCTTTCTTTAGAAAAGAAAGCAATAAAGGTACTTAAAAGTTTCACGCATAGTAAAATATTACATCTTACTTTTTACTATGCTGTAACTCCATTTTCAGTTAAATGTTTGTCTCAACTATTATCTAATGCGTTTTGCTACCACAAACATTTATATTCTTATTCTCTGCTGTATCAGGCCTCAATTTCGTAGCAAAGCTTCCTCTTACACCTCCGAGAATAGTACTATCAAATACATGTTTGTAAGACGTACTCAACATTTATACGTGAGTAGAAAAGATAGTGTTTATAAAATCGTTAATATCCACAAAATAACCTCCACACAATTTGTAGCACAACTTCAACAAGAAATTTCATGGCCAGTAGCCAATAAAAAAGACAAAATTTGAGGAATTTAGTTATATTATGGCCCATATGGCATCCTAGCCCAAGTGGCAACTAAATTATTGATAATCACTTAGGCCTAGTATATATAACAACTGAGGAAACAATGAATGATACATTGTAATGTTTCATTTGATGGTACATGGATGACACTAGAACATCCATTAATGATTGAACTTGCCATCTGTTGTCTGTGCCACAAGCAAAATATTAAACACAAGGTGGTGTTTTTGCCTACTTTAAGTAACTATGAGTTATAGGGCCCATACAGTGTAGGCGCGAAGTTACATACTTTCAGTTTTGTTCATATATTGGCGTTAGTCATCATATGCATCTGGAAAATATCACTGCTCTATGTTTTACATTGTCCGGGGAAAAGAAATCAGCCTCATAACTTATTGAACAGCCCTCATATTTATATTTATTCTCATGTTACGCAGCCCCTGCATTTCCAATGTATTGTATCGTTTATCACGCTGTTTTATTTTATCTCTAAATATACTCTCCATTTTATTGTTGCACCTAGTAGTATTGTAATTTAAGCGTACTTAATTATTCTTGCTAATTAAAGAGATCTAGACAGATTTAAAGTGATCGGTTGTCAGTATAATTTGACAGTGATTTACAATGATAAAAATGAAAATTAAACAGCCTGAAAATCCTGACTCCTATCCAAGTATTTGTAGATGGCACACAACTGAGGTATATATCAATCTGTCCTATCTACATAATTTACACACGGTGATCCACACTAACTGAAAATTTCACATATAACGTGTCTTAAGTTACATGACTATACAATTTAATTTTTATAAATGTGTGTAAAATGTCGCAAGCCTAAACTGATTGATGAACTAAGAAAAAACATCAACATAGGCCTATATTGAATATCATTGACATAACGGGGCTACATCGTAAATTTAGCAATAAGAAGTGTCATGTAATTATGTGCCTGAATGCTGGCAGTGTGTATTCTCACCTTCTTTTTAGAAACATTCATAATTAATCAAGTAATTACTGCATAATCAAGGGATTCTCTCTCTCTCTCTCTCTCTCTCTCTCTATCTATCTATCTATCTATCTATCTATCTATCTATCTATCTATCTATCTATCTATCTATCTATCTATCTATCTATCTATCTATCTATCTATCTATCTATCTATCTATCTATCTATCTATCTATCTATCTATCTATCTATCTATCTATCTATCTATCTATCTATCTATCTATCTATCTATCTATCTATCTATCTATCTATCTATCTATCTATCTATCTATCTATCTATCTATCTATCTATCTATCTATCTATCTATCTATCTATCTATCTATTTATCTATCTATCTATCTATCTATATCCATCCATCCATCCATCCATCCATCCATCCATCCATCCATCTATCTATCTATCTATCTATCATCTGATCTCTCGTGCTATCTGCTTTTTCTCTTCCCTTACATTACGATTGCATGCTAATACTCATTACGTATTTCCACTTTTGAGCTAAGTATGTTAATTTATCTTTATTTATCTTATTTTACTTGCCATCACATCACATCTTATTTATTTTCACTCCTCGCCTTCTTCTGTGCACTTTCCTTTCCTCACTTACCACTATCTTCTCCCCCTACCCCTACCCTCTTCTTCCCTATCCTATGCTGCTCCATCTTTACTTCCTCCGCTATCCATTCGCTATCTCTCCTTTTCTTTCCTCTCTATCATAACGATGTTTGTCTTCAAGTAAGATTCGTTGTACTGTTGTATTTTGTTTGTCCTGATGAAGGCTTTTTAGTCCGTCACTGTGCCTCGTTTCTAGGTTGTTTTATGACTCATCTTGGTAACACTTATACCTATTTTTGTTTATTTTGTAATTATTGCATATTTTACATAAATGATATTCCATAGAAGCTCTGCGCAGCGCATTCTTTACAATTATCTTACCTCGAACAATTACATTCACTTTATTATCTTTAAGACAAAATCGTAACTTACATATGTAGCGCTTGTGTTAAAACAACACAATCAATTTCACCAGTTGTTACTTTTTCATTTGTTACTTCTCCAAAAAATTATGTCGTATTTCTAGCACCATTTATAATTCTTCAGAGTGAGGTATGCAATTCTAGTAGAAAAACTTACGAGGAATATCAAAGATCCTTTGTTACTCCTCGCCTGATTACCCTTATAAAATATGGTAGGAGACCTAGGAAGACCGCCAGATTATTGCTGAATAAGAAAACAGCCCAGTCTTTTCAACAGGTTAGTGAGGTGTTGTTAGCGTGCAGTTGTTAAAATGCTGCTATCTGACTGAAACCGTATGACTACAGGGATAAGTTTTTAGTGGTTATGTTTAAGTGTTTGTGTGATTGAATGAATATCCGTTAGTGTGTGACAGTTAGTGAACATTGGCCATTGTTACTATACAGCGCGTGTCAGCCAGAGCATATCATTTAATGAGCACAAGTTAGCGAACAGTATACAGTCAGTGAGCCACAATATATAATTGTCAATTCGCATGCGTGAGTGGAGGGGGTATCAAGATTGACACATCAGACCAATCACCAAGCAACAGAAATTCCCTAGTATATGATCTTTCACTTTCCGATGTCGATGTTCTTCCGTAACGTAATGCCAGGACGTCTAGTATATTTTCTCTTGGTCTTCCCCTGTCCCTCTTGCTCTTCAACTTGCCTGTTACCACTATGTCTTCAATCTATCCCTTTCTCATGATAGTGATGCATATATAGTGAGACTTTTCTCTTGTGAGAAAATGATTGCTCTCGTCGCGGCCCCACCCCGTAGAAGAAATATTCTAAGGGTAAGAATATTTAAGAATTGAAGATGGGCTATCACGTTATTGAAAATGTATAATTATACTCGGCAGGAAGTGATGCAATTGGACAATGCTGGAGATAATGATGCCGCTATATTTCTTCTTCAGCGTTCATTCTCAAACTCCCGCTGGATCTCCCTTGTAGCAGGACCATGGTCCTACTTGATTTCCAGCAGGATGTAGTCCAGAGAATGTAAATGCGTTGTGTCGCCGTTTGATTTGCGTTAATGGTCCAACACATCCGTCTTCGGCAGAGTCGCTATATGCACATATGACTCTGTAGCCTACATATTCTCTGCCATTTTAAGATGTATAGGCATGGTCATTTCTGAAAGATGTGGATTATATAGTATGAGAATCTCCAGTATGATAATGCAGGTCGAGGTAGTTACGGCTGCCATGGGTCTCTGAAACATAGTCAGGGCTGTTATTGTGCCGGACTCTTGAATTAATCAGTGATTCGTAAGATTCAAAATGGGTGACTGTGCCATGAATGGATGGAGTACATTGGGGCTTCACACCTACATGGTCTTACGTGGATATTTTGCCCATGTCATGCTGGAGTTCAGGGTATTTAGAGAGCTAACATACTGGTTTCAAGAGGGCATCCTTCGGGACAACACTCAGGAGGAACATTTTAAATTCCCTATGTATGCATCTTTTGGATGAGGACACCACGGTGGACAAGACTTATTAAGAGATGTAAATAATTTGAAATTACTCAGAGAAATAGTAGAGGAAGGCAATTAAAGTGTAGGATGAGGAAGATACACAATTAACGGGCTATAAGAACTATCAGAATACTCTTCGCCATCTGCTGAAGGAGACATAACTCCCAAGGGAAGTCTAGAGTGTACCACAGTTGGTTCAGAATATTGCTAATCTTGTGGAAGTCACACAACACTTCATCTGCATCTATACATTTATGTTTTACCCCTCCACTCCCTCCCCCACGTTAATATGAGCTCCAATCATTTCACAGCGCTGAGAATTGGAGCCCTCTAGGTATGACTTAACTTTATTGATTTTCAAAAGGCATTTGATAGTCTGCACTTGTCAACACTCTTGAAAAACCTTGCCAATTACCGTTTCCCAACTAGATATTTAAATGCAATCAAGGATTTATGTGACAACTAAAGATGCTGTGTTAAAACAATCGAGAGTAGGAATGAATGGTTTTAAGTAGAAACAAGAGTAAAACATGGCTTGGAAAAACCACCCCACTGCAAATATAGACACAAGAACTCCACTGCACATATAGACACACGAACTCCACTGCACATATAGACACAAGAACTCCACTGCACATATAGACACAAGAACTCCACTGCACATATAGACACAATAACTCCACTGCACATATAGACACAAGAACTCCACTGCACATATAGACACAAGAACTCCACTGCACATATAGACACAAGAACTCCACTGCACATATAGACACACGAACTCCACTGCACATATAGACACAAGAACTCCACTGCACATATAGACACAAGAACTCCACTGCACATATAGACACAAGAACTCCACTGTACATATAGACACAAGAACTCCACTGCACATATAGACACAAGAACTCCACTGCACATATAGACACAAGAACTCCACTGCACATATAGACACAATAACTCCACTGCACATATAGACACAAGAACTCCACTGCACATATAGACACAAGAACTCCACTGCACATATAGACACAAGAACTCCACTGCACATATAGACACAAGAACTCCACTGCACATATAGACACAAGAACTCCACTGCACATATAGACACAAGAACCCCACTGCACATATAGACACAAGAACTCCACTGCACATATAGACACAAGAACTCCACTGCACATATAGACACAAGAACTCCACTGCACATATAGACACAAGAACTCCACTGCACATATAGACACAAGAACTCCACTGCACATATAGACACAAGAACTCCACTGCACATATAGACACAATAACTCCACTGCACATATAGACACAAGAACTCCACTGCACATATAGACACAAGAACTCCACTGCACATATAGACACAAGAACTCCACTGCACATATAGACACAAGAACTCCACTGCACATATAGACACAAGAACTCCACTGCACATATAGACACAATAGCTGCACTGCTCGCAATTCCTGAGGATCAAAACAAACAAATATCCAATCTGCGACAGTCATTGTGTTAAAATAAATGTACAAGTCAATATGGTTCAGTCGATTTACAATATTCAGTGTATTTAGGCAATTTACAACAGTTGGTGTGCTTTAGATCATTTACATCAGATGGTGTACTTTAGACAATTTACAGCATTTAGTGTGCTTATGTCAATTTAGAGTAGTTGTTATGTTAATCAATTTACAGCAGTCAGTGTACTTAAGTCGATTTACAGCAGTCGGTGTACTTAAGTTATTTTACAGCAGCCAATGTACTTACGTCAGTTTAGTCAGTATGCTTAAGTTGATTTACAGCAGTCAGTCTGCTGGTGTCAATTTACATTAGTAAGTGTACTTTAGTCAATTTACAGCAGTCACTTGTCCATTTACAGCAGTCAGTGTACTTAAGTCGATTTACAGCAGTCAGTGTACTTAAGTCGATTTACATCATAAGTCAGTGTTCTTGAAAATGGACTTTTATCAGATATGTACTTAGAATGAATATGAATGACATCTTACTATCACTACAAACATTAAAATTAATAAGACCAAAGAAGACCAGAAGAGACTTCACAGAACAACCATTACAGAGGGTATGATTATGGGTCTCAACAACATGCAAGAATTACACATAGTAGCATCACATCGCTCCAACTGTGAAGCTCTGGTTGAGTACCCTGTGAGCTTTAGTCAGCACTGAAGGAACATAAATAGACAGATAGTGTGCTTAGGTAAATTTACAGCCTTCTGTGTACTTAAGTCAATTTACAGCCGTCAATGTGCCTAAATCAATTTGCAGCAGTTAGTATATAAACTAAGCAAACGTATACCATCGTCGCTTCATATATTATAATAATACCATTACAGTAACGAGAATTAGCTACAGCAGCAGCAACATTACTATATCAACTAGGATTAACTACCGCAGAAGCAACACCATTACAGCAACTAGCATTAACTACTGCAGCAACATCATTACAGCAACTAGTATTAACTACTGCAGCAACATCATTACATCAACTAGCATTAACTACTGCAGCAGCATCATTACATCAACTAGTATTAACTACTGCAGCAGCATCATTACATCAACTAGCATTAACTACTGCAGCAGCAATACCACTACATCAACTAGCATTAGCTACTGCAGCAGAAACACCATTACAGCAACTAGCATTAACTACTGCAGCAACATCATTACAGCAACTAGTATTAACTACTGCAGCAACATCATTACATCAACTAGCATTAACTACTGCAGCAGCAACACCACTATATCAACTAGGATTAACTACCGCAGAAGCAACACCATTACAGCAACTAGCATTAACTACTGCAGCAACATCATTACAGCAACTAGTATTAACTACTGCAGCAACATCATTACATCAACTAGCATTAACTACTGCAGCAGCATCATTACAGCAACTAGTATTAACTACTGCAGCAACATCATTACATCAACTAGCATTAACTACTGCAGCAGCAATACCACTACATCAACTAGCATTAGCTACTGCAGCAGAAACACCATTACAGCAACTAGCATTAACTACTGCAGCAACATCATTACAGCAACTAGTATTAACTACTGCAGCAACATCATTACATCAACTAGCATTAACTACTGCAGCAGCATCATTACAGCAACTAGTATTAACTACTGCAGCAGCATCATTACATCAACTAGCATTAACTACTGCAGCAGCAACACCACTACATCAACTAGCATTAGCTACTGCAGCAGCATCATTACATCAACTAGCATTAACTACTGCAGCAGCATCATTACATCAACTAGCATTAACTACTGCAGCAGCATCATTACATCAACTAGCATTAACTACTGCAGCAGCAACACCACTACATCAACTAGCATTAACTACTGCAGCAGCAACACCACTACATCAACTAGCATTAACTACTGCAGCAACATCATTACATCAACTAGCATTAACTACTGCAGCAGCATCATTACATCAACTAGCATTAACTACTGCAGCAGCAACACCACTACATCAACTAGCATTAACTACTGCAGCAGCAATACCACTACATCAACTAGCATTAGCTACTGCAGCAGCAACACCATTACAGTAACTAGCATTAGCTACTGCAGCAGTAACACCATTACAGTAACTAGCATTAGCTACTGCAGCAGTAACACCACTACATCAACTAGCATTAGCTACTGCAGCAGCAACACCATTACAGCAACTAGCATTAACTACTGCAGCAAAATCATTACAGCAACTAGTATTAACTACTGCAGCAACATCATTACATCAACTAGCATTAACTACTGCAGCAGCAACACCACTACATCAACTAGCATTAACTACTGCAGCAGCAACACCATTACAGTAACTAGCATTAGCTACTGCAGCAGTAACACCATTACAGTAACTAGCATTAGCTACTGCAGCAGTAACACCATTACAGTAACTAGCATTAGCTACTGCAGCAGTAACACCATTACAGTAACTAGCATTAGCTACTGCAGCAGTAACACCATTACAGTAACTAGCATTAGCTACTGCGGCAGCAACACCATTACAGTAACTAGCAGTAGCAATCATAATAGCACCACTTATCGATTCTCCTCAGGTCATAACAGATATCAATGAGGTCATCAAATTTGACTGCGGAAGAGTAAAAACTGTATACACAATGTCAGGACAGCAGGTATGATTACGCTTATTTTCCACTTTCTCTTCTTCACTACTCGACCACATGAGGAAGGTCTGCATGTCCTACTAGACCTACTAGACCTACCACAGTGCACCAGTATACTTTTAGTCGATGGTATGAGTATTTAGTGAGGCGTTTCTTCCAATGAAAATCTTCTTTACCCAAATCTTCTCACCAAAACATACATTCATCTTACAGTTATAGTTTCATGTTGGGTAAAGTAAAAGTAAAGTCGTATAGGATTGACTTTAATGTACTCGGTTTTCCAATATGTACTCCGTCACTCCAAACGAAGCGGCACGCCGGCTCTCCGATAGTACCACTCATAGCACGTAACTCCATAGCTTCAAGTGATAATCCACAGGGATCTCCGAAAAAAATTCACCTTCTAACGAAGACGACACGACCCGGAATCGAACTCATGACCTCTTGAACACAAGGCTAACAGTCTCTCACTACGCTAAGGAGATCCCATAAATTCATGTTGCGTGCTCTGTTGCCCTCAACTTATATGTTAAATGCATATCTTGTCTCAGTTTATTATTGTTGTTTGATATCAAATGAGATACATATGTATAGACTTACTTAAGAAACCAGGGACCGCCGAATGTGAAGAACACTGTACAATCAGCATCATGAGCCAAATAACAAAAATTCTTCTCAGAATAATCATGAAGAGATTGAGAAACAAATTAAAAACATAAATAAGTCCAGAACAATGTAGCTTCGTAGAAGGCCAAGGTACTAACCATGCTATATATATTTTGAGAACACTAATAGAGGTCTATTGAGGTAAAAGGTAAAAACACACCTGTACCTCTGTTTTATAGACTACACAAAATCCTTTGATAAAGTTAAACATAATGAAGTTATACACATTTTGGAGAAGTTGAGCATCGATCGTAAGAATTTAAGAATCACACAGAACATGTACTTGCAACACACAGCAGCAATAAGAGTAGGAAATCAATTTGACTCTGCAACAAATAAAACTAGGAGTTAGACAGAAATGTGCACTTTCACCAGACCCGATCTCTTTATACAATGAAAACATAATGCATGCAATAGTTAATATCCCAGGAATATCGGTGGATGGCATAACATAAATAATTTGAGATATGCGGATGACACTATTCTGATTGCTAAAAGTGAGGAAGGCCTTCAAGATTTAATTATTAGTTACAGGTAGTAAAGAGAAAGGTCTCTTCCTAAATATAAAGAAAGCAGAAGTAATGGTAATTTCAAAGAAACAAAATACCACACCTTGCAAGATCAAAATGAAAGAAGTAGTATTGAAACAGGTCAAGCAATTCAAATATTTAGATACAACGATTACAACTGATGGAAGAAGTTCAACGGAAATCATAATCATCAGGTGCCATGCCGGCTGGCGTAGGTGGTCATGGCTCTGCACAGTATTATGTATCAAGAGCGTTGTTGCTTCCCCGCCGTGCCAGGTTGTCAAACTGTCTAATATTTTCTCACGTTGCCGCCATCTGTCTCTGTTGCCTTCAATTTTGCCTGTTGTGACTATGTCCTCCAAACATGCCTGTCTCATAAAGTGGTCAAAAAATGAAGATTGTCTTTTTCTTATATTATTGAGTAAAGGTCCATTTCGCATTTGACTCTTTCAACACCTCTACATAAGTTTTTCTGACAGTCCATGATATTCTCAGCATTCTTCTATAGTACCATATCTCTATTACCTCTAATTTCCCACTTTCCAGTTTGTTTATTGTCCAAGACTCGCACCGATATTTTAGTATAGGAGTTATATAGCACTTACAAACACTTGGAGAACACAGAGACACAGCGGTACTAATACAAGCAGAAAAGTTTAAGTGTATGCCAAGTCATCCAATGAAGGAACGATTTCAAAATCTAGCAATGGGACGACTGAAAAGAAGCAGCTTTATCCACCAAGCTAAACGGCTCCGAAGACAACTTACAGACCTACCTGAAGTTCATAGCCCCTTAAGGTCTGTCCAGAACAAACCCATTGGAGTGAAATGTATGGAATAACAATATACATTCAGACCCACATGAGAGGAATAATAATCAAGGACGAATAGAACAGTGTGCAGCGAAGGACAGTCATCCTCAGTTTCCTGGACGAGGAGTATCCACAAGACATATGGGTCAGAGTATACACAGATGGGTCAGCACAGAATACAGTGAGGAATAGAGGTGCTGTGTATATATAGAATATCCGCACAAGTCTAGGATACAATCAGAACACCAACAGAGAAATTCTGCAATAATTATAATGCAGAAATCCAGGAAATTAGGGTGACTACTAAAAATCTGATGAACTCCAACCCTTGCACACAACCCGTGGTATTCCTGATAGATGAAAGGTCATTTTTTTCAAGCTCTCAAGTCTGGAAAACTAATAGACTTCAAAAAACTACTTAATGAACTGTTTTACCAGTACAGGGTAACAATGCAGTGGATACTCTCTCACTGTGGAATACCAGGAAATATAAAAGTAGACCAACTGGCTAAGGAAGGTGCTGTCGAAGACCAACCAGATATACCAATCACCTCATCATCATCATCAGGTGCCATGCCGGGTGGCGTAGGCGATCATGGCTCTCCACAGCTCTCTGTCCACAGATTTATGTATCAAAGTCTTTGTTGTTTCCTTGCCGTGCCAGGTTGTCAAACTGTCTTATATTTTGTCACGTTGTCGCCCTCTGTCTCTGGTGCCTTCAATCTTGCCTGTTGTGATTATGTTCTATAAACCTGCCTGTCTCATGAAGTGGCCAAAAAAAGAAGATTGCCTTTTTCTGATATTGTTGATTAAGGTCCATTTCGCATTTAACTCTTTCAACACCTCTACATTAGTTTTTCTAGCAGTCCATGGTATTCTCCGCATTCTTCTGTAGAACCACATCTCTGTTGCCTCCAATCTCCCACTTTCCAGTTTGTTTATTGTCCAAGACTCGCACCCATATATTAGTATAGGGGTTATATAGCACTGCAGAACTCTCTTTCTCACCTCTAATGACAAGGTCTTATTACACAGTATCTTTTTCTATAGCAATATAGCAAATAGCAACCAATCGCCTACCATCAGAAAAAAAACAGATGATCAAGTCAATAAGAAAGCCGCAAACACCAACACAAGATGGCTATCACATTATGAACAGATCAGAACAAGTTGTAATTCTACGCCTCAGAATGGGACACAACCGACTTCGCAGTCACATTTACACAAAGTTCAAGATTGTCAACACGGCCATGTGTACATGTGGACAGCCAAACATGTATGTACTTCAAGTGTTTTCTGAGTATGAAACGCTGAGACAGACATGTTGGCCAGTGGAAACAACAGTGGAATAAAAGCTCTATGGGCCACTTATGAACTACAAAATACAGTGAGTTTTATTCAGGAGACAGAACTACAGATACAGACATGTTTCAAATGAACGAAAGAAGACGAAGAAGAAGAAGACTGATACAGTTGAATAACATCCTTCCTAACTATAAATAAACACAAGTCCATCATCATCATCATCTTCTTCTTCTTCTGTGTTTGCTCTCTGATAACAAACAAGACATTTGGTAAGATTTATGATGGAGAGTGTGAAGTACCATTATGCTGCTGGCTTACATCGAGCTGCATTATTTGTGACTTCCGGTCTGGCACATCCTATTTCAGCATATATAGCTTTATTCTTGTAGATTTAAACAAACATTCATAAAGTCTGGGATTGTCTATGGAATTAATGATAACACTCACAAATTAAATTCCAAAGGGGGGGGGGGGCAGGGAGAGAGAGAGAAAAAGTTGAGTGGCTTTACTCGAGACTGTTGGGGCTGAATTTAAGATAAACTATACTTGTCATCTATATGTCATTCAAAAACAAATGTTTATGGTGGTCATCAGGTGATGTGCTTGGCTGACTTCTTCCAGAGTGACACAGTGTTCCTGATTTGTGGAAATGAGAAACCAGCAGAGGATGATTTCATTTTGAGTAAAGTTGGTAAGCGGTTGTAACGTTAAAAGATCACTTTTACGGTCAATCTTAAGATTGTATGCTGATCTCCATAACGTGGTGGTCCAGATCACGCTCTTCCAATCTTGAGTTTGTTCAGAAATCTCTTTACTAAAGTAATCACGCTCTTTCAATCTTGAGTTTGTTCAGAAATCTCTTTACTAAAGTAATCACGCTCTTCCAATCTTGAGTTTGTTCAGAAATCTCTTTACTAAAGTAATCACGCTCTTCCAATCTTGAGTTTGTTCAGAAATCTCTTTACTAAAGTAATCATGCTCATGGTCTATAAATCCTAAGATTGTGGGAGATCTTAGTGATGGAGTCAAATTTAGTATATTAATTTTAATATGTGTGTGGCGATCTGTTAAAAAAATATATTAAAATCTCGGCATTCAAAGGGTTAATATCACGAACGTGTGTAGTCTCATATTATAGGCCAACTACAATAACCATTTTTAACACACCAATTGATTTTTTTTTTGATTTTTTTTTTAAATTTGAAATTTTCAGAAAACAGTCAGATACATGCACTACGACCATTTAAAGGGAAATCAAGAGAAAAAATCATGTTCAACAAAACTTTCACCTCATCGGCAAAATGTTCAAGTAAGTGATTGGAAATTTCATGAGAACAAAAATAGAAGAAGAAGATATCAAAATTAAAGTAGAAGGAGAAGAAAATAAAATGCTTTCTTCTGTTTTTATTCTCAAACTCCTGCACATAAGTAGCAAACAGTCCAGAGAACGGTATTCGTTGTGTGATGGCTTGCATGTTTGCTGCGATTTATGTGCATTTCTGTCTGACGTATCTAAGTTCTACTTGATTCCTGGATCACTTTGATCCTAGATGGATAAAAAGCCAACCCGCATAGTCTCCTCAGTCGCCTTTTACGACATGCAACTATTTGAAGTGTTGATATTCTTTGCTCCCCTTTCGGGCCCTAGTAACACATAGGTAGTTAAAAAAATACAGTCGAATACAAGTTCATCAAATGTTTTGTGTCACAGATGATGGGCGAATCACTCATGTTGAAGCAATATTATAGTTGAGTTGTCTTTCTTATTTAGACTTGTACATTTATGAACCGGACATGTATCAGACAACACCAATCTTGGTAGTTAATGAGTTTGCCTCTCTTTTGGAGAGGCGTGCCTCTTTCAACCAGCGGACAAAGTCCAATTAGGTTATATTAGGACACACTACCATAAAATATTAGAGGTAACAAAGACCCCATCAATATATAACAACACCAATCTCCCAGTGGTGCCGTATTATATAAAGAGAGAAAAGACATGGCCATGTGTTTTTGCTTCGTTCTTCCCCGTATATTAGGCAGTCAGCAACAAGTGTTTATCTGCTATAATGCTGGTAGCACAGATGGCACAAATATATCGATTTTATATTTGTGATATAAGTGGTGATGATATCTGCTATGTCCTGTGTGTAGTCGGAAAGCGGTTACGTGGTACATTCTGAAGAACTGATGGTAGTAATCCATATTTGGATCTGAGTGGTCATGTTTCCACTTTGATTTGAGAATTGTTGTACCCGTTGCTTTGGCTACCTGAGACGTCGTTCCTATGTAACACTGTTGCAATGCCCCTCCTTGTTTTGTGAGTTTGTCTGCTGGTTAATTTCCTGCCATGTTGCAAAGTGCTGGTATCCACTGGATTGCATACTCTGTGATAACACTGGGCTAATTTTTAAAAGGAGTCTACCATCACACACAAAGCCCTGTTATTTTGGGTCCACGTAGTTTCTATTACTGAAAGGGCATATTTGATTTATGATTCTAATTTTTAAGGAACACTATCTATCTAAACGATGTAGCCCTTGTTTGCCTTGCGGCGTCAGGGGTAGAAGAGTTCACTGGAGATGGCCTTCTTGTGTGCTGTTTGTAAGCTTGTTCCTGTGGCTTCTTTGATTTCTGTGATCCACCTTTTACATGGTCTGTCTTATAACCGTTATGTCCATGTGTCATGTCCATCTGTGGCATTCTGTCTGTTGGTTGTCTGGAAGCGCGTGAAAACCACCTGATCTGTTATCTTGTGATGTGTTCCAATACTGGTATTTTTATTGGCTATCTGCCTGATGTTATCGTTTCTAATTCTATCTGTTAATGACACTCCGAGTATTTTTCGTAGACATGTCATTTCTGCTGTCACTATTTTTCTTATGTCTTGTACTTTAATTGTCCAGGTTTGCCACTGGTCACTCAGTGATGGGATAATAATAGTCTTGTATAATGCAACTTTAGTGTCTATGTTTACATTTGTGTTCTTAAAAATACGTGTCATCGGTCCTTTGATCTGGTATGTTTTGTTACGTCTATTTTGTATCTCTTTGCTTCTTTTCCCTTCACTAGATATAATGCTTCCTAAGACAGTAAAATCATTTCCTGTTTAAGGTGTTTATTATCGATGGAGATAGTGATATTTCTTTCTTTCTTTGCTATTGCCATTATTTCGGTCTTTTCAATATTGTGTGTGTGACATGTTGTGTGGAGCCTGTTCATATGTTCTCGTAATTGTTCTTCTGATGTCGCTATTAGTACTTGGTCGTCGTTTGATATTTACAGACTTCTTCTGAGAACTCTCCATTGTTTCCTACGAGCAGTATTACTACTACTAGTTTATACACAGTCTTTTCACTCCAAATGGTTAAACCGTGTTCTAATTAATCCCATTCAGAAAATAAATCACATGGTACATCTAGAAAACGATGAAACACAGAAACTTTGCTTCCTTTTCGGCAAGCAGAGATAGCAAACCGCCATCGATCACAAGTTCAACATTGGACTATATTAAGGAACACTGAACTATTTAAAGTGGAGGACAGTTGTGGCATTTGTTAAACACACACACACTCTCTCTCTCTTTCCCGATGCAACCATATTCTTGTTGCAAGATAAATCAAGACAATTGTTCATGTCTTCTTCTTTAGCTCCCCGTACTTGTACTTCTATTGCTTTTATTCTTTTCTATACTCGTATTTCCATTTCTGTAAGTTTACAGTAGACAAAATAATGTTATGTATTCTATATTGATGTTCTGTGTTTGTCTGTCTTGAAAAAGACATTTTGAATGAAATGTCAATTTGTTTCATCTTGTGTTAAGCTTTTATTTAACACTCTGTTCTTATTTTATATATATATATATATATATATATCGATTACAACACACGTGGGGCATTTTTACGATGAATTTGTCTGAGAAATTAAGTCATATAAATAGGAAGCGTTGAGTAGTTAAAGACACAATCATAAGACAGTAGGTGAGATTTGAACGAGATCAGTTCAGATGATACCTTTTCGCCTCACAACTTGAGTTTTCTAAAATTGACCACATACCATCTAAGAGCTATTCTGTTTATTCGTCTACATTCGTTCTCAAACTCATGCATATTACCAGGATGTAGCCCGTAGACGGGTATGCGTTGTGTCATTGTATACAGCATTGCTGCGATATATGTGGTCCTTTCGACCTGACACTTTCAACTTCAGCTTGGCTTTGGGTCACTTTGACCCTATAAGGAATAGGACAGCCAACTCACCGCATAACCTCCTTACTGCCTCTTACGACATGCATGGAAGGTTGCATGTATTGCTATTCTTTTCTTACCTCTCGGGCTCCGGTAACACACGGGTGTCAGAGTTATTAAATTAATATTCAAAAATATCAGATCTGTAACTTACCACCTGAAAATCGAAACATTAGAATATAATCTTGCACTGTAAGAGAAAGATTATAACTTGCCCATCCGTATGATCTAGTATATATGGTTGGCATTGGGGAGAACAAGCATAAGGTTATCTCTGGAGCTGCGTCAACACACCAGTCCACTACTGTTGTTAGTATATTATGCCAGGAATTTATGCATTCGTTTTCAAATTGCCACTGCATCTCTCTTGTAGAAGAACAATGACACTACTATATTTCTAGCAGAATGTAGTACAGAGAAAGGAGATTTCATGAGTTCCGCTCTTTTATTTGTGCATATAACCTATAATATATCATATTCCAACAGTAGAATATGTATAGTACATTTAGTGTTTACAATTTCCACTGATAAGTGGACGCCCGTAACCACATTAGTAAGCCAGAATGTGCGTCACAACCTATTGACCAGCGTCTCTTGCCAGCACGCTTTTTTTAAAATGTGGTCACGCGTCCAAATCATGACTATATGCGATATAGAAGACCTCTGCACAGAATTCATTAGTACAATTTGTTACGTTTTTTTTAAATTATTGTCACGTATCCGTTGGTCACTATTTATATATTTGGAGTCGCGGTTGCTATTTTTGGCATGCGACGTCAAGTATATAAATAGTCTATTGTCTATTGTCTTTCCCCAGGTGGTATGTAATCCACTCTTGCCGTTAAGCTTAGGGGGGATTGGAGCTTGAGCTTGCGTTCTATCGCCAGATGTGTGGACTCGGCTGTGCTATGACCGTGTCTGTACAGGATATCCCTGACGTTTTCTATCCATCTTTTCCGTAGTCTACCTCTGGCTTTGTACCCTGATCTCATTTGGTTATATGCTTGTACGGACAACTTTTCGTGTTGCATTCTCATAATGTGGCCAAACCACTTGATCTGTTCTCTCTCTATGTAATCTGTACAAGATATTATACATATTTTTTCCCTGGTGTATTGATTTCGCAATCTATCAAGCCTGGTGACCCCAAGAATTTCCTCACGAATTTCATCTCACATGTCACTATCTTTCTGTAATGTGAAGATGAGAGAGCCCAGGATATAATATAAATAGTGACAAGCGGAAATTACGACAATAATAAAAAGTAACGAATGAAGACCTAAGTAATTATGTGCAACGGTCTTCTATTGCAGACGGTCATGTTCTATTATGAGGACATTTCCTTAGGACATTTCCACAAATAAATTATCCCTTGGAAATTTCTTATCCTTCCTTAATATATTTTGATCACTATAAAAAGGGGGAATGCAATGATCACCGTGGAAGGGCCTAAATGGCAATTGTAACTGCTTCATGCAGGTGAAGAGTTAATGCTTGATTTATTTTTGTTTCAACAATTTGCCTATTAAGTCCACGAATACACTTTGCTATTTCAATAACTTTCTTTGTTTATCTTAACACTTGCAGCGATTTCTTTGATTCCACGCACGGACTCAGCACCACAGACACAGCATAAACTAGCGAAGTCTCTACCAGCTAAGGTTAATACTCTTGTAAATCTGTTTGTTTCCTTCTGTTAAACCCTGCTAACAAATATGGCTCATGCGTACTGAGTCAATCATCTTGGCACGGATCTCTAGATGCCAGAAGGCATGCTACTGCGTCACAAAAACAGTATGTTGGCAACAAACATTGCCAGGACTTTCTTTACATTGCTTTGCGTAGTATAATGTGTATTGCCAGCCAACACACACGCACGGAAAACGTCAGATAAATCAAAATAAGTGACATTGCATGAGACCAGTACGCATGACTATTCCTGAGAAAGACTTTGTATATACGAGTATACGAGTCTGATACATTTTTTATTTATACCAGGGAAAATTTGTTCAAAGACGGGAAATCCCAAAATGAGTGTTGACAACAAACTGTTTATGTGACTCCGTAACATGTTCTTTTGTATATCTACATGTATTTACATGTATATATGTATTTGCGTTAACGTAACTTTGTTCATTAGCCAATGAATAGCACGGAGAAATTCGGATCAGACAAGATAAGTGATGCCGAGAACAACACAAAAGACATATTCTGGAGAAGGACTTGAGTTCTGCTGCCGTTTATGAGCAATAGGTTAACTAGATATTTTTCTTCTCCTGTCCATGTGAAATATATTTATATGTAAAATGGTTCTGTTTATATACACAATACCTAACCATTATTTAAAAGTTTCAGCCATAAGTTAAATTGTATCAAATGTTATAGTTGTATCGATCACCAGGAATCATGAGAGATTAGCTCTTATTTCCTATATACTATGATGTTTTGCTTTATTTCATACGCAGAAGACTAACTCTCAGCGGTGTACAATGCTTTGAGAAGAAAGAAATTTCTTACTCAGAGGGGTTAAATTCTAGGGGTTTATAGCTGCAGATCAGATGACATCTTCACAGAATTAATTAGGACTTCATTCCTTACGTTTTTGATTATTATAGTGTTTCCGTTGGTCGCTATTTATATATTTAGAGTCGCCTTGGCTATTTTTGGCATGCGACTCCAAGTATATAAATAGTTGTTTGTTTGTTTTGCGTTCGCTCCATTGTAACCAGCACGGATATCCGTGCGATTTCCGCCGGGAGCGTAATTACGTTGTGCCACCGTTATGCGCCTTGTAGGCCTAGCACATCCGATTTCGGCATGCCTTGACAATTTAGTTGGGCTACCCTAGCCTGTGACAGCCTCAATATCTGTCTCCAGGCATGCGTGTATTTGGTGACTCTTCGTCCAGACGATTTTTGCTCTCGTCTGTCTTGCACGAGGTGTTCCACTGTCTATGAACTTGCCTCGTGTAATTGGACATACTGTGTCTGTGCCCATTGGGTACTGAACCGTTTCTCATCCGTGAGCCTGGTTCCTTAAGGGAAAGAACTCATCAGAAGAGTTGGACTCTGGCTCTTTCGCCCTCTTAGCTGAGGTGTCATTCACCGACATCGTGTACCCCTTGTCCAAGTTCGAGTCTCACACCACGCGTTTGAGAGCAAGGCGTTCTCGAGCTAAGCGACCTTGTCCCAATAGCGCCTGGGCCCATCAGGTACTGAACCCTTTCTCTCTGCAGGTGTATTTCCGGTGTAGGAAAACCTGACAGTAGAGTTGGGCCAGGACTGCCATCGTTGTCTCTTTTGTGCCTGAGCCCATCGGATACGGGACCCTTTCTCTTCGCGAGCATATTTCCGGTTTAGGAAGGCTCGACATTAGAGTTGGGTTAGGATTTCTTGCTTTTCCGAACACCAATGATTGGGTCTGGGTCTCTATCAGTAAGGGGCACAGGTAACTAGAAGCTCGTCTCAAGCTGGCAGAGCTTGTAGTTCCTCTTTCCTAGGAACTTTTCACTTTCTATTTGCAGTTCGCGCTGCCCTCTAGCGCTGTTCTGCCCTTTCATTGTTTCATTGTACTCAGTATGAAATCTATTTGTCTCTCGCCATGCATCTACCTTTACGTGCACTTTACATTGGCCGCCCCTTCAATGTTCGGACTGGACTGACTAGCTTCACTGTATGTCGACAGTGTCGCTATATGTGGTGATGCTGGTGGTGTCGGAGATATTGTCTGTCTCTTATGCAGTCAAATCTCTTTCCAACTGCTACCTCCACATTCTCGGGCACGATCCCCAAATGATTTGGCCAGAATCAGCTCGAGCTGCTTTATTTCTGTTTCCAGGGTGCACCGAGAGGAGGTACATTTAGGATCTTGGTTATCTGCTAACCCTGGGTCCGCATAGAGCAATGCGTTCCCTTTGCACCCCATATAAATAGTGACCAACGACAATAATTTTTAAAAAGAAACAAATAAAGGCATAATTAATTCTGTGCAGATGTCTTTTATTGCAGAAGGTCATATATAAAGACCTCTCCCATACATGAAATGAAAAAAAAAACACCCTTACCGTACAGGCAGGATTTATAAGTCTATGATCCATCTATAAAAGTACAAGAGCGTGCTAGCACACACAGTGAAGACCAGATTCTGTGACCTAGTCGGCGGAAGGCTGAAGAGAAGCAGTTTTTATTCACTGATCCAAAACACTAAACAGAGAATACAATGATGAATTACCACATATAACAAAATAAATAACACCAACATCTTTTCCCAGTTCTGTGAAAGAAATACCAAAATCTCACTATCAGAACTATCATAAACAACACCTACACTAAGAGATATTCAGAAAGTCAAAACAGTGGATTTACGTAGGGAATTGGCGGTCATTGGAAAGATTTAAAATGCGGGCATCACTGCGAAAACTCACGCTTATTTTTGTCCCCGGACTTGCGGTCGTGGAGGGAAACGAGCGGACCGACAAATTAGCTAGCCTTGCTACCACAACATACGGTCAGCTTATGGATCGAGCAGACATATTCATTGCTCTTTGTGAGTCCTCACGATCAAAAGATTTTGAGGAATAAGCATGAGTCAATATCGAAAATGCTAGAATTGGGAGTGAAGATGAGCGTGGCCCGAAGAGAACTCCTGACAAAAATTTCAAAAAGAGCAGTAAATCAACATAGAACCGGAACCATCAGCCGTTATACCCTGAGAGATTTACTGAAGTGGAGATCGTAGGAGCTATGGACGTTTCCGGTGTGTGAAGATGATAATCAACAGACCCAATACCTATTACCTAATACACTAAGAGAGAACTGAAAACGCCCCAAAGAAAACAATAGTATGCAACATGATTGAAAATATATACCCTAGAAAAGCGTGGATACAAGTATATACTGATTGCTCGACAACCAGAGCAGTGAAGAATGGAGGTGCTGGAATGTACAGAAAATATACAGAAAAAAATGAATTCACATGCTGAGCAACTGGAATTTTCTGCTTCAACGATTCTGCAGAAATAAAGGCCATTAACATTGCTGCAGAAATAATTAAAAACACAAGCACCCATTGTCAACTGGTGGTGTTTCTTGTCTGTCTTTCAATGTCTGTCTTACATCCCTTGACAGGGATAAACTGCCAGACCTGAAGAAAGCCATTTGAGAAGTGAGCATCCAAGGAAGGCTTATTACTACAATGGATTTCATCCCACTGAGGCATACCAGAAAATTAAAAGGCAAAAAGAGAACTGGCTCATAAAGACAGATATTCACAAAATCTGTATTAGAGCACCCAGAAGCTTTCAAATACAACATCATATATCAAGAAATCTGGACTTGCTGTGTAGACATGTTAAACTGCAAACAAGAAGACCATGAAGACGGTTTGTTTGTAAATAATACATTATTCAAGCTATTTTCGTGAAGAGCTCCGGGAATTATGACCGATTAACCTTTTATTTTCTATGTGCCATTTGAAAAAGCATCAGGAATTTTTTTTTAAATATTCAGAGTACTGCATATCGCATTGGTAATATCCAGCTATTTGATATGACATTTTCTACCCAATAGGATGTGGGTGCATGTAAAATATGAAAGGTATGTTCCATTATTTTGTATGTAGACATCCAATCACCTGAAAGCCTACAACCATTTAGTGGTATCAATGTCGACCACTGTTGACCTCACAATTCATATGACAAAATGGCTTTAATATGGCCACTATTGACCACACAGTCCATATTACAGAATGGCTTCAATACGGCCATTATTTACCATATAGTTCATATCACATAATGACTTCAATGCGGCCGGTATTGATAACACAGTTCACATGACAGAATGGCTTCAACACCGCCACTATTGACCACACAGCTCACATGACAGAATTACTTCAATACGGCCACTATTTATAACACAGTTTTTTAAATGACAGAATGGCTTCGATATGGCCACTTTTGATCACATGGTCCATGTAACACACAGACCACATGAAATGGCATGACGTCAATATTGGGGGAGATATCTTAGATACATTGTATATGTATGTGTGCTAATATCACAATAATAAATGATATTGTTTTTTTCCTTCATTTATGGCTGCTTTTTTAAGCGAGATGTAAACAGACTTATCAAGGAGAACATGGGTGAGTGTATGTTTGTATACAGTTGGGGGGGGGAGACATGAGAGAGGGGGGTGGGAATAAGAGATAAGGAATAATGGATGGAGAAAGAGATAAGAGCAGGGATGAAAAGATAAAGGAATTAGAATGGAGTAAGAAATCAAAAGGACAAAACATGAATGGAGTATATTGGTAAGGCAAAAGGAGACAGTAGGACTATAAAGGAAGATTAATGAAGAACTTCCATGAGTAGGACGGAAATAAATATGGATGAAATAATCCCTATAGCTGTGAGCAGGTATCTCTTGAAAGCCCATAGTTTTTCTGACAAAATTGAAGGTTCTTTTCTATTGTATGAATGAGGTAACACACTGACTCATATAAGTTTGCCTCAAAGACATGGTTGTGTAGGGAGATTGAGGTAATACACCTCTTCATGTAAAGTTGCCTCAAAGACATGGTTGGGTAGGGAGATTGAGGTAACACGCTGCTTCATGTAAAGTTGCCTCAAAGAGATGGTTGGGTAGGGAGATTGAGGTAACACACTGCTTCATGTAAAGTTGCCTCAAAGAGATGGTTGGGTAGGGAGATTGAGGTAACACACTGTTTCATGTAAAGTTGCCTCAAAGACATGGTTGTGTAGGGAGATTGAGGTAACACACTGCTTCATGTACGGTTGCCTCAAAGACATGGTTGGGTAGGGAGATTGAGGTAACACACTGCTTCATGTACGGTTGCCTCAAAGACATGGCTATGTAGGGAGATTGAGGTAACACACTGCTTCATGTACGGTTGCCTCAAAGACATGGTTGGATAGGGAGATTGAGGTAACACGCTGCTTCGTGTACGGTTGCCTCAAAGATATGGTTGGTAGGGAGGTTGAGGTAACACACTGCTTCATGTAAAGTTGCCTCAAAGACATGGTTGGGTAGGGAGATTGAGGTAACAAACTGTTTCATGTAAAGTTGACTCAAAGACATGGCTGTGTGGGATATTTATGGATACATGTTTACTATCCGAAGGGAGACATTCCAGTGCACTAGTTTCCCAGGATTATCATGTCCTGCCAGGAGCACAGCACACACTTCTATGCCAACTATCTCCTCATTCGTCTGTCAGATTCGTTGACTCATCTGCAGTGATGGCAGATCTAGGATTCCCCGTCACCTACACGTCTGCCACATTAGGACAAATATGTAATGTCCACTTGCCTGAATGTCTTCATCATCCGTAGGAATTATTTGATAGAAGACAAAAGTAAGAAATTGAAACAAGATATGACAATGATTTTTTCACAGGTGACAGGTTGTCAGCACATCCCCCAACTTTCCTTAATCACCTTCTACAACATGTCTAGAACGTAGAAAGTGGTCCTATTCTTTGCACCCTGAACTAGAAGTCCAGGCCATGGTTCCCACATGGGCGACGGAGACAGATAAATAAATATAAGCAACACAAAAACAAAAATGGGTTAATATGCAGTTTAATGTTAAACAAATATACAGAATTGATATTTCGACCAAAGGGTCTTAATCAATATAAACTGCTTGTTTGTTGTTTGGATTCTCGGGAATTATGAGTTATAAAGTAATTTGGAGATAGCCAAGAGAAAAAATTAGATAAGGGAGGGAAAGTTGAGAGAAAGAAAAGAGAGAAGGATACAGCTGAATTTCAGATGTGTTAAGCAATTGGCGCAAATTAGAGATGCAACACATCCCGTTATGTGCTATATCCTGCTGGAATTCTAGAAGGACCATTGTCCTGCTACAAGAGAGATCCAGTGGGAGTTTGAGAATGAACATTTACAAAGGATATGTTGAAGAGAAGGGCTGTTGAAAAAGTATAGACTGAAATGAGAAAAGAGGACTGGAGTTGATGGTGGGTCCAAGATGGGAAGGAGATGAAAGTGAAAGATGAGAAGAATTAAAAATAGAGGCCTGGCAGACCAAGGAGACAGAAAGAAAGAGAAGAGGACAATAAGAAGTGAAAGTGATATCAAATTGAAATAATGTATTAGAAAGAATGGTATAGAAACGAGCAAGATATGACGTGGATAGATATGGAAAAAAAGAATGGTAAGAGAGCAGAAAGATGAAGAGACAGAAAAACGAAAATGTGGGAGATGAATTGGAGAGAGTAATAGAAAGAAAGAAGTTTATAGGCAAGCAGGCATACACTGGCCAGAGACATGTGCATAAATTATTCGATGTCGCTGGTCCATCGTCTTCTTATTCTTCCTCTTTTTCTCTTGCCTTGCACTCTGCCCTCTAGAATCAGCCTTTCGATACCATCATATCACTATAAGTGTCCAAACTACTCTATAGCTGCCTCCTTATGATGATAGTTAGAAGAAACCGTTCATTTAGTTTCAGTAATTTCAAAACTTCAATGTTCTTCTTTTTCTTCTCATTTCAAATGAATTTATTCTTTTGGATATTATCTTGTTTAAAGTCCAAGTCTCGCATCCATATGTTGCCACTGGAAAAACACATGATTATAAAAGGGTTACTTTAGTGTCGTTATTACTACTTTTCTATAGCTTTCTCATTTGTGTTAAGTGTTGTAGTTACGAGTATTATTCTAAACTCGACTGAACAATCTCCGGAACTGTTTATATATGCTCCCAGCTATTCGAATTTGTTCACACATTCTAGATCTATATATATATATATATATATATATATATATATATATATATACACGCATGCTAAATGTAAATAGAAATCTATGCAAACAAGATGATGAAGCTAAATATGAAAGAAGGGCAGTCATCATATTTCTGAGCATGAAATGATAATACAGGGTTTGAGAGAACGGCGTCATAACTAGGAATATTAGTATGACAAGAAATAGAGGAAGCCAGAAGGAAAATAGCATATACAGTTTAGTAGTTAGTGTTTTGGTAACATAGTCCTGGTGGCCAATTGTTTGATTTCTATTGAGAATAACTATCTGTAACACAAAATTGATCCAAGAGTAACTGTATCTCAATAGATTTCTAGTAAAGTGAGATGAAAAGTGAAAACCCAGAGTACTGAAATTTTTTTAGAATAACTATAAACACACATGAACACATACAAAACTTGACATTTCAATCGAAGGACCTTCAACATGAATGATACACAACGCACACAATACACAAATGATCAACACAGCACACAATAGGTAAACGGGTGTACTGTCTTTTTGATCATGTAGTTGAACAGAATACATCTGATTTTTTAATGTTTTGTTTAATTTAGAAAACAATTTTTTTTCTTTTAATTTAGCTCAAAATTGTAATCTTTCAGAAACTTTTATTTCAAAACTTACTGTGCCGACCGTCTTGGCAAATAAATATGACGTAGGATTGTTAGTTGGAAAGGGCAGTTTTGCTGTTGTCATGGAATGCACGGACAAGTAAGTTAACTAATGTTTTCAATTATTCTTGTTACATTTGCTATTTACTTTTGACCACTGAGAACTGGCACACTAAAATTGAATCTTTACAATTGACCGACATTATTAGTCCAGTTAATAATAGATCTTTGATAATGTTCTGTTCTGTATGAATACAAGAAGAACTAAGACTGTTTTAGGGTGTGACTGACTATTTTGTCTCATAGGACACAGTGATAAAATATTCATTCTGAATGTGTATGTGTCAGACTGAAAGACGCGTATATGGCATTTGATATGGCATTTATGTTCTCTGGACTACATCCTGTTAGTCTGCATGAAATTAAGAACAGCTACAGAAGAAAGACATTTATATTTAATCACATTAAACATAATATAACTATTTATAACGTATTTATAATCAATATAAGGTAATACTGCAGTGAAACGGAACAACAATAGTACTTACGTAGAACATAGGTTTTTGATGTTTCACTTGAACACAACAGACCGATTATCACTTCTGTCGTTCTTCATTTCAAAGGTGATGGTCATCATGGTGTCCTCGATATCCAGGTTACTGCCCTTAGATCTTACACCACGAATGACAGATCTAAGTACGTTATTGAAAATCGATTTATTTTTTGAGTTAGATACCCTCAAGCCTTTTGCACTTGACTCCGATACATTAATTTGTTTAAATTTGTGTTCGTGTGTTCCTTTTTGTATGGCTATCCATGGTGTAGTGGGTAATAATTTGTTATATCTGTTATCATATCCCGTCCAATTTTAAATCAAAACCCGTTTCCATGGCTACATGTTTCGGCATAAATCATTTTCACCTTGAACTTCGTATTGTTTACATGTCAATAGTTATCTAGTGCCTCTGTGGTGGTATCATTGTTTTTACTATTTTCATTCCTTTTCACTGTTTGTTTTATATATTCTTGAGAAAGACCTAAAGGTTCGAAATGTTGAAAATGTCTTGTGTATTGTAATTTATATGTTTTCGTGTTTACACCTCATAATCATTTAGGCTTAGTGATAGTCCGTCTGTTGTGTTCAAGTGAAACACCAAAAACCTGTGTTCTACGTAAGTACTACCACAGAGACAGACATCCACATAAAGTTGTATGGGAGTCTTGAGTAGCTTTCAAATACAGCAACATTTATCAAGAAAACTGGTCTTGCTGTGTAGACATGTTAAACTGCATGAAAGATTTGGGCTCTTTATTACAACAACATTCATCTAAAGAACCTGACTTTCTGTATAATACAAGTAAATTTAAGTAGGAAGCCAGAGGACAATTTTTTAAAATTCATGAGACTAACGGGAATTGAACCAGTCCGTTCAACGGCAGAACCCCCATACTTTCTGTATAAACATGTTCAATTTTGAACAAGAAGGAGATCAAATATTACATTTCATTCTTATGATACTTGTCATTGATAATAGCTGACTTTTCATAGCTTGATCAGAATTTGATGCCCTAGTGCTAGTTATGCAAGCTAATTTTGATTATTATTTCAGGAAAACAAACAAAAAGTATGCTCTAAAAATTATCAGCAAGGAAAAATGCAAAGGAAAGGTAGGTTAAAATAAAAACATATAGGTACTTTGAAAAAAAACCCACAAGAAACGGCATGAAAAGAATGTATATTACTCTGTAAAAAAAACATTAAATTGATGTCTTAACCATAATGTCTTTATCAAGAAAAATACAGGACAAACAGAAAATAAACTATAAAAATATAAAAAATACAAGTGAATTCAACTAAGTAACCGTCAAGGTAATGTGAGGTAATTTAATTAACTTTATTATTTGTATTACTTATTGTTATTATTATTATGGTTGAATTTTTGGTCATCGTCGATTACGTCGGACGAACATCATCAATGTGAGATATGAACCAGCGTCATAGCACACGGTTTTTCATAAGTGCTCAGCTGCTTAATCAGCAGTTGAGCAGCGACTGCCTAACTAGCATCACCTACTCAGTAGAGATGGCACCATTCCTCGCCGTTCCTAGAGCACGAGCCCTGGTGCCCTACTTCCTGGTGGCTGTGTCAACCGCGGGAGTAGTTTTATTTTATTTCAAACCACGAATAACAGGTTGATTCGAAAGCTGGGTTTGCTGTTCAGTGGGCGAACGGCTTAACATTACACTTCTACTGCTTCCAAAGTCTAAACTGCAGACATTTAACCAAAAAATTCAACCAAAATTTCCAAGGCAACAATGTAAACTATTGGTCATAGTTTTACTGTAGACTGATTAATTGTTGATTGTCGTGATTAAAAATATAGAGCATGTGTAATCTTAATTGAAATTTGTGTAGGGCATACACAGCTATTATCAAAACATAGAAAATGTATAATCTGAAAAGAAAATAGTTGTTTATGTTTTATACAACCTTCATTTCAGAATTGTATGATCAGCTGTTGGCAACTTGCAACCTCGGCTGACATTCGGTTTTTCCAATCTAGTCTGTAGATAAAGGGGGGGGGGGTGTCGTCACAACCCTCTGCCATCCTTAAAAATTCATAACATGACATTCATTACTGGGAAACTATAAAAAAAAACGTATTCATCATTCCAACCCCCCTCCCCCCTTTTTACAATTTTTTTAGATAATTGGTCTCCTTAAAAACGTGTGAAATAAAAAATTACATGAGAACAAATATATTTTATAAATTACTTTTTTATGTTACCCCTTACCCTTCCCCCACTTCCTTATAGAAGACGTATCTTTGGTCCTCCTTCTATTGAATATCTACTGCACACTATGCTCAATTCTCTTCCGTAATAATTCAGACATGCACATATATTATCACAATCTTTGATTTAATGTCACGGCCGCAGAAATGTTTTCTTCGTAGGAGGGGGGGGGGGTAAAAATGTTATTCGCGTTTTTTTTTTTTTTTTTGTAAGAACAAGTCAATCTTCTTTTTTGGCCACTTCATGAGACAGGCAGGTTTAGAGAACATAGTCACAAAAGGCAAAATTGAAGGCAACAGAAACAGAGGGCGACAACGTGAGAAAATATTAGACAGTTTGACAACCTGGCACGACATGGAAACAACAACGATCTTGATACATAATACCGTGGACAGAGAGCTGTGGAGAGCCATGACTGCATACGCCAGCCGGCATGGCACCTGATGATGATGATGATGATTATCCTCTTTTTGATGAAAATATTTGATTATATTTTTGTGAACAATCGCTTGGGGGGGGGGGGGTGTCTTTTCTATCCGCCCTTGGCCAAGTTCTTAATACTAATAGTCGTTTTCCGATTATCTAAGTTCGAACAACCCCAGCCCTCCCCCCTAAAATCATATATTTACTGGCTTGATTGGTGTAGAACTTGTTAAATGTAATAACATTAAATTACATCACACAAAAAAATAATTTATATTCAATTAAATTTTGTTCGAAAGCTCGCAGTGTCGACAAATTTGCCCCTTTGTGTAATCTCTGGCACTGGTGCCCCGTTATATAAACTAAATTCGGTTGTGGCGTCCCCTTTCGTTCTCGCAACCAGGTCCGACTTCCATGTCCCCTGCCAATTTTCTCCAATGTCATCTTTGTCTAATCTCGAGAATTTATAATATAGCTATATGCTGGAAAATACATGTTTCACCATCTTGTCGGTACTGTATGTTGCAGATTCTGCAGCAAAATGAAGAAACATACTGAAATATTATAGAGCAAATGCTTTTATGTTTATATATATATAAGTGAACCGCGTAGTTAGCGCACTGGCTTCGCATATGAGTGGTCCTGGGTTCATTCCCCAGTTGAGGCGAAAATGTTTTTCAGATCGCAACGGCTCCCAGGTCGACCCATGCCTTAAATGGGTACCGTATTAATCCGGGAAGTAAAGACTGCGAGGGAGAGAAGATGGCTACCGCTTCTGAAATGTGAGATGTCCCAGTATCTACAAGCTTAATTGTTTGTTCTTGCAGTTATAGAATGACACCAGACACCTGCACTTTCCAAGATTTGTCCTGGTATCCATTTTCTAAGGCAGCTTTTTTATTTAAGGGGAAGCTTTGTGATGGAAAACGTGTCATCTCAAATGAAAATCCCTATTGAGGACAACTCCTTGAAGAGGAGATGGGAATTAGTCCAGCCAACAGAGATTGGAAACTAAAACTGGTCGGGTAATCCCATATATCAAGCGTGACCACAGTCCTACCCAAGCAAGTATGGGTTCTGAAATCGGAGATATCAGGCAGAGGTGCGCTCCAGCAACGATGGGTACTATGCTTATTTAATATGTCTGCACGAATTACTTGCTGTGTAGAGATGTTAAACTGCGAACGAGAAGAAGAAATGGACATGAAACTCTGATCCACAAGGATAGAAATATCACTAAGCATTGCACTGCCACGGCCCTGTAACTGTAGAATATCCTAACAGTGTCATTATTTTTACAGTTTTTACTATTTGTTCACTTACTGTTTGTCTTGTATTTCACTGAAATGAAGGCCTTAAGGTTGAAACTGTTTTGTATATTGTTGTTTGTATTAGTTCGTACCCAATACCCTGTAGACTGATAGTCTGTGCGTTCATTGTAAAGCTGATGGACCTCGTGGTTTAAGTAAGTACTAACACTGGAGTAGGTGATTAATACATTAGCTAAAAATTAGGGATTTCCTTAAAAATATACTTGTAAGCAAGACTTCATGACTCAGGATCGAACCAGCAATCTCTTGAACTTGGGGCAGTTGGTTTAACCACTATGTCAGGAAGATCCTCAAAGATGAGGAAGACGATTATGCTAACATGTTTTAATGCTTGTTTCAACTGTTTTAAAAGGGATAATGCTTCATCTGTGGCAGGAGGACATAATAGATAATGAAGTTCGCATCCTTCGATGTGTCAAACACCCAAACATTATCCGTCTTGTCGAGGACTACTCCAGTCAGAACCAGATCTTCTGTATCATGGAACTTGTCAAGGTTTGTAGCCATTTCAAAAGTTCATTTAATATTGATCTGTCTTTACTTTTTAGTCTTGCATCTTTTTTTTTGTGTATCTGTTCTCAAATATCATCTGGATCTCTCTTGTAGCAGTGCAATGATCACACTTAATTTCCAACAGGATGCAGTCCAAAGAATGGTCATATTTTAAGTCACCGTTTTATTTGCGTCAATCATAGCAAACAACCTTACTTTGGGTGTTGTATCTAATACATGGCACCAGGTAATCATTTTCTGGCCACAGGACACACAAGTCTGTGTTGACATCTATACCATAAATACAAGATTTGCGCAATATATATATATGTACACTTGTGGTTCCAACCCATGGCAACTAAGCATTTTCTACAAACCTGCCCAAAATATTATAATGAACAGAGAAGCACATGACTCTGTTCAGCTTCCTTTCATGAAAAACTTGATGGCTCTGTCTGGAATTTGGTGTTCACTGCTGCCTTTGCCAGATTTCTCATCAAAGCGGAAGTCTAAATAGCCAACAAGGAAGAAGTTGCTGGTACGTTTGGTTTTACGAGTTACGCTTAATGTTGGACATCCATATCCTCCAAATAGCTAGTAGACCAGCCATGCGTATGCAACTTGTTTTTCAACATTGCTCGCACTGTACACTGTTCCTTTTTATAAATCTGAATACTAGCTACAGTCAACAATGCTTGAAATTTTTGCCACTGTAAGAGTCAATATAGACTTGACCACAGAAGCTCAAGAACTTTATATTCTTAATTATATTTCTTCATGTATCTTTTTTTACATTAGTGCTCCAACTCACATTGCATATCGCAAATAGATTTTTTCCGCACGATGTAGTCTTAAGAAAGTGAGGCAGCTCACTTGTTAGAGAGTTAGCTTCCAATTCATGTGCTCCAATGTACAATTTCCTAACCACTAATGGGTCCTAGGTTGACCACACTTAAGGAAATTGATAACAGATTATCTGGGAATGTAAAGTTGGTGGGTGTGACGCTGACAATAGCATCCCTAAGTATGCTATTTCTCAAAGAAAAAATACGACCCAAAACTGTATTCCCTAATAAGCATCAATGGCATTGAAATTATAAATTTTACTTTTACTAATGGCCTGACACATTCGTCTTCAGTGTAGCAACTGAAACATTCAGCGTTTTATCACTTCCACTGAACGGTGGACGTCCATAGCCATATCGCTTAGATAAAACTCAGGAGAGAGAGTGTGGTTGACGATTAACGCAACTCTTCCACACTATAAACCAACTTCAGCGCTAGTCATTTCTCAACCCATTTATTTATTTATCTTTATCAGATACATTCTATTGTTGTCAATTCTGTAAAAGAACATTTTGTGCGCGCATTGGACTTGCTAGTCATTTAAAAACGCACTATTAACTTTATTATTTTATTATTTATTGTTATTATTATTATGGTTGAGTTTTTGGTCATCGTCGATCACGACGGACGAACATCATCATCGCTAGTATGCCATCCATACATCTCAACCTGTGTCCATCCTACATTCTGTTCACCAAGTTCAAAGTACTGCATAACTCAGGACTGATCTTGAGTCCTGACATTCCTTCTATTCTTCCTGGCATACCAAATACCTAGCAATACCTAATCATTAATAAGCTAAAACCGCCAGTTATTCTCACCAAACATGCTAGTAAATTGATAAATCATCAATGTCTTCGGTGATTACTAAATATATTGTGGCAGGGCAGGAAAATCTTTACTGTAGTCATGAATTAAATATCAAGAATTATTTAGCAATTAATATTGGCGTGAGAAGAGGAAACAAATACGAAAGTCCTACATAACTGGTTAAGACATGTTATGAGATACCATTCCATCTCAAAGATTATACTGCTGAGAACATTGAGGATGGAAGGAGAAAAGGTGAAAAATGAAAACTTGGCTTAACAACATGAAGGAATGGTCAAGGTTGAATGTCTCTACACTCATTCTTGTATATGGATGTTTCACTTGCCTTTTCATTGATGACTTATATGTGTAACACCTGCAACAGTTTATACGTTTTATTTATTATAAATTTTCCCAAAAATGTAGGTAGCAAATACAACATTTAAAACAATATAACAAATGTATGTAATATCGTTACTATTTATAGGTGTCGTTGGATGGTAGAAAAGATCAGAAACGGAATTGGTTAAAATTGTGTATTTTCAGACAACAATGGGGAGTGTAGCATAGTCAGTTCGATCTTACTCTGACACGCATGTGGTTGCGTCTGTGGGTCTCACCAATGGCCCACTAGACATACCACCCATGCAACAGAAAACCTTAGTGGATGACATGCCGTTATATTGAGGTTATCTTCTTATAGAAGCTTCATGGCACGTCATCTATACAATTATGCTTTTATTTTGTCGTTGAAATATGTTTCATGTTTACCTGAATATATATGTATGGTTGGGAGGGAACCAGAGATGTACTGTGCAGCACTGGGGAGAAGGAAACTGACAGCACTGTTTTTTCCTATGGCTGAAACCCATCATAGAGGCATAGTGACTCTGGACGTGACAATTCTTTTGACTTGAACATTTGGTTGCATGCCTGAAGCAATAGAGAAGTTCGGCATAACCAGTAGTCAATTGTTGGCGGGGAATGAGCACAGTGAGCCCTATCTTGGCTACAGTGGCTACGAGCAGTGCATAGGTTGAAACCTACCTTCCTGGAGGTGTGATAGTTATTCTCTGGCTCTGTCCCTGGGTGGGCCGAAAATTCACAGACTTCCCAGCAATATAATGTCATTTAATGGCATTAGGTCAATGGTCATGAGCCCATGGACCGCGGGATCAGCAACCAACCAACCAACCAACCATCTTACTCTGGCACCACAGTTTCTGCTCTACACCCAATCTCAATTATGTTTTATGAATGATACAGTCAACTATTTTTGTTTACTAGGGAGGAGATTTATTTGATGCTATCGCACATTCCACAACAAAGTATACCGAACAGGATGCAAGCTACATGCTCTACAACCTGGCCAGTGCGCTGCAGTATCTGCATGCGTTGTATATTGTACACAGGGATGTTAAGCCAGAGAATATACTGGTAAATAATGTACTTGTAGCAGTATATCTACTACTTAGTGGTAATATAAATAGTTGTAGTGGCAGTAGTAGTAGTGGTAGTAGTAATAGTAGTAGTAGTGGTAGTAGTAATAGTAGTAGTAGTGGTAGTAGTAATAGTAGTAGTAGTGGTAGTAGTAATAGTAGTAGTAGTGGTAGTAGTAATAATAGTAGTAGTAGTGGTAGTAGTAATAGTAGTAGTAGTGGTAGTAGTAATAGTAGTAGTAGTGGTAGTAGTAATAGTAGTAGTAGTGGTAGTAGTAATAGTAGTAGTAGTGGTAGTAGTAATAGTAGTAGTAGTGGTAGTAGTAATAGTAGTAGTAGTGGTAGTAGTAATAGTAGTAGTAGTGGTAGTAGTAATAGTAGTAGTAGTGGTAGTAGTAATAGTAGTAGTAGTGGTAGTAGTAATAGTAGTAGTAGTGGTAGTAGTAATAGTAGTAGTAGTGGTAGTAGTAATAGTAGTAGTAGTGGTAGTAGTAATAGTAGTAGTAGTGGTAGTAGTAATAGTAGTAGTAGTGGTAGTAGTAATAGTAGTAGTAGTGGTAGTAGTAATAGTAGTAGTAGTGGTAGTAGTAATAGTAGTAGTAGTGGTAGTAGTAATAGTAGTAGTAGTGGTAGTAGTAATAGTAGTAGTAGTGGTAGTAGTAATAGTAGTAGTAGTGGTAGTAGTAATAGTAGTAGTAGTGGTAGTAGTAATAGTAGTAGTAGTGGTAGTAGTAATAGTAGTAGTAGTGGTAGTAGTAATAGTAGTAGTAGTACCGCTAGTAGTAACAGCAGCAGTAGCAGTAGCAGTCGTAGTTGTAGTGACAGTAGTAACAGTTGTAGTGGTCATAGTTTTAGTGGCAGCTGTTGTAGTAGTAGTGATTGGTGGTAGTAGTAGTTGCAGTGGTGGTAATAGTAGTGGTTGTAGTACTAGTTGTAGTGGTATTTGTAGTGGAAGTGGTAGTTTAGTGGAGGTAGTGGTGTTGGTAATTATAGTTTTAGTAGTGGTAGTTGTAGTTGTCGCGGTAGTAGTAGAAGTAGTAGGTATAGTTGTAGTGATAGCAGCAGTGGTTGTGGTGGTAATTGTAAGTAATGGCAGTAGTAATATTTGGTAGCTGTATCTGTAGTGGTAGTAGTAGTGGTGGTAGTAGTTTATGTGGTAGTTGTAGTTGTAGTGATGGTAGTCGTAGTTGTAGTGGTAGAAATAGTGGTGGTAGGTGTAATTGTAGTAGTAGTTGTTGTAGTGGTGATAGTTGTAGTGGTAATTGTAGTGGTGGTAATTGTTGTGGTAGTAGTAGTAGTATTAATAATGATAGGTGTTGTAGTAGAAGTAGTGTGTTTTTAAGTTATTCGTAAAACTTTATCACCATATCTTTTCATTCTTCGTCAAATGGATCATAGCATTTTTTTGGTTCTCTCTCTTACTACTTGTTTGATACTTTTGCTAATTATTTATAAAATTTTCACATTCATATATACCCAATATTTATATATACCTTCTTTTAACTGGATATATTCTTATTTTTTTTCCTCCTATCTTAAACGTTTCTTGTTTTCCCTATAGCTAAAGAATTTTCTGTTTTTTATTGTATCTGAAGTTTCCTGTTTTTCCTGTTCACTGAAACGTCTCTAAGCACATTTTTTTAAACTGCGATATTTGAGCTGAAAGTTTAGTTCTTTCTCCCCGCTCTCTCCCAATAAAATAATTTTATATTATTCCTTCTCACTGAATATCTTCTTAGATTTACTTATGCAACTGAATAGTTTCTTTTTTTCCCCTTTTTAACGGCAACATTTTCTACTTTTATCTGAAAATTTCTGATTTTTGTCTTTTAATTGAGAAGTTCATATTTTTGTCTTTTAATTGAGAAGTTCATATTTTTGTCTTTTAATTGAGAAGTTCATATTTTTGTCTTCCTTTTAACAGTTTTCTTATTTTCCCTATTGTCTGAAAAGTTTATGGTTTCTCCTTTTGATTGAAACATATCATGTCTTTCATTTTAGCTGAATATTTTCTTGTTTTTCTTTTTCCACATAAAATAGTTTCACTTTACCTTCTCACTGAAATGTTTCTTGTTTTCTCTTTCAACTAAAAGGTTTCCTGTTCTTCTTATTTAATTGAGAATTTACACAATTATCGGGAAAATTAACATGTTCTGTCAGACAACGAGATATATTCTGTAAACTTATTTTGCGTTGATCTTTGTTATTTTTAGATTGATATTACATGCGATAATTTACCAAATACACATTTTTGCAGTCGTCCCCCTTTCATTTATTTTCATTTTCAGATTAGGCAACTTGAGGATGGAACTAAAATGCTGAAATTAGGAGATTTTGGTTTAGCAACAGAAGTTAAGGGACCTTTGTACACTGTTTGTGGTACACCAACGTACGTAGCTCCAGAGATCATTGCAGAGACAGGGTGAGTATGACTGTTGATGGGGAAAGGTGAGTATAAGAGAGTGGTTAGAAGTGATAATGTTAAGTGATTTTGATGGATGATTGGTAGCAACAGGTTGTGTTGGCAGCAATAGTTCCTCTTAATGTGTGCAAGTGAATGGCTGCACATATAGAATAGATCGCTCAAGAAATGTACCACCAGCGCACATAAAGAGAACGGCCTTTTTTCAGATAGTAAAGACCTTCAAAGTGAAATACTCAGACATCTTCATATTTGCTCAAATGAGAACAAAATTAAAGGGAATATTGGTTGGCAGGTTGTGCTTAGGGAAGGGGTTTGTAAATTGAAGTAAATAGATTAAATCTGGCTCGCCAAGTAAATTTTACTGGCCAGTAAGGCTGATTAAGATTAGTATTGGTTCACAAAATATAAAATCTGAAGAAGTCTCAGGAATGCTATAAATAACGTCACTAAACAGTGGTAAAGATGAAATTATTATGCTATTTCGGTGATGTTGCAATTGCAAAACTTGGTGACAATAAAAAGAAATTTAAAATGCCGTGTTTTACGGCACCTTTTGGTGACATGTGAGACGACAAAGCATTAACTTTTATAGGTGCAATTCTTTCAATCACATAACTAGAAGAGAAAAAAATCTTTTCCTATCGAACAACTACAAACGTTTTGATGTGCGTTTAAACAAATTGTTTCATCAACAGACTCACTAAATCTTTTCAAATCCACTTTAAAAAGTGGTGCAGTGCAACAGAGTACCATAGGAACCACTTACGGGGCAACAAAAACAGGAGGTTAAACCATTCTCAAAACAAAATAGGACCGTGATCAAGTTAAAAAGGGTGTCTACCTTCAGCCCTCCAGGCGGGACCAGGTGATCATTTTCCTACTACGAACAAGAACATAACAGACTGCACCACCACAACATATATCACAAATACGAGATCAGCACAACAGACTTCTGCACCTGTGGAACCAGCCTTATGACAACCGAAAAATTGTTGCAGACCTTCCCAACATATGATGAAGAAGGAAGCAACTCTTAACCATATCCTCTCTCCTCTCATGCAAAACTCTAGCAAAGCTCTGAGCCTGTGGTTCACTGCTACCTTTGTCAGAGCCATCACTGTTGAAGTATGAAATGGAACGAAGAAGAAATCCTCTTTCTGTCATCTGTAGCTCAATTATTTTCACACATTGTGAGCTTACCCACAGATCTAAAAGGCGAAACATTGACGTCACAAAATATGTAATTGTTACTAACAATATCCAGGATTTCACGTTAACTATTCATAAGGTCCATTTCCAGAATATTCTTGCATGCTGGTCGCTCATTGCGTCACTCATTTTCACTGATACGACTAATCATGTGTCGCTTTGTGTATATTTTCCTTGTTTTCTCGATGTACTAGTGACAATTGGTTCACATCGTGAAATCCCGTAGGAAATTCCCCTATATGTGCTGATTGTTTGGGCGTTGTATCTTGATGCCTAAAGCTTAGTCCGCCGACTCAAAAGGTGATAGGTAATGGTAGAAGGTGATAAAATTAAAGGTGATCTGCGTTGGTGAATGATGAAAAGTAGTGGTGAGTGCTAGGAAACGGTGTGTCCCTGGTAACAACTTTCTGTGGAGGATAAAGATAACTTTTCTTATACTAAACCACAGCAACTCCTAGGTGAGGTGGCGAGTTCCCTTCCTTGTTGTGTTTACCCACCCCAGATGAGTCCATCCATTTATAGCTGTGACAAGAGTTGATAACTTGTGAGAGACACAGATTGTGTCCAGAGGTGACAACTTATGAGAGATACAGGTTGTGAGAAGGAGGTGACAACTTATGAGAGATACAGGTTGTGAGAATGCAGGCAACAACTTATGGGAGATATAGGTTGTGAGAATGCAGACAACAACTTATGGGAGATACAGGTTGTGAGAATGCAGGCAACAACTTATGGGAGATATAGGTTGTGAGAATGCAGGCAACAACTTATGGGAGATATAGATTGTGAGAAGGAGGTGACAACTTATGGGAGATACAGGTTGTGAGAATGCAGGCAACAACTTATGGGAGATATAGATTGTGAGGTGACAACTTATGGGAAATGCAGGTTGTGAGAAGGAGGTAACAACTTATGAGAAATGCAGGTTGTGAGAAGGAGGTAACAACTTATGAGAAATGCAGGTTGTGAGAAGGAGGTAACAACTTATGGGAGATACAGGTTGTGAGAAGGAGGTAACAACTTATGAGAAATGCAGGTTGTGAGAAGGAGGTGACAACTTATGGGAAATACAGGTTGTGAGAAGGAGGTAACAACTTATGAGAAATACAGGTTGTGAGAAGGAGGTGACAACTTATGGGAGATACAGGTTGTGAGAAGGAGGTGACAACTTATGGGAGATACAGGTTGTGAGAAGGAGGTGACAACTTATGGGAGATACAGGTTGTGAGAAGGAGGTGACAACTTATGGGAGATACAGGTTGTGAGAAGGAGGTGACAACTTATGGGAGATACAGGTTGGGAGAAGGAGGTGACAACTTATGGGAGATACAGGTTGTGAGAAGAAGTGACAGTGTGTGATGAAGAGGCACAGGTTATGACAAGAGATAACAATTGGCACTACGTAATTGTCAGTAGTGAGAGGTGGAATTTGTTGATGAGATGTAAGAAGCTGTGCTGATGTGTTAGAGGTAGTTATGAAAGAGGTAGGTGGTGGTGGGAAGTGGCAAGTTGTGTGAGAGGGTGAGTAGTGACATACAGTTAAATTGATAGTTTCACAGTTTATGACTGACATGTGACAAATTATGACATTGCTGAATTATTGTGGTGAGACATATCTGTGTATTTTTAAATAATTAAATAAGTTTGTATTTCTATTTCGAGTTTGTCCCTGTTGGACCGTAACGTTGAAAAAGTCTTTGTTGTTTTGTTTATTCCTATTTATTTTTTACATTACTTTTACTATTTGATAGTTAGAATATTCAGTAACATTGTTACATTAATATTGTATTTATGGACAAATTATGAAGCACAAGAAAGTGAATTGCTACATATGATAAGATAATGTGAAAGAGAATTGTACATGTTACAATCACATGTGATTATAACATGTGATTGAAACAATTTATAGGTAGTCAGTTCTCACAAGTGGTGTGCCGATAAAGTAATGGAGATTATGGTGATAAGGTGAGAGTGACATGGCATCGTGAAAGACAATGATGTAAATAAAGTACAGCATGAGATATGGTGGTAATAAAGTAACGGTGACGGATGATGGTAATATAGTGACAGCTACAGGTGATGATGATAAGGTGGCAGTCACAGGTAAAGATGACATGTACTGGTGATAAGGTGAAAAGGTGATGGTGATAAGTAATACACTAATAGTGTAATACTAGTAGCTGACAGCATTCAATTAATTTTGTTTGATACTTGAATAAATGTGAGTAATAGAAACAGAAAGGAGAACAACTTAATTTAACAGAAACATTTAACAGCTTGTTAAATCATACTACTGATATTGATATTATAGCATAACATGTTTCTTGATGTCGACATCAAATAAGCAACTGGTTACAATCAATAATAATTGCAGGTATGGGTTGAAAATTGACATGTGGTCAGCAGGTGTCACTGCATACATTCTTCTGTGTGGGTTCCCGCCGTTCATAAGGTAAAACAGAAGTTATAACTAATCTGTTCAGAATTTATAATGTCTGGCCTTTTTTGTTTGAATCTTATAATTTGCTTCTGTGTTCTTTCTCAAACCCCTGCAGTATCCAGGGGCATCTTCATGGCGTATTGGTTAAGCCGTTTCCTTTGTACTCAAGAGGTCGTGGGTTCAAATTGAGCTTGCAATGTTATGTTTATAAAGTGGATTTTTCTGGGATCCCTGGGGATTAACCTTTAGGGTTATGGATTCACGTGCTATGTGTGAATACTCTTGACAGGTGGTGTGCTGCTTTGTTGAGAGGTTTACCAGCTTGACTGCGATATCTCCCTATTTCTGCCGGCTACATCTGACTTCAACATTGGTTTCTGGGTGACTCTGACACTCTTTGGAATGGAACAGCCACCACCACCACCAAAATCTACTTAGTCGTCTATTATAACATACATGGTATGTCGGAGTGTTGCTACAGTTTGCTCCACTTTCGGACCCTTGCTGCACAATGGTGGTCTTATAATCTTGCACTGATTGTATGCCATCACTTGTAAACACTGTGAAATGAACATGTATTCATAAGCCATTTTGGTATTAGTACAATTCATTCATTTATTTAGGTAAGGGAGACTTTCTTATTTGTCATTCTATTTGTTCGCAGTCCTGTTGTTTCGTCTTATTCTTCTACGTTCAGTCACAAACTCTAGCAGATTAGTAGAGTGTATTTCACAGAATGGAATGCATTTATATATGGTTTATAGCAGCTTATCCGCGATATCTGCACCTTTCCTCATGACACAACTGATGTAAGTATAGCTTCTGGATCACTTTGACCATCTATGGGATGAATCAGTCATCTACACCCTAAAACCTTCTTAGTCACATCCTACGACATGCATGGCATGTAACCCAATTCCTATTCTTTGCTCCCGTTTTGGGCCCTACAACACACATGTGATCTTATTTCATTCTCATTCCTCTAACTTTTTTATATGGATTTCAATAAAAACACGTAAGATGTGTGTTATACAGCATCAATGTCAGTGGTTTTTTTTCTATTGCTAAATTTCTTGGTATTTCTTGTACATTCTGTGGAAAACTTAGTGGTTCAGATTGGTCTTCTCAGCCACATCCATTCATCGCTATGCAATTTATTGCACAACACGCATGTGTGGCAACTATGGCCTAGAATTATAGTTCAAGGTGCTAAGAAAAGGAACCAGGCATGTCGTAGGAGATGACTAAGGAAAGTTAAGGGAGATAGGCTGACAATATGTCACTTGTGAAAACTCATTGTCACATATTGTCTCAATATTTATACTTTTATTCTATATCAAATAATCCCCATGGATGACAAAGAGATGCAGACTAGCGGACATTGCACATTTTTCCTTTTGTGGCAGACTCCTATATGATGGGGAAGGCTAGATGTACCATCACGGCGGATGGATCAACAAATCTGACAGAAGAATGATGAAATCGTTTGCCCAGAAAGGTGTGTTGTGCTCCTGGTGCAAGGTGGTTATCATGGGATGATGGCGCACTGAAATACCTCCCTCCGGGCACCAGTCATGCATCCATAAACCTCCCTTATACAACCATACCTTTGAGACAATCTTACACGAGTCAGGGTGTCACCTCAGTTACACAATTGAAAGGAACCTGTGATTTTGTTTGAAAGATTATGGGCTACCAAGAACTACCTGCTCATGGCTAAATGTGATTATTTCATCATCATCATAATATATTTTTAAAAAGCACAACAATAATACTATCGTCTGGAAAGACGGAAATGTGCCTACTACTATACTACCACTATTAAAGTCAATCACATTATTGTTATGTGTAATGTTTGTTCTTTTTGTTTCTGTACATTTTTCTTGATATATTCCTTGTGTGCGAAAAGTCAATTTAATCTTGTTTTGTACACTGTTGGCTACATTTTTCGTGTCAGTTTTGTGAACTGTATTTTTTTTACATTGTGTTTCTTTGCAAATATCTACCAATTGTGTGCTACGTTATTTCGTAATGGCTGGTTGGTTGCAGATCCAGCGGTTTATGGGATCATGCCCTTTGACCTATTATTTAATAATAGAACAGTTTTTAAAAAAATATTTAATAATAGAACAGTTTTTATTAAAACAAAAGTAAAGTTAACCCATAGCATTTATTAAAGCCGTACGTGTATCAGATGTTAGTGATCTCACAATTCCGTGGTTCTACTATATGAGGACGGTAACCATCTCCTCTCCGTCGTAGTCTTTACTTTCTCTAATTAACCCGGTACCCAATTAAAGTTGGGTTGACCCAGAAGCCGTTGCAATCTGAAAAACATTTCCGCTTCAACTGAGTTATAAACTCCGGATCACTCATAAGGGAAGCTAGAGCGCTAATCACTGTGCTTTGCGGCCCCCTAGATCGGTAGAACAGTACCTATTATACCAATTTTTCAGGCATGAAGATGCGTGTTCAAACCTCGGTAACACAATTTTTATTTTGTGGGTATCATTTTTTTTTAAACTAGCTAAATATTAAACCTGAGATGGTAATATTTGCTATGTCAAGGCTAACTATAATATGGAAAACTAATGTCAGTGTTAGAATGAAGATCAGAATTTATCTCACTTCTTTGTGTTATTTGTGAGCATTGAACACTCACTACAGCCATAGAGAGACAGATAGAGGCATTTGAATTCAAGTGTTGTAGATAAAGTATGCGCATTTCGTATAATGAGAATAAGAGAAATGTGTGCGGTACTTTATAGGAAAATTGAGATGTATACAGATTAACAAAAATCACCACTTTCATATTTCCATTTTCATACTGATTGAGATGTGCAATCAGCATAATGTAGCAATGAAGTGGATATCATTTCACTGTGGAATATCACGATATTCCACATAATACATCAAGACATAACACCTTGTTGAAGACCTAACTTGAGTGTAAAGTCGAGGGGTGGCGAGCAAGAGGTAGATATAGATACAAGCGGAAGAGTAACATCACGAGATGGAGATGTTACATTCTAGCAGAGTGTATCCCCAAGACAAGAGACAGGGGATGTTGGAGATCTGTATCAGCCAACCTTTGTTGCAGTGACCAAACTTGATAATGGCGATCACGTCATGGGAGAGCAGATCAACCAGCTAAGGATGGTACTAGCAATGGTGAACCAGGTGCAAATTCACTTACAGTCAGAAAAATAAATGATCAAACAATCAGAAAGGAACAAACAGCAATGCAAGATGACTTAAAATTATGAACATGTAAGAATACATTGCGGTGCTTTCCGTTCTAACATGCATACTGAGACGTTTCCCTTTAGAGGGGTGTTGAGAATTGATACGAAACACTTCCTTTAAACTAATGAACGAAAGTAGAAGACGAAGAAAACTAATGTCACGGATCTGATAGAATGGCACTCATTAACACATGAACCAGTCAGAATGTAAAGAATCTTGTGGCGACAACCTATAACAACAGTTTAACAAATAGTGACCTATATTTCCCTTTATTTAACACGCCTCTAAAAGGTAACGGTCATATTGTAGTATGGATTTTGATGTGGAAAACATCTAAGCTGATGTTTTACACATAAAAAAAATCCTGGCATGTTATTAAATACAGTAAAACAGAACAGTTATGACAAGCTGTCAAGAATATAAAAACACTATATTTATCTCTTCCCCCTCCCCCTGTCCTCATGATTATTCCTGTCTTCAAGCTCCGCTGATGACCAGGAAGAGCTTTTCGACATGATAACGACAGGCACCATCAAATACCCAAGTCCCTACTGGGATGATGTCTCATCTACTGCCAAGGTGAGAACCACTGTTATATTTAATTATGAAAAATAAGAGGGAATGCTGGCTAGATCTACAAATAAAGACTTTGGGTAGTCAATATCATCATTTGCCAAATTGAGAACGTGTTGACTTTTCTGAACAAATAGATACCAGATTAATGAATCTGGTTCATATCCCATCTACAAATACCATCTATTGCCTTCCTATTTTCTCAAATTTAGGCACTAGTTATCAATATCTCTCATACTGTGCTATGTGTACCGACAATAAATCATATATTTCTGATAGTGGGGGATATAATATAACTCTAACAGTATTTATGATAATGGAGGATGATATGATATGACTCTAAGAGAGTATCAGCTTTTCATTCTAGTTTCCTGTGCCAAGCGGTAGAGTTTTACTTTAGCTCCATACTAGTGGGTTTTTTTTCTCTGGAATTTTTTTT
Organism: Meghimatium bilineatum; assembly: GCA_034231615.1. Taxonomy (NCBI): domain Eukaryota; kingdom Metazoa; phylum Mollusca; class Gastropoda; order Stylommatophora; family Philomycidae; genus Meghimatium; species Meghimatium bilineatum. Next base: position 43,062,931 of record CM067319.1, read on the forward strand.
AATTATGCAGTTTTTCCGAGCTTGTGCAAGTCTCAGATGACTTTGACTTAATGTGACTGTGACAGGAGATGAACAGTCTTCTACGCCAGAGTGGAATTGTTATGAATTTCTTGCAATTTCGAGACATAATAATAGGGTTGATTCTTTTCCATGGATTTTATGCAGTTTTTAATCTCAGTGATATACATGTACATATCAAAGATATTCAGTCAACAATAAATTATCCCTAGATCAGAAATAAGTATTAGGACTAGCAATGCATCTAGAACAATGAACAGACTAATAAAAAAGGTATATGGAAATAGACAATTAACCATAATAACTAAACGTATGTTTTTTCCAGGCTTGTGTCCTCAACACTATCCTCTACGAGCACCATTATCTACGACAGTGAAGTATGGGTAGCTTATATGCACCAGGAGAAACAGCTTGCATATGTGGTGCCTTACGTGGAATTCCCAGAGTTGGTTGGGACATACTAGTAGCATGGAAGATGGCAGAATACCGAAGGGTAAACTTTGTGGTGAATTACAGTCTCGGAAATAGGTCCCAGGGCCGACCTCTACTTCGGTGCGTGCATGATATAGGCAATGATACGGAGTTGTGGGAACAGAATGTCGTGGATTCAGTTGCATTGAAGGGAAAAACCAGGAATGGTACAAATACAAAGGAGAAATTGATAGTAGTTAGTTTAACGGTGCACGTCTAAGAAGACACACAACATTACACGGTGGTACAAGTGGGCCTGTGATTCCTTGACAAGTTTTAAAACTGTTGTAAAAATTTTGCGGTTCAGATTGGTCTTGTGAATCACAGATTATATTCCTTATAGTAAGTACAACAGTAATACTCTCGTCTGGAAAGACGGAAAGGTGCCTACTATCACGGCGAAGAACATAGGTGGAGTAATCAACACCACGGACAGCCTCGTTATTCACCACTTATGACATACATGAAAGGTAGCAATGTTACTGTTCTTTGCTCTCCTTTTAAACTCCTGCAATAAACGGATGACTGCGCCGTATAATCTACATCTTGATTATCCCGTTACTTCCGACTGCCAGTGTTCTTTCAGCCATTATTTTGTGTTCTGTTTATCCTTGGTTGGCTGCTGATCAAGCAGCCCATGTGATCGTGCCCTTTTACTCAATGCTATTCTATGATATATGCATGTGTTTCTGAGCTATTGATGTGTTTAATATTATCTGGTCTTGGAGGGAGAAGCATTTTCTGACATCATTTAGTGCTGAACATGTTGAAGGATGATGGTTGTCACTTTCGTTAGGGTAAGCACACAGCCGACTCCATATAGTGTGTTTTAGTTGTATCTTGTTTTAAAGATTTTTAAGTAAAACATAGAATGTGCGAAATCGGAAGATGCAACACACTGGTCTTTTCTTTCCAGGAGGTTGATGTTGTCTTTGGGATTTGAGTCGGTCTTATATTTGTATATTTCTCTTCCAATGTTTCCCATGGCCCATCTGTTCAGCAAAGTTTCTTTATTCACGTATTTCATATTTCAGAACTGTGTGCGTGGTCATTGTCAGTGTGGACGTTCTTGTCTTGCTCCCTCTTTTGCTTTTCTGTCTGCCTTGTCATTGTCATGTGTGTTTCAAGGTCCAGGAATCCATTGCATAAAAATTGTGACTTCATGATATCTGAGAAGGTGATTGGCATGCTGATATATCTGAACCTAGTTCAGGCTTACAGTGTCCACCACATTCTAGAGCTTGAAGAGCGAACAATGAGCCTGTAAATATCTCAATAATTTAATTTGTTATGGAACGATATCAAATATGGACTTCAGGTGGTAGAGGCAACTTCTAATGCTATTTCAGCTTCATGTTAGAGCATATCTTCCAACAGGCATAAAAAAACTCGTCTGCTGCTTCTTCTGGATATTATTTAAGGTATCGTTGTTCGTTCTTGACATTACAAGTAAACACCATACACAAATTTTTTACCATTCTCCGCAACAAAATATCACATTTTCAGTGAATTGTCTAAACAAATATGTTGAATTAACCCGTAAAAGTATGTTTTTCTTTAATCCAGTTTTATTTTTGGCACTGAACAATGACTATAAGGCTGGGTCGAAGATATATTTTCGGTATGGAAGGGACTTTACCTATTGAGAAAATGCCATTGGTCATTTGTATGATTTTTGTGTGCAATTCCCTCTTTATGATGACACATTTGATAGTATTCTTGTGAAAAATTGTTACGGAAAGTGTTACACCCACCTCTTAGCTGAAGTTCGAGTACTAAAAGTCATATGCTCTCATGTATTTCAATATTGGTTGTGTTTGAAACAATGATTATTACCACATAAATTACATCAAATTTGTATGCACTACACTATCCATAGATCCACCAATCACTTGCTTTCCATTAGAACAGTGGGAAACTCTTTCAAGCCTTTCATATATTAGTATAAGAGCGTAAGTCTACAATGATAAACGCTTGCCTGATGTCAAGATGCTCTTTGAATTTTAACAACATTTTCTTAAACTGATTTCAAGAAATAGCTTTAAAATTGAATGGGCCATACCAAGAGTTTAGGAAAAATGTATTTAACTTTGCATTGAGAAAGTTGAAATCAGGTCTGGTAGTTATAACACAGAAATTAATAAACTACTGCCAAGTTTGAAAACGGAAAAATATAATGCATGTTATATGCATGATACAATTAGTGTTGAAAATAATTTTATATTTCAATATATTCAATATATTTTAAAACATTTTAATTGGTATGTAGAAAACAGTATTGTTTACGTCAACTTTTGTCAACCCCTTCTCCCTGTGACAACAACTGTCAAACTTTATTCAGACCCACTCCATACCTGTTACGTACTTTATGGACAGCACCTTAATTGAGAGTAAATGCAGAAGAGGATGGTACATGTGTAGCTGCGACTTATGATGTGTCTTGAAGATAAATAATATGAAAGTAAGGTTGAAAGTATGGTTACTATAGTACTTTCTAAATTGTATTAGCTGGGTGGTGATGACGAAGTAATGCCTTTATCTGTAAGCAGGTAACTCTTGACAGTGCATAGCCTTTCTGATTAAAGCACAGGTCATTCTCAGTTGAGTAACTGAGATGAGATCCTCACTCGTTTAAGGTTTATTGTCTCAAGGGTTGTGTTGGGATGGTTTATGGATGCACATTTAGTGCTCCAAAAGATGCATCCAGTATGGCAGTACCCCAGGAATATCACATCCTGCCAGAGGTGCAGCACACACTTCTGGGCCAACTAGACCATCATTCTTCTGTCAGATATGTTGAACTATCTGCTGTGATGATATATCTAGCATTTCTGCCACCTAGGAGTCTGCCACAAAAGAGCAAATGTGCAATTTCTGCTGACCGGTATCCCTTCGTCATCTATGGAGACAATTTTACAGAAAATAAAAGTACGAAATTGCGACAATACATGATGTGACGATAAATTTTTTTCACAGTTGACAGGTTGTCAGTCTATCACCCAACTTTCCTTACTTGCCTCTACAACATGCCTGGAAAGAAGATCTATTATTTGACCCTGAACTAAAAGTATATTTATGTTTGTTGACTTTCCTAACTTCCGTAGGATGTGATTACCCGTATGTTGAACATTAACCCAGAGGAGCGACTATCAGCAGCACAAGTACTAGACCACAATTGGGTATCTGTAAGTAAGCATGTCTAATTTGATAAACGGTTCTTGTTTGGAACCCGTGTCCCCCGATGTGATTTTTTTTCCCTTGAAAATGTTAATCAGTTTATGCTTATCTTTTATAAATTTTAATATAAATTTATTTAGGGTCTGGGTTAGTTATATAAAACAAAGCCTTTCCTAACCCAAACCCTAAACCTAATCCTAAAATAATTAATAGTTAAATTAATAACTGATAAATATCGTTTCAGGGCAAAAACAGTCGACCTATTGGACGCCCTCGTAAAAGGTGGATAGATAGTGTATTAGAGACACACATCGGAAGAGGCAAATAGAAGGGCAAAAGACCGTACACTCACTCTCTCCTCAACACCGAAAGGTATTTGAGGACAGAAAGAAGAAGAAGAAGAAAAAGATAAATATCAATTGGCAAACATTTCCAAGGGGAATAATCAAATTCACATCGGGGAACACAGGTTCAAACAAGAACCATCTTGTGACCACATAGATTCATACACGAGGAGAAGCACCTTGTACAGCAGAGTCGTGACCATCAACAAATATATAAGACCATGCTCGGATTAGTGATCTCGGATTAGTGACAAATCTGACTTTTCCACTCTTTTCTTTGGCTGCTGACACACATACACAAAATGGCCAATGAACTGTCCGGTGAACCTAGATGAGTGACTCAGCAAGTGGAAATATTCCTGGAGGAAGATTTGGCAGAGCACATAGTTCAAGAATGTCCTGAATATCTTCTTCTGCAGTAGTTGTCAAAACTCCTGCTGGCTAACACAAAGCAGTCCAGAGAACAGAATGTGCTGCGTCGTGGTTTACTGCTTAGCTATGGTATCTATGTCATTTTGGTTCGACACATCTGACTTCAGTATTGATTATGGGTCACTTTTAATGGAATATTCAACCCCCGTAGATAACACTAACAACACACATGTCAAGTCAGTGTCGCTATTCTTTGCTTTTCTTTCAGACTTCGTCGACACATGAGGTTGGTTGGTTGCTGGTCCAGCGGTCCTTGGATTCATAACCTTTGAACCAAACACAAACAATGTTGATAGACTGGATATGGGGAAACCCAAGTGCAATTAAGTCAGTCCTCTATGTATTTTGATCCTTTTCTTCTTCCTCTCCGTTCATTCTCCAACTCGTGCAGATTAGTCAGATGTAGTCTGGAGAACGGAATGCGCTTTGTTATGGTTTACAGCTTAGATGCCATAGCTGCGCAATTCGGACTGACACATCTGGCTTCAGGGTCATATGGGATGGAATAGCCGTCCAAAGCATCCTTAGTCACCTCTTACGACATGCATAGAGGTAAACAGTGTTGCTATTCTATGCTCCCCTTTCGGAGCACTACACTTTTGCTCATGTGGTCATAAATTGTGGCAACATATGGTTGTATGACGTGGGCAATGACAAAAAAAAGATCAAACAGCGTAGAGGATTGAATTCATTCTACTCTGGTTATGAATATGTACTCTGTCCCTCTCAATGAAGTGGCAACGCCGCTTGCCAAGACGAGAGTACCACTCAGAACATGTAATCTAAATTTTCAATCGGTAATCCCCTGGTATCAACGAAAACAGCACACTATATAAACAAGACGTCGCTAGCCGTATTTGAAGCCACTGTGTTTTGAGCACAAAGCAAACTGATTAACCACTACACTAAGGTGATAGATCCCAATAAGAAAATCTCGACATTTGAAATGAAATTTTACAGAAAGTTGCTAAGGATATCATGAACAGAATGACAAACTAATGTAGATGTCCGGATAGACCTGAACAGAGAAGACTGATTTCTCTAAATTATTGTTTTTTAAACTCCACCTAATATATTTTAGATATATATTAAAAAGACACAATAGTTTCGAAAGATCATGGAGAAAAATATCCCAGACACGAGAACAAGGATGGACACAGGATATGGAAGACATTCTGAACATGACATTGGAAGAGGCTGAGTATCTTTAACAGAATTGAAAGTCTTACGGTAAGGCAGTGAAAACAACGTTCTGTAAAGGACACACACTTAAATACACGTATATAGTCATCCATTTTCAAATTTATTGATAACAAACAATTAAATATGGAATTTGTAGTTGATCTAAATAATTAATCATGTTATCTTGTCCATATCCATTCCCAAGCGAGATCACCAATATGAAGCCGATCTTCGAGGAAACATATCTAAAGGACTTGACACTTACTGCAGACAAGTGTCAAAGTTTTCCCAAAACTGTGCAGGAATTAAAATTTTAGTGGTGAGTTATTCATGTGTACTGATTCTTAATTAGGAACCAGCATCACTGCGCAAGAGGTATTCCCATAAATGTTCCGTTTTCTATTCCATCAGCCATCTAAAAGTATATAAGCTCAATGTTCTGGTAATTTGTTGGTTGTGGGTTTTTCTGGTCTTTTCGACAAAGGCGCACTTCCTCCCCTCACTCCTGGTCGCTCCCTCTCTATCATTCTCTAAACGTCTACATTGTCTCTTTCAACATCCTCTGCATCGTTTTGTGGTGTATCCATGATTGCTCTAATTAACTCATCCTTGTCTCTCTTCATCACATTGCCATTCACCATAGCTCCACCCACCAATGCATCAGCTCTTTCGTTGCCCCTGACTCCCACATAACCTGAATGTGATGCTCTGCGCGTTATTGAGAAGGGTGTCTCACTTCTTTAGTATCGCACATTTCCTTGCGCTGTATTTCCTCTTGTTCCTACTGCAGTAGTTTGATAGAATTACAATTGTCAGTAAAGTGAGAGCCGCTATAGCTATCTCCATTCTCATGCTCGATGTTGTGTTAAAATAGGCAGCATATTTATTCACTACTTCTTACGATTTCAGTAGGCGACGAGGTCCGTCTGCGTCTGTTATTACTGAGTCATCTGTGTAAACAATTATATATTGTGACTTTGAATAAACTGAACTTTGAACTTGATGTGGCCGAATTTTTTTTCTCCCCTGGATAGGTCATCCTCTTACCTCAATTGAGAAGTCATTGACATTAAACCAAATCAGTCAATAAAGTGCGATGTAAAGTAGATTCAGTGATCATGTTTCTCCACAACTCTCTATCTCTTTTATTGTTAATAAGTCCAGTTGGTGACATTCTCCCATGTCATGATGAGAATAAAACCAGCAACTTCTCCCTCTGTCTTCTCCCTTAGATCTTTCTAGTGGTTACTAAATGTTCAAGTTTGCTCTTGTCATCATGTGCCCTAATAATTGTAATGTCAGTAGGTTTGATTGCTTCCTAATTTGGTTCACACAGCAGGTGTTAGTGCTTCCATCTATTTTACATTAGATTCAAACAGCAGGTTTGAGAACATCCATACATGTACTTTAACTTTATATTTGGTTAAAACAGCAGGTTTGAGTGCTTCCATATACTTTATGATTATCCATTGTAGTATTTCAGTGGGAAAAAGGTTTAGCTAGTGGTGCCCATCTCCTCTCCAGCTGTCCTTATGATGTGGTTACATGGATGTGTTTTCTCTCTCCGTCTCCATTGCACTTTGCTGATGTTGACACTACATAACATTTGAACTTCGCGCTGGGCGCATCGCTACCATTTCACTAGATCACAACCTTACTTCGTACGCATTCATATAAAGACTTCTAAACTTGACAATACCTTCACTATGTTGTTATCTTTTAACTCATTGGGCATGGCAGAGGTAAGGTGGACGGGATTTGGTGAAACAACAACGGATGACGGTCACAAAATATGGTATAGCGGAGATGAAACAAAACACCAACATGGAGTGGGGTTTATTGTAAACAAAGAGAAAGTTAAATCTATCATTAGTTGCACCCCTATAAACAGCAGACTTATAACAATACGTGCAGCAGCTAAACCCAAAAATATCACGATAATTCAAGTTTATGCCCCAAAAGCCGATTATGACGAAGAGGAAATAGACGCATTTTACGAAACACTAGAAAACACAATAAAGGAGATCCCCAAAAAAGATCTATTAATAGTACTAGGCGATTGGAACGCAAAAGTGGGACCTGATGCTTATGATCAATGGGCCGGTACAGTAGGGAAATTTGAAACAGGAGAAACGAATGAACGAGGACTAAGACTATAGGATTTTGCCAATAAATTTAAACTTACTCTTGCAAATACATTATTCCCACACAAGCTTTCCAGAAGAACAACGTGGCATGCTCCAAAAGCAGACATACATAATCAAATTGATTTCATTCTTACACCGAGAAAATTCAAGTCAGCATAAACAAAGCACAAACAAGAACTTTTCCAGGAGCAGACATCAGTAGCGACCATGATATGGTTCTATTGATGATCAAAATTAAGCTTAAAAATAATCATACGCAAAACAAATGCACACGATTAAGATTTAATTTATAAAAATTTAAAGATCCAGAAATAGCAGATATATTTGATGCAACAGTAGGAGGAATATTTGCAGCTCTAAAACCTTGTAAATGAAGAAGTTAACTCTCTCACAGAAACCATGAAAGGAACTTTATTACAATCAGCAACAGAAATACTAGGGACAAGAAGAATAACACACAAACCTTGGGTAACAGATGAAATCCTAAAATTGTGTGATGAACGGAGGGAAATGAAAAAGATTAAGAAAGAGGCCCCTGAAATGTCAGGGCAATATAGCAAAATAAACAAAAACATCAGAAGGAAAATGAAATAAGCACAAGAAGTGTGGCTAGAGGAAAAATGCGAAACCATCAATGAAGGTATTAAACGCGGAAACAATAAGGTAGCATCGGACACTCTAAGAAAGATACCACAGCCAAAAAGACCAAAGATATCTACAATACAAGACAAACACGGAAAGATACTCAATGAAACAACAAATATAGTGAAAGGATGGACAGAGTAATGCAAGGAACTGTATAACTGCAAGTGTAATCCTGACAACACGATATTACAGAATTCTGAACTAAACAACAGAGAAATAGGAAAAGCAGAAATTCTAGTAGATGAAATAAAAGAGGCCATACGAACATTGAAAGGAGGGAAGTCACCTGGTGTAGACAACATTCCAGCAGAATTGTTGAAATACGGGGTCATTAATGTGGTAAATATTGTGACCAAAATATGCCAAAATATACAATGATATCACAAAACAATGGCCCACTGATTGGACACAATCACTAATAATACCAATTCCCAAGAAAGGAAATTTGAAAGTGTGTACGAACAATTAGTCTTATAACACACCCTAGTAAAGTGATGCTCAAAATACTACTTAACAGAATAAAACACAAGTCGGAAGAAATAATTGCAGAAGAACAAGCTGGCTTCAGAGCAAACAGAAGCACTGTTTAACAAATATTTAACATCCGAACAATAATCGAAAAACATATTCAGCACCAACGTGATCTATACCACAACTTCATTGACTTTACAAAGGCCTTTGACCGCGTTTGGCATGATGGTCTGTGCCACATACTGAGGAAATTTAATTTTGACACCACAATTATAGACATTATTGAAGCTCTGTACAAAAATGCAAATAGTGCTATCTTGTCAAACAATACAATTGGAGAGTTCTTCAAAACAACTGTGGGAGTTCGACAGGGATGCATAATGTCCCCAGTACTTTTTAACATATACTAAGAGCACATCATACAAGAGACATTACGTGATTACAACACGTCTATATCGATCGGAGGTCGCCCTATTTGCAACTTGCGTTTCGCTGATGATATTGATCTTATAGCTGGGTCAGAACAATCATTGCAAGAATTAACATCAAAGTTGGAAAAAGTTACCAGCAAGTACGGAATGGAAATCAATACAGATAAGAGCAAAATCTTGGTAAACAGAAGATACACAGAAAACCAGACTAATATCATTATGAATAAACATAAGCTTGAGGGGGTTAATACCTTCAAATACCTCGGATCCAGTATATGCAGCGATGGTAAATGCACAGCAGAACTAAAAATAAGGCTGGAGATGGCGTTAGCGTCCTTGTCAAGGCTAACTGTGATTTGGAAAAGCAACATCAGTGTTGGAGTGAAAATCAAACTGTATAAGTCGCTGGTGCTTTCTGTTGTGTTGTATGGTTGTGAGAGTTGGACACACTGCGGACATGGAGAGAAGATTACAGGCTTTCGAGTACAAATGCTACAGAAGAATTCTACGAATTTCCTATAGGGAACATAAGACCAATGTGTACGTAAGAAATAAAGTAGAAATGTGTGCAGGTGTTCAGGAGCCATTGCTTTCAATAGCGAAACGACGAAAACTAGCATGGTTCGGACAGGTATGCAGGCACGATTCCTTGTCAAAAACAATACTGCAGGGAACTGTCGAGGGTTGAAGAAGCAGAGGAGAACAAATAAAGACATGGACAGACAACATCAAGGAATGGACAGGGCAAGATATTTCCACTCATCCGCATCGCTGAGGACATAATTCGCTGGAGAACTCTGTGTGCTGAGGCATCCAATGTGGTACCCCTACGACCCTGAAGGGTTATGGGTTTATTGATTGATATACTTTATATTAGACTCAAACATCAGGCTTTAGTACTTCAATATTCTTTACATTAGACCCAAACAGCAGGTTTGAGTGCTTCCGTATATTAAAACATTTGAACCAAACAGCAGATTTGAGTGCGTTCTTTGCACGAAACATCGAGTTAAAGTATCATGTTAATGGTCTAAAACAATCCACAGTGCATTGACTTGTTGTATGTTCATCATCTAGCACATCCGACCTATACAACATTCACGAATGTAACAGATGAAGGCAAACTAGAATTCAATTAATGCGCAATATTTACACCATTAACTACTTGATAAAGGACAGACAATATCTTCTTCTTCTTCTGCGTTCGTTCTCAAACTCCTGCAGATTATCAGGATGTAGTCAGGAGAACGGAATGCGTTGTGTCATGGTTTAAAGCAGTGCTGCGATATCTGCGCCTTTTGACCTAACACATCCGACTTCAGCATGGCTTTGGGTCACTTACCCTATATGGGATGGGTCAGCCAACTCCATCCCATAACCTCCTTAGTCGCCTTTTACGACATACGTGGAAGGTAAACAGTGTTGCTATTCTTTGCTCCCCTTTCGGGCCCCGGCAACACACGGGCGAAGACAATATCTAAAACTTCTATACCAACAGTCTGCTACAAATGTCAAGCATGTTCCTTAACAGCCTCGCAGCAGAGGAAAATCGTTACATGTGAAACGAAGTGTCTGAGACAAGCTACACTTGTTATTAAACTAGATAAAATAAGAAATGAATAAATTAGGAAAAGAGTTGATGTAATATCATGTATTGAACATATTAAAAGACAGCAAGTAAAATGGTTCGGTTGCCTTATGAGAATGAACCCAAGCCAAATACCAATAAGAGCATATAACAAAAGAATATCCGGACTAAGGTCAAAGGTAGGCCAAGAAAAAGGTGGATAGAAAACATCAAGACAGCCTTCAACAAACATGGACTTAATGCAGCCGATGAAACACATCTAGCCTTGAAACGACAGCTAAAGCTCCCAACCCTTTGCTAACGGCAAGTGTGAATACGATCAACGGATAAATCAACCAGTGTAGGGTAACAACCCTAATGAGGAAGTAGATGGCTGAGGTAACACTGGACAAAATGTCAAGATATATAAAAATAGGTAGGTGTGTTACCAAAATAAAACATAAAACAACTTAACAACGAGATACAGAGACAGACGACATTTCGACTATAAAGCTTTCATCAGGACAAACAAATGACCACAATAAAACAAATCTTACATGGAGACAAATAGGGGTATAATGAGGACAATAGCAGATAGGTAATGAGGGAAGAAAAGATGTGGAAGCATGACAGGTGAGAAAAACGTATGGGGAGAAGTTAGTAGTAAGTAGTAAGCGTGGACTGAAGAATGTGAGATGAACAAAGGAAAAGATATGGTAGCAAGTAAATTACATTAAAAATACTCACCTCAAAAGTGGCAACAGAGAATGAATGCTACAGATTGCTTGTCTGTAGCATTCATTCTCTGTTGCCACTTTTAACGTGAATACGATCAACCATCGTTCACCCGTGGATAGACAATAGATAATACACAACTACTTGATATAGTTACAACTACCCGGTACGTAATATGTTGATGGTGTTTATTTCACAGACCACTGCCTTGGACAAAGCTTCTAAATTCTTTCGTGGTCGTGGTATATTGTCTTCGACAACCGCAGAAAATAAAATCTAAAAAACACTGACTTGTGCCAGAAAACACACACTGAAGAGATTGTCAAATTGTCTACATCGTGTGAAGCATTATTTTGCCATCATTGTGAAATAAAGAATGAATGTATTAATAATTATACACTTTTCGGTGTTTTTATTTTCATTTATATGTCAGATAATTCGTTAATAAGAATGTAATAAGGTCAAGGTAATAGCCTATGAGTTATGTACGAGCGTTAAAGCATATGGTTTCCTATAAGTGCTCAGCTGACCAGTCCATGGTTGACTAGGAACCGCCTATCTAGCAGCGCCTTACCGTTCTTGCTTAGTAGTGAGGGATTCATTTCTTGACCTTCCCAGGGCGACCTACCGACCAGATAGCGAAGAAGGTCGGTACTCTACTTCATGGTGGCCGGGTGAACCCAGTGGTGTAGTGAGGCGGGGGCGGAGGTGCGGACCGCCCCGGGTGGCATCATCAAATTTATTTTCGTCCAGTCTTTCACAATCACTGACAAATTTGTTTCATATCACAAGGGTGGAAAATTATGATTCCACCCCGGACGCCATTGACCCACGCTACGCCACTATGCATTTCTGCGAACCAGTCGATTTTAATTCTTGATTAGAAATTGGCTTCACAGCAGGCGGGACATTCCCATAAGTGCTCCGCCCTCCGCTCCAGCAGACATCCCAGTGTATGTAGACTCAGAGTCCCGGTCAGATGTTGATTGTGTGATCTTCGTGACTTTCCAAAACATTTACTTTTCTTTCTCTCACCTCTGGACAGCGGCGTGCATAGGGTAATTGCCGCCCGGTGCGATGAATATTTTGAACCATCCCCCCCCCCCACCTGCCTGAAATTGATTTTAAAAATTCCGAGTATTATTTTACAAGTTTATTAATATTATCGATTTTATCCACATTTAACAAAGATAGAAATAAATTATAAAATTACAAATTCACTTTGCGAGCTTTTTGACTAGCGAAATTATTAATGACTGTATCGAAGCTCACATCATTGACTAGCTCATGTTCGATTGATATAATTGCGAGGTTGTTTAATCTCAAGATGTTCATAGTTGACCTGCGATAGTTTTTGATTAATTTGAGTTTGGAGAAACTTCTTTCACGTGTAGCTATACTAACTCCTAGAGTTAGGAACATACACAGTAAAAGAAAATGTTGGGTACTGAATGGGAAAGCTGATGTTTGTGAATAAAGACAAGCAATTCCATAGGCCCTTGGTCCTTTAAGTTCAAGACAGAAGGTGCTGCGACAAAATTCATTAGTCACTTTCTCTCGAGTAAAAATTCATCCTTGTCGATGTCATCATAAAGGAGCGTTGTGAAGATCAATGTCGACTCGATCGTCTAATAGTTGCTTTGGAGAAAGAAAGCCAAACTTGTCAGCAACCTCATGCATTTGTGCAATTCTTGTTGAACTCTCCTGATTCACTCTGTCCATGGAAGCGCATATTTCGAACCAAAGTTCATTTCTGTAGCTTAACCCGGCATCTGCGGCTTCTTCTCCAGGCATGGCAAAGACTGACAAAGGATGGAGCAACACAGGAACAAAAAGACTAAGAAATCACCTACCAAGAAATGAAGACCCTCATCAAAGCCATCAGGAAAGTCGACCACCCAAAAGACAATTACCACTATCTCAATAGAGCAGAGCAAGTTATTATCTTCCGCCTCAGAACAGGACACAACAGATTAAACAGCCACTTAAATAGACTAAGATTGATCACATCACCACTGTGTCTTTGTGGGCAGGCAGCACAGACAGCTGAACATATCCTGCAAAACTGCAATACACTAAACCAGCTAAAGAACGAACACTGGCCTATAGAGATGGATATCCACAGAAAGATGTATGGGAGAACTGAGGAGCTTTCAAATACAGCAGCATTTATTAAGACAATAGGACTTGCTGTGTAGACATGTGAAACTCCGAACGAGAAGAAGAAGACAAGCCAGTACAACATCTTAACTATCAAAATGTTTTTCTTTCAGCGGTAAAATTTTCTAAAAGGAAAAAGACATATAGAGCCAAATCTAGAGAATATGATGGGTGTGGAATAATTTCAATATTCAAATCTAGAGAATATGATGGGTGTGAAATAATTTCAATATTCAAATCGTTGACTGTTTGCAACGCAAGCCATTCATTATGGGAAGGTGCATTGTTTTAAAGCAAGAGCATAATTTGAGTGCGAGTTATCCCTCGTTTTCTGGTCAGTCTTTTTAAGTTTGGTATGGAGATCAACGTACCACTGGCCTTTAGTCGTCTTGCATTGAGGCATGTAACTTTTCATTATGACACATTTGACGTCCCATACAATCAAAATCACTTTTCTTGCATGTTTCTTTACTCTTTGATTGATATGTGTTGGTAATGAGGATTCTAACAGACTTCCAGAGTATTCTGAAAAATGATCTCTGGTTTCTGCCCTTTGTACCTCATTCTGTGTTGAAGAAACATATATAGTACCGCTGGAACCACAGAGGGTAAAATGGGTAGCGTACTTACCCAGCGAAACACAGGAACAATTAACATGCATACCCTTCGACATTTGCTGGGAGAGACTGGGCACCTATGTGCATGTCAGTCATCGTTCTTCATCATGATGTGCCATCTTCGCGACGTAAGTTGGCCGTAACGGACCTCCAACATCCCCTTTCTGTTGCCTTGGTTATGCACTCTACCAGACTGTAACCTGTCCATCTCGGGATATTTCTCTCCCACTTGTATCTCTGCATACCCTTGCTCGCCTCCCCTCAATCCAGTACGGTCTGCAATAAGGTGTCATGTCTTTTAATATGTTCAAACTACATTATTTGTTTTATCTTTATTTCTTTAATAGTTCTTTTTTTTCATACAAAGTATTAAAAGGTTTTTTGTTCGTTTTCTTATCTTTCCACGAAGTTCCACCTATTCTCATATATACATACATACACACACACACACACGCACGCACGCACACACACACATTACACACACACATTACACACATTAAATTACAAAAATTACATTACACACACACATTACACACATTAAATTACACACACACATTACACACATTAAATTACACACACACATTACACACATTAAATTACAAACATTACATTACATTACAAACATTACAAACATTGCATTACATACATACATACATTACAAACATTACAAACATTACATTATATACATTACATACATACATACATTACAAACATTACAAACATTACATTACACACACACACACGCACGCACCCACCCACCCACCCACCCACGCACCCAACCACCCACTCACCCACACACACACACAAACACACACACACACACACATGCGTATGCGTGTGTGTGCGCGTGCGTGCGCATGTTCATTATTACATGATGGTCAGACAGTCCCATATGTAAGCTTAAATATAAATATATATGGGTCATCAAGGAATAATTTTGATCAAAATATGTCTGTGTAATAAATCTGTGTTTTGTGATCTTCATGTTTCATTATTACCTTGTTTGTATCACAATATTTTATTATTATAATAATTTTTTAAAGTAACATTATGATTTGTGTTTTTGAGATCCCCAGGAATCGTGAGAACTCTTGCTTCCTATAGTTAGTTAGTCGTTGGATCATCATCACCGCACTCCTCACAAGCCCATAGATGCTCAGATCTCTTCATGAGTGTAGCCGCCATTACACGCTGACTGACGGTCCCAGTACGCAGTTGATTGACCATCATTCTTTCTTGCACACGAAATCTGCTCCTTCCTAGCGACACCACATTTCAAACAAAATTTCTAGCTTCCTATGTGCAGTGGGATGGATTTTCTGAGCTTTCTTTCATACCAAGGAGATTTCAGCTTTCGACTTAGTGCAGTGCCTGTTTAAAGAGACTTCTACTCAGAGAGGGTCTATAATTGTATAGATGACATGCAACAAAGCTTCCATAAGAGAGTCTAAATATAACGGCATGTGATTTACTAAGGTTTTCTGTTGCATTGGTGGTACTCTTATGGTAATGGTGCTCTTCTTTCAACCGCGGACATGATCTAATTTCGCTCTTGTTCTTCTGCGTTCGTTCTCAGACTCCTGATCAGCTTTATGTAGTTCGGAGAACGAAGTGCATTGTGTTATAGCGTACATCTTAGCTGCGATATTGTGTTTTGTGCGTGGCATCCTGATTATCTGTGCGCCTTTTGGCTGGATGCCTCCGTCTTCAGCACTCTGCTTACTTGGGCAGGACTATAGTCCTGCTCGAGTGGGACTGCCCAACAAGTCTTAGTTTCCAGCCCCTGATGGCTGAACTAAGTCCCATAACCACTTTGCGGTTCTGGCCTCGATGCCAAGTCATCCAATGAAGGAAAGATTCCAAAATATAGCAATGGGGCGACTGAAAAGAAGCAGCTTTATCCATCAAGATAAATGACTCCGTAGACAACTCACAGACCTACCTGAAGTCGACAGCCCCTTAAGGTCTGTACCAGAACACACCCCGTGGAGTGAAAGGCATGGAATGTCAATATACATTCAGACCCATGTGAAAGGAATACTAAGCGAGGACGAACAGAACAGTGTGCAGCGAAGGACAGTCACCCTCAGTTTCCTGGATGAGGAATATCCACAAGAAATATGGGTCAGAGTATACACAGATGGGTCAGCACAGAATGCCGTGAGGAATGGAGGTGCAGGTGTATATATAGAATATCCACACAAGCCTAGAGATACAATCAGAACACCGACAGGAAAATTCTGCAATAATTCATCATCATCATCAGGTGCCATGCCGGGTGGCGTAGGCGGTCATGGCTCTCCACAGCTCTCTGTCCACAGTATTATGTATCAAAGTCGTTGTTGTTTCTTTGCCGTGCCAGGTTGTCAAACTGTCTAATATTTTCTCACGTTGTCGCCCTCTGTCTCTGGTGCCTTCAATCTTGCCTGTTGTGATTATGTTCTCTAAACCTGCCTGTCTCATGAAGTGGCCAAAAAAAGAAGATTGCCTTTTTCTTATATTGTTGATTAAGGTCCGTTTCGCATTTAACTCTTTTAACACCTCTACATTAGTTTTTCTGGCAGTCCATGGTATTCTCAGCATTCTTCTGTAGAACCACATCTCCGTTGCCTCCAATCTCCCACTTTCCAGTTTGTTTATTGTCCAAGACTCGCACCCATATGTTAGTATAGGGGTTATATAGCACTGCAGAACTCTCTTTCTCACCTCTAATGACAAGGTCATATTACACAGTATATTTTTCATTTTTCTGAATGTTGTTTTTGCCTGTCCTATTCTGCATCTTATTTCTGTTGAACTTCTTCCATCTGCTGTTATAATTGTACCTAGATATTTGAATTGGTGGACCTGTAATTATTGCATAATTATTTCTGCAATAATTATGATGCAGAAATCCAGGCAATTAGTGTGGCAGCTAAAAAAACTGCTGAACTCCAACTCTGGCCTACAGCATATGGTATTCCTGACAGATGCATGGTCAGTGCTTCAAGTTCTCCAGTCTGGAAAACTAACAGACTTGAAAAAACTACTTAGTGAATTGTCTTACCAGTATAGGGTAACCATGCAGTGGATACCATCTCACTGTGAAATACCAGGAAATGAAAAAGCAGACCAACTGGCTAAGGAAGGTGCTGCCGAAGACCAACCAGATATACCAATCACCTACCATCAGAAAAAACAGATGATCAAGTCAATAAGAAAGCCACAAACACCAACACAAGATGACTATCATATTATGAACAGACCAGAACAAGTTATAATTCTACGTCTCAGAACAGGACACAACCGACTCCGCAGTCACATGTATACAAAGTTCAAGATTGGCAACACAGCCATGTGTACATGTGGACAGGCAGCACAGAGTGCCAAACATATACTTCAAGAGTGTTCTGAACATGAAACGCTGAGGCAGACATATTGGCCAGAGGAAACAACACTGGAATCAAAACTCTATGGGACACTGTATGAACTACAAAAGACAGTGAGTTTTATTAAGGAGACAGAATTACAGATATAGACATGTTTCAAGTGAACGAAAGAAGAAGAAGAAATTCTAATTTCCAGTTTTTGTACACAAGAATCATGGTCAACCAACATATGAGTTTTTCATAATAATATTTTTAACATTTTAGACAGATGCATACAACAGAAAAAAGAACAAACTATTTGTTTATTTCGTGTTTAAATTCAAGATGTAGCAGGAGTACATTTCTTCTCTTTTTTTGACACAATAATTAGTCTTCCACTTCTTCCAAGTCCTGTTTTCTTAATAAATGCTGCTGTATTTGAAAGCTCATCAGTGCTCCCATACATCTTTATGTGGATATCCATCTCCGTGGGCCAGTGTTCTTACCATAACTGGTTTAGTGTATTGCAGTCTTGCAGAATATGTTCAGTGGTCTGTGCTGCCTGCCCACAAGGGCGTAGGGGTGATGGGACCAGTCTCAGTCTATTTAAGTGCCTGTTAATCTGTTGTGTTCTGTTCTGATGCGAAAGGTAAATAACCTGTTCTGGTCTGTCGAGATAGTGGTAATTGTCTTTTGGGTGGTCAACATTCCTGATGGTTTTAATGAGTGTCCTTTATCTTGGTAGGCGATTTCTTGGTCTATTTGTCCCTGTGTTGCTCCATCCTTTGCCAGTCTGTCTGCCTTTTCAATTTCCTGGTATGCCACAGTGGGATGATAACTAATAAGGGGAGAATAATTAGTTGAAAAAATGTATTGATAATTGTTCTTATTATCTCTCTTTGATTGTAAACGTAAAACCACCTTTTATAAAATGTCAAGTTCTCTGTTTACGGTGATTAAATTAGTGGGTTAAAAAAAATAATAAAGCATTATGTTAAATCAAAGTGACTATCTAAGACACAATAGTCACGTTTTCTTCCTGTAAATAGAGCCCTTTTTCTATCTCGTACAGTTGACTAAAGTAAGATTGCTGCTAAGATGTCAAAATTAGGACCTTTAAGAAAAGACAAAAACATTGCGTGGTGTTGGCTGTGATATGTGTTTTAGATCAGTGGTCAGCCTGAGTAATGTGTACTAAACTGTGTATGGTAGATTTATGATCAGCCTGTATAATGTAGACTGTGCTATGTATGATAGATCAGTGGTCAGCCTGTGTGATGTGGAGTGTGTTATGTATTATAGATCAGTGGTCAGTCCGTGTGGTGCGGAAACCAGAAAATTGAGCTCATATTAGTTGCACTATTACCTGATATGCACATCATAAATGGTGACTACGAAAGTTTTAAGGGTTGAGTTGGCTGACCCATTCCATTGACGGTCTAGTGATCCAGTGATACAAAAGTCAAAGGATTTCCTAGTCAAAAATGTGACATTAGCTTAAGGCTGGAAATGGATGTAGCTGATATGTCAAAACCAACTATCATTTGGAAAAGCAAAATCAATGCTATAGATTCATACATGTCTACAAGAACCATTACTTTCAATATTAAACGCATGCGGTTGCATTTGTGTGTCCCACAAATGTCCCACTAGACAAACCACCCATGCAACAGAAAACCTTAGTAGATGACATGCCGTTATATTGAGGCTCCTTTATGGAAGCTTGTAGCATGTCATCTATACAATTATAGACCTCCTCTGAGTAGAAAACTCATTCAATGGGCATTGCACTGAGCTGAAGTCTCCTGGGTATGAAAGAAAGCTCACAAAAAAATTACTGCACTGCACATAGGAAGTAAGAGCTAATAGCGCACATTTCTTGTGGTTCCGAATCAGTCAATCAATATTAAATCGACAAATATATCTACTTGCATTGTTTATACTTCTATTGGTTAACTCCCTTTCACTCTTAAGAAATCATAAAATGTTTTTTTATTGCTAGTAATTTAGCCAAATGGTGGGTGAAACCCCTCCCGAAACGATTTTTTTTCAAAAAAAGGTAATCACCCCTTTCTCAGTAAAAAAATGGAATTATTTCATACAACAACGGAAGAATGCCTTTTATACATTAGTTTTTTTTTAGGTAAAAACCCTTCCACATCGAAAACGTCTCTACGGCCCTGATAGTTATCTATGGGCCTTTATGGAACAATGAACTCCACATCAAAATCCACTTAGTTGCTGTTTACGAATTGTTTGACAGGTAACAGTGTAGCTATTCTTTGCTGCCCTTCCAGTCCCGGCTAAACAAGGGCAGTTTTTATTCACTTCTCCCACCCAGGCCCGGTAACACAATGGCAGGTTCTATTGGAAATTAATTCACTTAACTACCATTGCTTTCAGATTGTTCACTAGAAACAAATTGTCAAAGATATTCTTTTTAATGGTATCAAAGAACAAATGTTAGTTGTGTTGGAAATCTAATTTATTCATTGGATGATTCCCTGACAGACTCCTGACAAGCATATAATATTTTGAAATAATTTAATACGTCCACAGAAAATACGTTATGACCACTGATCTATGTATAAATAGATTTAAGCCTTTACAATCGCCTGCACTTAATGTTACCATGCCCCCGTGTCAAAAAGCGTGTCAAACTCGTAAACATGATCACACTTCTCTTGTTTTCACGAAGCTATACCAAGTTTGTTGATTCGAACACGTGACACATTCGGTATATTCATATTATTAAACTGATAGAAACCGGGACACGTTACAACCGAGCGAGATATCAGGCAGCGATATAAAACCAAGACAATCCCCGTGAGACCGTGACTAACACACATATCTGCCATTCACGTAAAAAAATGCATATTTCCGCTATTATAGTGAGAAATATATTTATCAAGTCAAAAAATTTTAAGTTTACATTTTTTTTAAAAACTCAACCAACACAATATATGTTTTTATATTGTGAATTTGCGTTATTTTTGAAAGTAAATGCTCTCTCAACCATTAAGTTCTCAACCATAAAACTCATACACTGCAATTCCGCCTCCCCCCCCCCCCAGAAACGTGACAATGAGAATTCAGAGAATTGCAGAAATGGCATTGACTAGATGTGATGGGAGAAGGTGCTCCCTCTTCGGATAGATCAGAAGAACGCGTGATCGTAAACTGACTGGGACACTGAGCTTATACACTTTTAGATGGCTGACGGAACGGCAAGCAGAGCATATATAGGAATGCCCCCATTGCTGTGACACTTGTTCCTAATCAAAAATCAATAATCAACAGAAATTTAAAAAATCATTTTCTTGTAAAATGTGACAATTAAGAATTTAAGTCATTAAAAACTATACATTATCACTATGTATCAAAATATATTTTATTTATTTTTTCCACACAAAAAATGTATTCTTTACAATAAAACAAAATGAAATAATTTGACTAAATATTTTTTTTTAATCACAGAGGTAAAAGTAAAAAAAAATGTAAAAAGTGTAAAAAAAATGACAAAAAAGTCGAGTGAAGCACTTTCTAAGCAGCTCTCCTATACCCCCGTAATCCTCTCTCGAGGCGGTATGACATAGCAGGCGCCGACATCGAAAGCCACTCGGACGCTGAGTATAGCTCACCACTCAGCTGAGCACGTTTATGCTGTTAACATTCCGTACGACCGAAAACTTCACCCCGGTGACTTCGTCCTGTCTTAACATGTCATATGGGGAGGAACCAGCCTAGATCCCAAGCGGTACTGTGACGAGCGAGCTGACTCGACACTGGCTGAACCTTGACCCCGCGGTGGAGTCTAAGACATGTGAACGGACTACTGACACTAGTTCCCATACAAAGTCAAGATCCAACTTTTGTATGAAGTTCCGCGGGGAACTTGAACCTTATACGGACATTATCCCTTAACATTCATAATCTTATGTACCACACATTTTGTTACCCATGACAACAGTGAGGGAGAATGTCGTGCATATTGCTTTCAAAAAAACGTTTCTATATATAGGAGAAGGGGGAAAAGTTTACATAAAATCTCGCAAAATAAATTATAGTTGTTCATTTAAATGATATTGCCAATTGTCAGATCAAAATAGTTGTGTTTTGATGATTTATTAATATCTCATACTTATTACCACCCTTGATTTTGGAGTACATGTCCGGCTATGTCCCTTGGTAAATAAATACTAATATCTTTAACTTCCGGTTCAAATAATGTTTTTGTTTTGCTGAATCAAGAACTGGTTGATCATTAATTTAACACATTAATATCGTAGAAATTAAATATCTGTGTTACTGAAACGGATTTAATGATTTCCATATTTACATCATGGTTCGTTCAACCTTATTTAATTCGATAATGAAGATCTAAAACAAATTGCAATGAAACGAGAGACATGGAATCTAAAATGTTGTTAGTTAGTTAGTTAGATACTTGGACAAAATTTTCAGAATTGTGCTACATTTCTACATAATTACAAATAATATACTATGTTATTTGGTTAGATAGCCCTTCAAAAATTCATTTCAAGGATACCTCAACCAAGTCTGTACGTCATTCATGAAAAAATGTTACATATTTTTTTCTAATGAATTTGACATCAAAATAATTTACATTAAAAACACATAGGAAAATATAAATAAAACTTGTGACCACAGTGACAAAATGTATCCAAGCTGATAATTTGTAACTTATCTTTGTTATTTTCAATAATACAAGCCACAAACTATATGTTTTTTTGTTTGTGAAGACAAGACACATCTGTTGATCCTATTTCTATCATTTTTAGGTGCACGCAGAACTAATTAATATGAAAGAAGGCAGCAAATTAGCATAATTAAAAATGAAAATAAATTATCAAACTATTGAATGTAATTAAATACCACAGAAATTATATATATTTGTGTTGGCAAAGGCAAGACGCATCTGTTGATCCTATTTCTATAATTTTTAGGTGCGCACAGAACTAATTAATATTAAAAATGGCAGCAAATTAGCATAATTAAAATGATAATAAATTATAAAACTATTGAATATAATTAAATACCACAGAAATTATATATATTTGTGTTAGCAAAGGCAAGACGCATCTGTTGATCCTATTTCTATAATTTTTAGCTGCGCACAGAACTAATTAATATTAAAAATGGCAGGAAATTAGCATAAATAAAATGAAAATAAATTATCAAACTATTAAATATAATTAAATACCACAGAAATTATATATATTTGTGTTGGCAAAGGCAAGACGCATCTGTTGATCCTATTTCTATAATTTTTAGGTGTGCGAAGAACTAGTTAATCTTAAAAATGGCAGCAAATTAGCAGAATTAAAATGAAAATAAATTATCAGACTATTAAATATAACTAAATACCACAGAAATTATATATATTTGGGTTCAATACAAGAATCCATGAACAAATCACGTGACAACATACCAACCTTTTAATTTCATGTGCTATTGCACTATCTCGGAAACTTAAAATGTCGTAACTTAAATTACTGATCTAGCGATTTGCACGCAATGGACTGGCCATCCACCTCTCACTCAGTGCGCATCGTGCAATGTGTCGAATAGTCTGTATATGCGACTTTTAGGAATTTCGTTCCATCTAATTATGTTAGCTATGTGTTCCGTAGAAAGCTGTCCACAAATTCTTGTATTATACCTATATTTGTATTGGTAAAGGCAAGACGCATCTGTTGATCCTATTTCTATAATTTTTATTTGCGCAGAACTAATTAATATTAAAATTGCAGAAAATTAGCATAATTAAAATGTAAATAAATTATCAAACTATTGAATATAATTAAATACCACAGAAATTATATATATTAAGGTTCAATACAAGAATCCGTGGACAAATAACGTGACAACATACCACTTTTTAATTTCATATGCTATTGCACTATCTCAGAAACTTAAACAGTCGTAACATAAATTACTGATCTAGCAATTTGCGTGCAATGAACTGGCTATCCATCTCCCACTCAGTGTGCAGCGCGCATGTCAAGAGGTCAGGGGCTCTCATTGCGCAATGTGTCGAATAGTGGACGCGTCTGTATATGCAACATTTAGGAATTTCATTCCGTCTATTTATGTTAGCTGTTTATTCCATAGAAACCTGTTCACTGGTTCTTGTATTGTACCTATATTTTTATTGGCATAGGCAAGACGCATCTGTTGATTCTATTTCTATAATTTTTAGGTGCGCACAGAACTAATTAATATTAAAAATTGAAGCAAATTAGCATAATAAAAATGAAAATAAATTATCAAACTATTGAATATAATTAAATACCACAGAAAGTATATATATTTGTGTTGGTAAAGGTAAGATCCTATTTCTACAATTTTTAGGTGCGTGCAGAACTAATTAATATGAAATATGGCAGCAAATTAGCATATTGCTGCTAGAGTTTGATATGATGAGTTATTGCTGCTAAAGTGCTGTCCATAGATTCATCAATAGGTTTTACCCTTCTCTCCCCACCCTCCTGTAACCTCAAATATGTAGGAAACTACAGTCTTGCTTAATTATGTATTTTAAAAAACCACTCATCTGCCTTCTAGATCAACGTTTGTATTAGCGTACATGACTTTCTTCTAGCTCACACATTCTGTTTTCTAGCTCACACATCTGTTTTCTAGTTCACACATATGTCTTCTAGCTCACGCATCTGTCTTCTAGCTCACACATCTGTCTTCTAGCTCACACATCTGCCTTCTAGATCAACGTTTGTCTTAGCACACACAACTGTCTTCTAGCTCACACATCTGTCTTCTAGTGCACACAACTGTCTTCTAGCTCACACATCTGTCTTCTAGTTCACACATCTGTCTTCTAGCTCACACATCTGTCTTCTAGCTCACACATCTGTCTTCTAGATCAATGTTTGTCTTAGCACACACAACTGTCTTCTAGCTCACACATCTGTCATCTAGTTAACACATCTCATATAAGCTCACACATCTGTTTTCTAGTTCACATGACTATCTACTAGCTAACAAAGTTGTGTTCTTTCTCAAAACAGGACACTGAAGCTTAAAATTGACATTCAAACTTAAAAGAACAAAGTGGAGTCAGGAAAGCAACTATAGACAGACTGATTATCCAGTTGAATAAACATGTACCTCAAACACTTGGTAATGATGTTGTCTCGCTTTTCATGTTTATTTGATCACGTGAATATATTGTTGTGGACATACTTGTCACACTACAACAATTATATTTCATATACTATATATTCATCTAAGACTGGTAACATTACCTCTGTGTCTATGTAGACAGACAGCAGAACATATCCTGCAAGACTACATTTCATTAAACCAGTTAAAGAAGGAACACTGGCCCACAGAGATGGATATTCACAGAAAGCTGTTAATTAATTTGGCAGACCATCTGACCTAGTTGGCAGACCTATCATTGTACCCACTATATGTAAATTGTTCAGATGGTATGGGTCAAGTGTAAACAGAACATTGTAACTCAACAAGACAATCTATGGAATGGCCACCGATATAGAAAACAGTCAGTCAATTGATATTGGAGAGGTTGCAGACTTTCTTTGTGGTGTGGAGGAATTGGCTGCCATGCTTATCCATGTGTATATACAATAGTGCCGTTCTTACCCATGGTTATTTGCTGTGTGTCTTGATAAAGGCTTTTTGGTTGAAACATCAGTTTGTGTGTTTTTATATGTGTTTACAGTGATTAGCAAAACTTCATTGCGCTGTTCCAAGCTTTGCCTGATGAATTTCAGTTTTACTGCAGTCAGTACATATTATCGATCTTATCCATGTGTGGTAATGTTGTACTACACATACATGATTGATGAATACAGACAGAATCTTGACAAATAATGGAGAAAATGGAACAATGGTAAAGCAGACCTTTAAATGAATCAACTGATATCTAATAAAGCCGGGAAGGATGATATTGTGTTCCCAGATAGATCTCTCCGTGGTGGTGAGAAATATGTTCCTTTCATACCACAGTCGGCACATAGGACAGAGGTTTTGATTCTCCATGTGTTGCGGTCCGCTGCCTGCAGTTTAAGTTCTTGTATGGTCCTGCAGCCTGTTATTTCCCCTTCTTTAAGCATGATGTTTTTTAGGTTTGCTTTACTCCTTTCTCGTTTTATTTTACTCTCAGGCGTCCATGTAAGGGCTTGTTGGTTTATTCTCTTTTCATCTAGTCTTAAAACATAACCGAGGTATTTCCATCTGCGTTTTCTTATGACGTTTGAAACATATTCTTGGTGTGCTTTCTTTCTTAAATCACTATTTGTGACGAAATCGCTCCATTTTATGTTCATCAGTTTCTGGAGACATTTGTTTTCGAAGCTGTTTAATTTTTGATCTATTGTTTGAGTTGATTTCCAGCTTTCTCTTTCATATGTTAATACTGAGACAATATAGGAGTTTAATAGCTTTAGCTTGGTGTTTCTTCCTAGATCTTTTGACTTTCAGATATTAGTTTGGTAAATGTGCTAGCTGCAACTGCTATGCGTGTATTTATTTCTTTCATTGAGTCTCCATCAACAAACATTTGACTACCCAAGTAATTAAAGTTGGAACTTTTTCCAGTATTTGGTTGTTTACTGAGATGTTATTTGTTGAACTGGTAAGTCCCGTGATTTTTGATTTATCTGAAAATATGACAAAAATCTGGCTGTGGTTTATTATAACTACCGGTATTGATATTGAGAGTTCTCATGGAGCACAATGGGAAATACAGAATAATTGCTTCAATTATGATGATTGGGGTTAAAGTCAATACTATACGTCTTTAATGCTTCTTGGTTTACAACTTGTCTGTGATAGCTGCTCCTTTTGACAATATGCAAATGAACAAAATATTCAGAACATCCATTGTCAAAACTATAACTATTTCTAAACTTCTGGGTATCACATTGATCTATTGCCTGGGTGTGTGGATATTCGTAGTAATAAGAGAGTAGACAGACTTGTATCTGTGAATTTAAGATAAACACTGGTGATGTACTGAAGTTTGTGGTCACTTGCTGGAATGGACACTAGGATAGATGGGGTATCCACCTTTCGGTCTGACACATATGACTTTAGCATAGCTTTGAGTCATGTTGACCATATATGGAATGGGACAGCCAACTCCATCCCATAACCTCCTTAGTTGCCTCTTACAACATGCATGGAAGGTAAACAATGTTGCTGTTCTTTACTTTCCTCTCAGACCTTGGTAACACATGTGCGGCAATTCAATATTATTTATGGTATAAATAGAACTGAGAAAATGTCAAGTAGAATTAAGAGTGTTTATCCAGCTAGCTAGCCATGGGGATTATCAGCATGCATATTCTTTGACGTCTTCTCAGGGAGATGTAGAATTGTGGGTTTGCCTTGAAGTACAATAACATGGATTAACCAATAGCTTCTTTAATGTGATATTTCTTTGCAGAACATCATCAAGCACTGCTACTCTCTGTTCTGTGCAACCATCATTAAGCACTGCTACTCTCTGTTCTGTTCAACCATCATTAAGCACTGCTACTCTCTATTCTGTGCAACCATCATCAAGCACTGCTACTCTCTGTTCTGTGCAACCATCATAATTTCTCCAGTGTCATATTAAGGAGGCCCTTTTCTTCTGTGTTCTTTTTCAAACTCCTTCAGATTAACAGGATGTAGTCTGGAGAATTAAATGCACCGTGTCATGGCTTGCAGCTTGGCTGTGATATCTTGGCCATTGGTCCTGACACATTTGACTTTAGCATAGTTTCTGTGTCATTTGACCCTGTAAGGGATGTGACAGCCAACTCGACCCCCTAAAAGCCTGAGTCACCTCTTACAACATGCATGACATGTAAAAGTTTCACTATTATTTTCTCCCCTTTCAGGCCGGGCAACAAGGGCGAAGAAGGTCCTTGCCAGAATCTTTTTTGCCTATTCATTTATTACTACGGATTAACTGTCTGTCAATATTTTATGTAAGTAAAACTGAAACTCTACATCTTTTGAAATGTTTGAGCTCTTCTATTCTATGACCCTTTTTGTATTATTAAAGTAAATATTAAATGTCTGCAATGAATAAATCATCAATCCACAGACAAAAGTCCACAAGTAAAAAGTACAAAGAGGAGTTTATTGGAGGTCGTAGAAGCTCAAATTCAAGGTAGTAACAATATCAGTGTATTTGTTGTCCTCTATTTTGTTATATTTCTTATACTATATATTCATCCAAGCCTGGTAACATTACATCTGTGTCCATGTGGGCAGACAATGGAACATATCCTGCAAGACTGCATTTCACTAAACCAGTTAAAAGAGGAACGCTGGCCTATAGAGACGATATCTACAGAAAGATGTTAATTAATTTTGGCAGACCATCTGACCCAGTTGGCAGATGTTTTTTTTTCACCTTTTGATACAGACCACAGAGTTTGAAGAATCCATTCGCTTTAAGTGTTTTCTAGTGCTCTTTGGGCACTCTTCTTCTGTGTTCGTTCTTAAACTCCTGCATATTAGCAGGATGCAATGGTACAGAGCGCGTCTGTGACGGCAAAGGTACCGAGTTCGATTCACCACAGGCAATTGTGCATCCGGACCGTTCAGAAAGCAATGGCAACCTACTGAACGTATTTATATTGCCTAGAAAATCACCACAGCCAACAAATGCTGGGTTGATAGCTACGTCCTGGATAGGATATGCTACTAATTTTGTTATTATTTTATTTTAAATCTGGAGACTGCATGATCATCCTGTCATGTTCGTCCGTCATAGTCGATAATGACGATTTGGGATCAACTGTAAAAGGTAAAGGTAATATGAGTTATGAACCAGTGTCATAACACAGTTTCCCATAAGTGCTCATCTGTCTAGTCAGTGGTTGACCAGAAACCCCCATCGAAGATGGGTGTGTCATATTATGGGTGTAAATAAAATGGTGACTCAACGCAGAGAATATCCATTCTCTGGACTAAATTCTGCTGGAAATTTAGTAGGACCATTGTTCTGCTGCAAGAGATATCCATTGGAAGTTTTGGAATGAAGAAAAAGACCAGAAACCTCCTGAAGAGGGTCCTCGACAACACTTGATATCCAACTTGATATCCAACTTTCTCATGTCTGGTTTAACCATGGGAGCAATTTTTATTTAAACCACGAATAATGAATGGACCCATGTGACGTCAATGACCCACAAAGCTGTACTGAAAGGAGCAGATATCTCAGACAGCTGTAAACCTTGATTTGGCAGATTCTGTTCTCCAGAATACATCCTGCTAGTTTACAAGAGTTTGAGAATGAATGCAGAAGAAGAAGTAACGGCTCATGCCTGGAACGTGTGCCTACCAATGTTTACAGCGCTCATAGTTTTTAAAGAATTGTCTGATCATAATTTTTTAATAGTTTGTGACATTGCAGAATGCAATTGTTTAGTAGTTTGAAGCCAGGGAAATAATTAACGAAAATAGGAAGAACACAGTTTTTGAAACACA
Source organism: Meghimatium bilineatum (assembly GCA_034231615.1). Classification (NCBI taxonomy): domain Eukaryota; kingdom Metazoa; phylum Mollusca; class Gastropoda; order Stylommatophora; family Philomycidae; genus Meghimatium; species Meghimatium bilineatum. The sequence continues at coordinate 43,092,168 of CM067319.1, forward strand.
GCAGGAGGGGGTAGGGATAGAATTAGAATTAGTTGTAGGTAAAGGTAGGCCCCATGGCAGCTACCTGATGTCATGGATGAATATAACTTCATGCACTAAGCCACAGCAGCTATTAATTAGGGTGGCCAGTTCCCTTTCTTACTGTCTTTACCTCCCCTAACTCATGTTTCAGTTACCCTATTACAGCTGAGTCGACAGGAGGAGTGGTCGTGTCCAGCGAGAAATCACAACGGGAGTTTTTGTTTGTCCAAACACGGTTTTGAACCTGGTATGCTGTAATCCAGAGATAGAAAGCAAGCTCACTATCAATTAGGCTACTGTGCTCCTCAGAATTAGTTTTAACACTGCGCCTAACACCTCTCCCCTCCAAACTCTAGCATTATCCCTTCTCATTAAATCATGGCATAATTTCACTAACATTAGCCATTTTTGTAATTTGTGGCAACACACTCTGCAAGTGATGTAAAATTATTGACTACATGAAAACTGTGTACACCATAACAAACTTTCAATGAATCTGTGCATAATTTCTGAGTTTGTTCTATTTTCTGCTTATAGACGAACTATTACATAGGAACATGTTCCAGACAAGGACAGATGTGACATTATTCTATTGATCTGCTGATGCCCAAAAGGGGATCAAAGTATAGCAACTTTGTGACCTGCTATGCATGTTGTAAGAAACAGCTAAGGAGCTTTAGGGGTGTACTTTACTATCCTATCACATGGGTCAGTGACCATAAAGCTATGTCAAAGAATGAGTCTAGAGAACTGAGTTCATTATGTGTGGTTTACAGCTTATCTGTGATATCTCGTCTTTCTGCGACACATTCCAACTTCAGAATGACTTCTGGGTTACTTTAGTATTCTATGGGATGGGTCAAGACAACCCCAAATTTCCTTATTCATCTTTAACAACATACATGGCAGGTCACAGTTTTGCTATTCTGCGCAACACTTTAAGATCCCGTCAACATACTGGGGGCAACTAAATCTTCATATCCATGACAAGGGGCTGGCTGTGATGTGTACTGACCCAAATAAAACATTAATTAAAGTCAATATTATTAATTTGAAGATTTGTCACAACTTTCTAATTTTCAGGGGGATCTCCCTAGTGTAATGGGGTTAAGCTGTTCGTCTTGAGTTCAAGAGGTGATGAGTTCGAATCTGACTCATGTCATTTTGTGTATGAAGTGGATTTTTTCAGAGATCCCTGTGGGTTATCACTTGAAGCTATGGAGTTACGTGCTATGAGTGGTACTCTTGGCAGGTGGCATGCCACTTTGTTGAGAGTGATGAGTATATATGGGAAACCAAGTACAGTGAAGTCAATCCTCTACAACTTTTGAACCCTTTTTTTAAAACTTTTCTAATTTTCAGATGATGAGAGATAAAAAAGACAGAAAGTAGAACAGACTGCAGATAAGCATCAACAAATGACTTCAGTAGTGAAATATGAAGAGTGGAAAAGAAAAATATTAGCTAGAGCTGCTGAAACCTCTCGATGCTTTACTAACCTTACTGCCCATGAATGGAAACAATCAGGGCTTCATGATTGGGGTGCCAAAGAGGAAGCTTATGGGGTGTACTTTGCTGTCCTATTACATGGGTCCTCCAATTGTGTTGTTAAATGTTGTGGGTGAAGTTGGAGTTGTCAGACTTTGGCTATTGTCAGTGCGTGTCTCTTTAAGGTTTCTTTGATTGTCTCCATCCATCTAATTCTTGATCTTCCTTGTTCCCTGTAGCCCGATCTTCAGCTGTTGTATGCACAAAGTGCTGGTTGCTTTGGTTCCATTCTAATGTTGTCACTAAACCACCTTGTTTGCTGTCTCTCAATGTAGTCTTGAGATGGTTTTTAATTCTTCTCTGATATCTTCATTTCTCCGTTGGTCTCAATGTTTGATTTTTTAAACTTTTCTCAAACATCTCATTTCTCGCAAATGTATTGTTAAAACCATACCTTGCAAGGTGATTTGGTGCCACTAGAATGGGCCTGGATCGATTCCCAATAGTCTCAAGAATTTTCATCTCGCTGGGAGACTGTGTGCTAAAGATTTCAATGTGGTACCCTTATGACCCTGATGGGTGCAGGTTTATAAATAGAATAGATATTTAATATAAATAAAATTGTTGAAGATTATATGAAGCACTTTGTCATTTTTTTAACCACAATGAATGACAGAATTATATCAAAGAATGATTGTCCAGATTTAGAGACATGTCTCAGAAATAAGAGATTTCTTCTACATCAATCACTCTGATTCTGAAATATTTTTGAGTCATGACCCCATTTTATAGAAACAATCTGATCTGCGACTCCATTTTACAAAACAAAGTTACCCTCTACCCGAATACATTAAAACAAGGTCTTGATATAGTTAGAAGAAAACATACAAAATTACAGCTTTTTGCATCTTTACAGATGGTTGAAAAGCTGGCCAGTGCAAAATTTCATATGAACAAGGAGACCCTCAAATTAATTAAATTGCCAAAATGCATAGTGTCTATGTTTCACACGATTTCTTTCCTAGGCAAGTTTTGTTGGTTGGTTGCTGATCCAGCGGTCCATGGGCTCATGCCCTTTGACCCAATGCCATTGTGTCAAATATGCATGTGTTTGTGAGCTGTTGTTTTGTTCCAAATAATGTGTTCCATTTATCTAGCCCTGGAGGGAGAAGCATTTTCCTGATGTCATCCAGTGCTGTGCATTTAAAAAGGTTGCAGTCAACATTTTCATAGGGATGAGTGCACAGTCTGCACTCTGGATTGTATGTTGTGGTTGTATTCTGTTCAGGTGATTGTTAAGCTGTACATGTTGTGTGGTGTGCAGTCGGAAGATGATACTCTGGTCTTTTCTTCCCAGGAGGTTGATGTTATCTTTAGGATTTGGGCTGGTCATATATTTATAGATTTCCCTCCCAGTGTTTCCCATAGCTCATCTGTTCACCCAATTTTCTTTAGTCACAGATTTCAGCATCATTTTAACTTTGTGCATGGTTGTTTATGTATATGGCTGTTCTTGTTGAGCTCCCATCTTTGCTAGTCTGTCTGCCTTGTCATTGCCAGGTGTGTTTGAGTGGCCAGATATCCACTGCATAACAATGTAAGTAGCTGGTTGGCATGGTGATATATTTCCACCAGCTCAGGCTTACAATGACCATCACATTCTAGTGCTTGAAGAGTGAACATAGAATCTGTGAAAATTACAATGTTTTGAACTTTTGATGGAAAGGATTCAAATATGGTCTTCAGGTGGTACAATGCAACTTCTAGTGCTGTTATTTCGGCTTCATAGTTAGAACATATCTCCCCACAGGCATCAAACAACTCATCAGATGTTTTGTATGAATATTCTATATAGACACCATAACCTGCTTTGGTGGTAGTTTTGAAAGCAGACCCATCAGTATAGACATGAATCCATTGTTCTGGGTAGGTGTCTATTGTTTTCTGTGTTGCTTTCATAAGACTTACTGGGTCAGAACTTTTCGGTGCATTATTTCATAATTGTGTCTTGATTTCCAGCAATTTAAAACCTGCATGTGGTGATAAACATTTTTCTACTCTTTGCAGTTCTTGTCTCTTGTCTGCGGGGTGATAGCTGCCTTTTATTTCATCGACATGGCTCAGGACTGACTTTTGTTTTATTCTGTGGTTTGGTTGCCAGTTTTTTACAAGTTGTTTCTACAAATGTAGAACCCCTTGAGATGTGGAGAGATATGGCTTCAATGGAGGCTTATGAAAGAAGCACACAAAAAAACAAAGACCACCCAAATAAACAAGCCAGTTTTATTAAGATGCTGCTTTATCAATTTTTACTTGGAGGCTTTGAATGATAGTTTAAACAAGAAAACATGATCAGCCTTTTGATATAAATGTTGAAAATGTTTTGTGTATTGTAATTTGTAGGTTTTCTTGTTTACATCATAACACCCTAATTTTAGTGATAGTTCGTCGTGTCTAAGTGGACCATTCTAAAAACATGTGTTTTACGTAAGTACGTGTCGCGTGCTATATTGTATTTTTATGAAGGCCATTTTTATTGAGAATCAAATTGATAAATAAAACAACATTAGATGACCTGGATTTTGCTGATGATCTTGCACTATTGAGTGAAAATCATCAAGATGCGCAAACAAAAACTGATAGATTAAAACTCATTGCAGGACAAATAGGTCTCCAAATACTTTAAATGGACAACAACTTGAAAAAGTACAGAAATTCTCCTATCTAGGAAGCAAATTAACACTCGACGGTGATGTCATGCCAGAAATTACAACTCGCATTGCCCTAGCATCAAGTGCATTTAACAGACTGTCTAATATCTGGAAGTCAAAATCAATCAGCACACGCATGAAAATGTGCTTATTTCATTCCTGCGTTATTCCGGTGCTATCATATGGATGTGAGAGCTGGAAAAGCTCTTTATCTTCAGAAAAGAAATTACTGAGTTTCAAGAACAAATGTCTTCGTAGGATAACTAACACCCATTGGAGTGAATTCAAATCGAATGATAAAATCAGAGAAGAGACACATCAAAATTTCATCACAGATGTTATCAGAAAACGCCGTTGGTCCTACATCGGGTATGTCCTACGCGCAGACACCAACAGAATACACCACCAATCTCTTGAATGGATACCTGCAGGCAAAAGAGCAAGGGGTAGACCAAAAGAAACACTCAGAAGAACAATACTTAGAGAAAGTAAAACAACCAATATTCATACTATTCAAGAACTGCACAGGATAGCTTTGAACAGACAGAATTGGAGAGATCTGACCTCTGTGCTAACTTCAGCGCAAAAGGAAAATGAATGAATGAATTTTATTGAGGTTTCAAATTGTATGCGCTTCCAGCAATTAACAAAACTTCAGAACCGTGTTTTTCGTTTTCATCTGTTGACAAGAGAGTGTGGATCATCATCATCTAGTGCCGTCTCTGCAACGAAGGTGGCTGCAACAGATCTCCAACATCCCCTGTCTCTTGTTTTGGTGGTGCACTCTGCTAGACTGTAACCTGTCTATCGTGTGATTTTACTCTCCCACTTGTATCTCTGCATACCTCTTGCTCGCCTCCCCTTGACTTTGCCCTCAAGTAAGGTCTTCAATAAGGTGTCATGTCTTTTAATGTGTCCAAAGTATTTTATTTGCCTGATCTTTATTTCTCTTAGTAGTTCTTTCTTCATTTTAAGTGTCTTTAGCACCTCTTTATTTGTATTCTTCTCTTTCCATGATGTTCTCCCTATTCTTCTATATACCCACATCTCAAATGCATCAATTATGTCTTCTAATTGTTTATTTAGTGTCCATGTTTCTGAGCCATACATTAATATAGAATAGATATAGCATTTTATAATTCTCATTTTTAACTTGTTTGTAATTTGTTTAGATATTAATATTTTTCTCATGTCATTGAAGGTACTTTTAGCCATTCCTATTCTCCTTTTAACTTCTGTTTCACATCTGCCATTCACTATCACATATTGACAGTTATATTTGTAATTTTCTCATTTTCTTTCAATTGCTTGAAATGTGCATGTGTCTACAGATATGACTCTTGTATACACCAACTGTCTGTTGTTGTAATATAGAGCTGCAGCGAACTTTATTCACATTGGTTTTTTTTTCTCTGTGCTAGTGTACGTAACAGTATTTCATATTAAGGATATCTTTGAAGTTTGTGTGACGCATGGTCGAGAAGTTAAAACATTGGTCTCGCATCCGTGAGGTCCAGGGTTTAACTCCATGTAAAAACCTAGTTTTGCTCTTTCGTGGGGTAAATTAAAAAAAGCTCACCCTGTACATGATGTGGTGACAGAAAGGGCATGCAGCCTTTATCACACATCTTTGCAACTCCATGATGGGTAACACGCCGTATTGACAGACAGTTTTAACCGTATGCGTGATATAGTCTGAAGTGAATGTTAACATTCACCATGGATTTCTAGATACGAGAATATACTGCCCAATCTGCCACCTCACAGTAACAGTTGGCATTAAGCACAGACGTTGCTGACAGTTTACCGAATATATAAGCCACATTTCCTTGTCAATTATAGTCATGTGGACTCATCAAAAATTATCCTTCAAAAGTGAAGTTGTTTGATTTATTCCATGAATTTCATTGGTAACTTTATCAGCAATCAATGAAACTCATGGGGAAAATTCTAGTAGCATTATTTTAGAGAAATGCATCCCAATTAGTCAAGTAGACTGAGGGACTCGATATAAGCTATACTGTCTCAATACCATGTGGTTCAGTGTGTCAATGTGGCGATTGGTATCCGTGTCAAGAATCTTCCGATGTGCAATAAAGTTCCATAAGTATACACATATTTTCAAATTAAACATAAACCACAGCCATACATTTTATGTTTACAAGATACATTACTGCAAAAGATCATGAACACTAAATTTATACCTTCAGTACAATTGCAAATGTTTTCGCGGAATAATATAAATGTGTAGCATAAAAATAGGTCAATTACAGTGTGTTAACACCGACACCTGTAAAGCAGACGTATTTATCTTTGAAATCGCACACTAAAGCCAGTAAGTAAATTTTAGTTTATAATCGGCGAAAATGATGCAGATATAAAATATTTGTCTATATAATATTAACACGATACGGATAATGCTGGGCTTTGATTATTAGTAATATTAGTTATATCTGAGTTCTGTAATGTTTAGGCCTAAAGTTACATTTAGTAAGTTAATGAGTAGAAAAGTAAAAAAAAGGAGCGTGCCTTGTGTGTTTGTAAAGTGCAAGCTTGTTCCAGACAAGCTCATGCTTTGATTTGATATGGGATATATTATATTTTCTATAAATTTTAATCCTTAGAGTACTATGTTTCTAGAATTCTTGACTCATGTTCAAGCGACGTCGTCGGTGTTAAGTTGTAATGTTTCAATTCAACTTTACCTGTTAAATGTCGCTGATGTTGTCATGACAAGAAGTCATTCATACAGTCACTGCTCATAGAAAAGGAAGAAAGAGTGCTCACATATAGCACATAGACGTCACCGCTATAAAGCCAGAGGCAGACCATGTAAAAAATGGACCATAGAAATCAAAGAAGCCGCATGAACAAGCTTACAAGCAGCACACAAGAAGGCCATCTCCAAAGAACTCTTCTACCATTGACTTTGACCTGCAAGGCAAACATGGGCCACAGCGTATAGAATCATGTATAATTATGGATAGATGTTATCTTCGGTCTTCAGTATCTATTATTCCACTACGCGATGTCTAGAAATTGTGTTGTTGACCGTAGGTCTACACCCCACTGGTATAATTATTATATTAGCCTAGATAGGTGAAAGTAAAGATTAGTTCTCCGCTGTGCTATAAATAGCACACTGTTGACAATTTTAACTATCCAACATCATGGATTCCCATGTAACACCAATCAAAATAATGGATGCCGGTACATCACATCTGATAATCACTTGAGTTCAATTCTAGACACAGACGAACTTATGCATAATCTGTTTGTTTTACAATTTACACATTTTTTACAATTTCCTATTATTTGTGGTGAGTGATCAGTATTTCTGCCCGCTACACACGGAGCGATGTGCGCGCACACATTAGAAATGTTATTTCTAATCCTAACCTTACTCTAAGTACTTACCTGTAAGCTTGCCAAATCACACAACAAAGGTAAGGTAACACCTCAAAACTAGAGCAAAGGTGACAGCGGAGAACTATAATTTACTTCAGCCGCCTAGATAATACTATAAGCAATAATAATAATAGTAGGCAATGACGTAGACTTTTGCATGTTTGTTATTTTAATAATAATGTGCTCATCCAAATCATGCCTGTCTGAACTTTTAATTCACCTCTAACTCTTCAACAGATAGGCCTACTAAATACTAGATACTCACTCGTAGTCTTTGACTGCCTTCTTCCTCTCTCATTTTGCTGTGGGTAGAAGTCACATGCATGGCACGTCTCCTTTATTATTATTATCTGCTATAGTTGTTGAGCAACTTCTCATTAATCTGCTAACTGTAATTGTTTTCTGTTATGTTCTCTTCCACAATGCTTCCTAGACTTGCATGACCATTGGCATCTCAGCCACCTGCCATTGCACACAGGACAAGTATGCAGATGTGTAATTTTTCTGCCTTGAGTGTATCCACAATTACACAGCTAACAGTTTCAGTTCTATGTTGTTTGATGAACATTCTTTGAAGTCCATAATAACTTATTTTTGGAGATGCCAAATAATCAAGCCTAGCTGCATTATTGTAGATATGAAAAGAGGGATCATTACGGGAAGATGTGACCAGATTTCAACTTTTTAATATTATGCATATTTTCTTTTTCATCAAAGGGGGAGGGGCGGCCAGATGACTAGATCTACCAGTAGTCTTAGCTACTTTGAAATATGTCTATATTGATATTTCATTTCATTAACCTTTAACTAAGCTAGTTTACGATTACATAATTTCTTTCCTGCCACCGGTTTTTTTTGTTTTGAAAATTTGTGTTATTGTTGGTGGCTGTTTTTAAAAAAACAATAATGTATTTGTGGTCAGATATTTAAATAATATTTGTACCTGTAAATAAAGAACTGAATATATTGCATATATTGGTTAAGTTTTGTTTTTGTGTGTGTGGTAAAGAGGTTTTTTTCGCAAAAAAAACACATAAAAAAAATGAACAATAATTACTTTAAAAATTACCTTTTTTTCTAAATTGTCTGAAGTGGCATTACTGTAAAACACACCTAGTTCTATCGTATTTATGTTGTTGCATTGCCAAATTATAATATTGCTGGGGAAAATTAACAAACTGTAACAATGCCGTAAATCATTCTCTGAATTACACCTAGTTGTATTTTGAATCGCTACAAAACATTTGATGTTTGGCTTGTACATAGTGAAACCAACATGGTGTACTGTATATTCTACAGTGAAAACTAACTACCTCCCAAGAATTCATCATCATAATCTATAATGATTTTACTGAAAATGTGATTAAACAAAAGTCTATAAAAACCTGATTCACTTTCATGGCACAGCGCCAGTTCGAAGATGTGGATTTTTATATTACAACGACCAGCCATCTTTCTTAGGTCAGTACAATATTGGAAGCAGAAGTTAATCAAACAAGAAAGCTATGATTCGTCAATTTCAGTTACATGAAGGGAGCTCCATAGCAACCGGCAGATACTTCTGCCGAAAGCGCTGTGAACTTTGTAAACAATGAGCAGAAATTTCTGCAGATGGCTTGCTCAAGGTTAAATAATGTATATATTTCTTGCATTAAAATCTGGCCACATTTCCCAGTAATGTATTGAAAGAGGGAATAATTGTCTTAATTAAAATCAATAGATATAATGCAGAAGTCTGGGCTGTTTTGGTAGAATGCCGTAAATAAAATGGCGACAACACATTTCTTTTTTCTGGACTACTTCCTGCTGTAAATCATGCAGGACCATTGTCCCGCTATAAGAGAGATCCTGTCGTAATTTGAGAACCATATGAGAGAAAAATCACTAGAACAAATAGAAAGTGACATGAATGTAAGACTATAATAAAAACCAAATTTAAGAAATGGTGGGAAGTATTGCATGTACAGCAAAATTGCAGAACCTAATAATCCTTACCATCAAATGTCATGTAAAGAACAATTATCTGCAGACAACTGAAAACAGATGTGTTAGGCAGAAAGGTGTGGATAGCCATGATGCAAATCATTCCCTGCTCCAGACTACATCCTACTAATCTGCAGTAATTTGATTGAGAATGAACACATGGGCCCAAGAAATGTGTTTAATTTGAAAGCTTCTATATTGGAGAGGTTAACGGAGCACTAACACTGTCCCCAACTTTCTCAAACTTTGGTTGTTTAAGAGCATCAGAAGTTATGCCATTTCTTATAGCATTGGCAACATTTCCAAAACATAGGTAGGTCAGAGCATAGATGTACATTTTTCAATTTTTAGTGTATTCTGATACCTAGATCTAACTACGGGAAAACAAACTGTCATCAGTGTAAAGCTTATCTATCCATCTTAGTGAGGTATTTAAAACATAAGATAACATAAGACATGTTGGGGTGCAAAGGGAACGCATTGCTCTAGGCGGACCCAGGGTTAGCAGATAACCAAGATCCCAAATGTACCTCCACGTGGTGCACCCTGGAAACAGAAATATAGCAACTCGTGCTGATTCTGGCCAAATCATTTGGGGAACGTGTCCGAGAATGTGGATGTAGCAGATGGAAAGAGATTTGACTGCACAAGAAACAGACAATATCTCCGACACCACAAGCAGCACCACATATAGTGACACTGTCGACATACAGTGAAGCTAGTCAGTCCAGTCCGAACATTGGAGGGGCGGCCAATGTAAAATGCACGTAAAGGTAGATGCATGGCGAGACAAATATATTTCATACCGAGTACAATGAAAGGGCAGAACAGCGCTAGAGGGCAGCGCGAACTGCAAATAGAAAATGAAAAGTTCCTAGGAAAGGGGAACTACAAGCTCCGTCAGCTCGAGGCGAGCTTCTAGTTACCTGTGTTCCTTACAGGCAGAGACCTAGACCCATTCATTGGCGTTTGGTAAAGCAAGAAGACCTAATCAACTCTAATGTCGAGCCTTCCTAAACCGGAAATATGCTCGCGAAGAGAAAGGGTTCCGTACTCGATGCGCTCAGGCACAAAAGGGACAACGATTTAGCCCTGGCCCAACTCTACTGTCAGGTTTTCATACACCAGAAATACACTTTAACCTTTAGTAAGTTGTGTTTACAAATCCAAAACTTCCCCCTGCCACTGAATTCTTTTTTGAGAATTTGTGTTATTGATTGTGGCTGTTTTAAAAATTCAATAACTTTTTTGTTGTTAGAGATAATTAATTAATATTTGTACATATAAATATAGAATTGAATACTGCATATATCAGTGTAATTTTTTTACGTGTGTATATGATACCAGACGTATTAGAAAGTAGTAAAGATGATTTTTCACCAAAAAAAAAAAGAAATTATAACAGATAAAAGGGGAAAAAAATTATTTAAAAAATTACTTATCTATAGTTTTTATATTTTCTGAAGTGGGAACCCTGTAAAATAAACCTAATTCAAATAGTATTTATGTGGTTTCATTGTCAAATCATCATAATGTCACTGGTAATAATGAATGAACCTCATAGATTTGCCATAAATCGTTATCTGAAAGATAGACCTAGTCATTTTTTATCGCTCCAACACAGTCGATATTCAGTGATTCACCATCTAAATCATGAAAGCAGCGTGATCAATGGACAATACTATATTATATAAATCAACTTACCTCTCAAAACACGTCTAACACACTAACGTTATCAGCTAGGTCTATATCTCCAACAATTTCATCGAAGTCGCTACGCCAATCATGGCTATATGCCGAAGGGACATGCAAATTTTCTACAATTTCATCCTCGAAAATTTCTTAACCCACGCTGTCAACAGAATCAGTATCACTAGAATTATCACTATCTAACACCACATCATCTACTGGAGCGATATCTGCTTCTAGGAACGGCACAATTTCCTCCTCATCGGAATAGTCATCCATAATAAACTCGAAGAAAATTGAATCCATGATGAACAAACGTGATTGCTTGGATGTCTGTAGGAAAAAACGAACTACTCCTCTCTATTCTACAAGATTTGTGTGACAAATATGGTGGCAGACGTGTAAATGGAATAGGCTTCATCTGCGCATGTCCCAGTTTATGTGCATTTCCAAACGAGGCTTTAGTACGGGGAAAAAACACGTCATGTTTATAGGTGGGTCAGGACACCTTTAGCTTAGAAGGAGCTAGTACTTTAGGGGATCCGTACCACCTTTAGCTTGCTAAAGGTTAAGAGAGAAAGGGTTCAGTACCTGATGGGCTCAGGCGCTATTGGGACAAGGACGCTCAGCTCGAGAACGCCTTGCTCTCAAACGCGTGGTGTGAGACTCGAACTTGGACAAGGGGTACACGATGTCGGTGAATGACACCTCGGCTAAGAGGGCGAAAGAGCCAGGGTCCAACTCCTCTGTTGAGTTGTTCCCCTTAAGGAACCAGGCTCACGGATGAGAAACGGTTCAGTACCCAATGGGCACAGGCACAGCATGTCCAATTACACGAGGCAAGTTCATAGACAGTGGAACACCTTGTTCGAGTCAGACGAGAGCAAAAAATCGTCTGGGCGAACAGTCTCCACTACGCGTGCCTGGAGACAGATATAGAGGCTGTCACAGGCTAAGGGTAGCCCACCCAAATTGTCAAGGCATGCCGAAATCGGATGTGCTAGGCCTACAAGGCGCATAACGGTGGCACAACGTAATCACGCTCCGGCGGAAATCGCACAGATATCCGTGATGGTTACAATGGAGCGAACGAAAAACAAACAAACAATAAGACATGTTGACAATAGAAGGAGAATTTATAAACTTTGTAAATGCAAATATATATATGCCCTATCTGATGGGATAAAGAACTGTAGGCAAAAAGGTGATACAAACCATTACAAAATTAAGAAGTGATAAAAACTGCAAAATTATTGATTCACTGCTTGTCTTTACATATCTACATTATGTAAAATTATAAAACACTGAAAATGTATAGTTATGTAACGTTAATCTACCTAAAAATAACGTTTGAATATCAAATAGTTGCAAAGATCCATTTTAAACCTAATCATGTCTCTCTAACGTTGTATGATTGTTATAATCATATAGATCTGCTTTGGAAATTTCTTCATGGCATTGGCCTTACTGAATAATGATTTCTTTAAGGTTTTGAATAGTGATTTTTACTACACTAACTGTGCCGATCTTTACTCCAAATCACATTGTTAGCAACAATCATAAATCTCCACAAAAACATAGTAGTGTAGCAAAGTAGTGTGCTTAGGAACTTAACAACATTATATTTTTGTATGTAACACAATATATATTTCATTTAAAAAATATCATTATTTTAATGATAACAGAAGACTGAGAAGTAGAAAAAAAAATAGATCAAACATGGGGATGCGTTTTTCGTCTCATTATTGAAAATCGTTCTTGAATTATCAAATTTCCTTGTCAGAGATTGAAATGTTAGCATCTGATATAGTAATGCATGGTATCTTGGAAAACCCATATATTAGAAATACACCCGGTGCAGATCTTCCCTATACCTGGTGTCTTCGAATTCAACAATAGTTGAAAATAATGACCTATGCATTAGTATCTAGCAGTACTTCTCAACAGGCTGGCCGCTGCAACATGTCTACTGGGCAGTGATAGTTTCTTCCTGAATTTCAAGTTATTTATGGGTATATAGAATTTGTTTGGAATGGACCCTGGGCTTATAAAAAAAATGTTTTACCTGGCAGCATTCTCACAAGGTTAAGAAGTATCAGCATATAGTATAGATCAAAATTCAATGATTACCTATAATTGTATAATTTAGTTTGAATACCTGTAATTGTATCAATTAGTTTGAATACCTGTAATTGTATCATTTAGCTAAAGTTAATTTCCCAGAGCCCAGCTAAAGTTAATTTCTAATTATATTTTAGGACTTCAACTATGGCTGAAAGCTCAGCTGAGAATAGTAGACTGCATTTTGGAGGAGAGTCTGGCATGAGGGAAGAATGCGGTTTATTTGGTGTGGTCTCTACTGGCAGCTGGAGACCAGATACAAACCTCTCTCATCTCATTCACCTGGGACTTATTGGTCTCCAGCACAGGTAAGTTTTATTTGTAATGTAAAATTTCTAACATAAATTTTTTCCTTGTGAATTAGACAATGAGTAAATTTGATGCTCTTTATGTTATAGTTATTTACTTCATCCATTTGTTTCAATGGCTCGATAGGGGAGCAAAGCATAGCAACACTACCATTCATGCATTTTGTAAGAAACAACCATGTAGGTATTTGGGTGAATTTGGCTGTCCCATCGTATATAGGGTCAAAGTGACTCAGAAATTGTTCTGAAGTAAAATGTGTCGGGTCAAAAGGCCCGTATATCACAGCTAAGCTGTAAACCATGACAACACATTCCATTCTCCAAACTACATCCTTCTAATCTGCCAAAATTTGACAATGAATACATAAGAAAACACATTTATTTATATAGTTTTCTGAATAATTGGTTTAATGTCAAGAAACCACTACTAGACTAATAAATATTTGTATCAATGACAACCTTCCCATCAAGTAGAACACTTCTGTTACCTTTATTTCACCGTCTCAGCATTTCTGTCATCAAATGCAATTGAACAGAATAGAACACTGTAAATGATTCAAAAGAGACACAAACCAAATGAAAAATCGGACTTTTTTTATCATCTCAAGACCTTGATTCCTGTTCACACCTCTACAGACTTTTCAAAGACTGCATGGGGCTCCTCAGCCGTAAGATGCCTAAAAAAGGTAATTTACTTACTTTAAAAGCTGCCAAGATTTTTATTGCTTTATTGCAATAATTCTTGTTTATCGTTCAAATGGCAACCTTCCCTATATGTGATGGGACATCCAACTCCACCCCATAACCTCCTTAGTTCCCTCTTATGACATGCATGGAAGGTGAATGTTTCTATTCTTTGCTCCCATTGTTTGTCACTGACAACTATTGGGTGTAAATCATACTGATATGTTACATAAAGTCTGAACTTTGTGTAAAACATGTTTACAAAATATTTGTGTACTCACAGAGGTCAAGAAAGTGCAGGAATGGTGACAACAATGGGAGGAACTGAAGATAAATTTGTGACCAGAAAGGCAATGGGACTTGTTAATGCAGCATTCTCCGATGACGATATTGCTAATTTAAAAGGAAACCTGGGCATTGGTAAGTTGTGACAAAATAAGCCACATGTTGTAAAACTAAATTGATGTGAAGATAGGTTGCGAAATTTTCATCAAGAGCCATGCAGACTAATGTAATCCAGTGTATTTCAACACTTTAGAACTTTTCTTCCATTTCCGCCCCCATTTAGGACATTTTCTTCAAGTGTTACTGTGTTACCAATTATAATTAAATGGTGATTAATCCATAAAACCATTCAGGGCAGATGACAAGGGACATTGAAATCCCTATATATGTGTCTGTTGGACGATGACACCATGGTGGATGAGACTGTTATAAAGAGATTGAATGAGTGTGGAAGTACTCATGGAGATAGCAGAGGAGGACAATTAATGGGTAGGACTAGGAAAATGTACAAATAACCTTTACCATACAAAATACAAATCATGTAAACTTCCCCCTGCAGATTCCTTAAAGAAAAACCTATACCGTTCTTATTTCTCATGTTATTTCATAACCAAACTAATGTGCTCATAATATCATCTGTGAAAATTAATAAAACACTTAGATGTCACCTAAACATTTCTCCAAATGTGTTCATTTTCAATGTATGAGGTCCAGATCTAATTTCGTTGTGGCATTTCTTAACGAAACTAAGGTGTTCCCATATCTTCTGTGAAAACAAATGTAATTCCCAATTGCACATGATTTTAAAAACAAACTCTAAAAATTTCACCAAATTTTCCTGCTGGCTTTTTTGCAAATTACCTTAACCTAAAAGTAAAGTAAATCCATAGTATTTAGTAACGCCGTAGGGGTGTGAGATGTTAGCTATTTCACTTTTCACTGGCTCTGAAGGGAGGTAGCCATCTCCTCTCCCTCACAGTCTTTACTTCCTGGATTAATCTGGTACCCATTTAACCTTTAGCAAGCCAGATTAAAAAATACGAAACGTCTCCCTGCCACCGGATTCTTTTTTGAAAATTTGCATTATTGATTGTGACTGTTTTGAAAATGTAATAATTTTTTGGTTGTTAGAGATATTTAAATAATATTTGCACATATAAATAAAGAATTGAATTAAGCATATATTGGTGTAATTTATGTACGTGTGTGTGTGATACCAGACGTATGAGAAAGTGGTAAAGACGTTTTTCACAAAAAACATATATTTTATAACAAATAAAGAGGAAAAAAATAAGAAGAAAAAATAACTTACCTTACATATCGAATTCCTTGGCAACACTGTAAACTAAATCACACAAATCTGTTGTATTTATGTTCTTTCACTGCGAAATTATCAAAATATAGCTGGGGGAACTGTATAAAACATGTAGATTTGCAGTAAAATCGTTCTTTGAGCTTAGGCCTAGAGTTATTTTTTCTGCCACTTCAAAATATTCGATATCAAACGTGCAAGTCCCCAAACCAACACGGCATTCTGTATATTCACTGCTGTGAAACTAAATAACCTAATAATCCACGATTCAGTGTTATTTTATTTGAAATACGATGAAATAAAGGTCTATAAAACCGATCCATCATCATGGCATCGTACCGGTGTACAGATGTGGTCAGATTAATTGCTCTTAAACTTTTACGAATAGCTAGCCATTCTCAAAAACGATCATTTCGGAAGTGGGGGATGTACCGGCTTCGATTGCGCATGTCCCCAGCTATGTGCAAGGACTGGTACGTGTAAATCTCACGATATTATCGCTGGGTGGGCCGGGCCGCCAAAAGCGCGCGCAGCCTTTTTGTTTCTCGGCGGCCGGGATTGATATAGGCTTGGTGAAGGTTAAGGCTGGGTTGACACAGGAGCCGTTATGATCTGAAAAACATTTCTGCCTCAACTGGGGGATGAACCCAGGACCACTCATGTGAAGCTAGTACACTAACCAATGCGCTGCCCACAACCTGAAAGCAAGCTAGATTAAATGCTACAGTGTTGCTACTCTTTTCCTTGAAGAAAATGCTAAATTTAAATGTTTTATCCAATTGCAATTGCTTAGTGTCTGTCACAGTTCTGCTGCCATGGTATTCAGCGGAGTACAACTGTTTTTTTTAATTCCCACCGTGTTATAAAGGTTAGCATACCACTGGAACTATCAGCATACATACACTTTGCCATCTGCTGAAAAAAGACAGACCTATTGATGATTCATTTAGGATGAGATTTAAGGAGTTTGGCATTAATTGTGGCAATAGTAAAACTGGATACCTGCTGGGAGGAATGAGAAGGTTTAACCATGGGCCACTGGAATCATGAGTGTGCTTTACACTTCGGCATATGCTGGGGCAAATTCAGCACCAGTGAGTTTGCCTGGAATGAAATGATATTTGCTCATCCTAATCATAACCTTAAATAGGTTATTTTCAATTAAACTGGTTATATTGTTTTATATTTGCATGGGCAACAGGTCATGTCCGCTATTCAACCCAAGGACTGTCTGACACAACCAACATTCAGCCTTTTGTTGTAGAAAGTCTTCATGGTCTTATTGCTGTCGCCCACAATGGGGAGCTGGTCAATGCAGGTCATTTGAAAAAGAAGGTACATTTTCTTATGTTTATTTGGATGTTTTATTATTGCAGACAGTGGAAGGTTTATAGATAAAACATCAATCTTCTTGGAATTGCATCAATATTGTTCATCTGATACTTTAATAAGTGTTAAATCAACATTAGTATATCCCAGAACCCTCAGGTTGTAGAGGTATTGTGGGAGACACAACAGCAGATAGAGATCTGATTTTCTCCTGCTGCCTACGGCTCGGACGAGTATTTATAATTCAAATTTATCCATTTTGATGTTGTCATTCCATGACTTTCTCTCAGTGCCATAGATACATTTTCCTTAGGGGTGGAGATGAATATCTTTTGTCATAGAGGAATGTCTCATCATATGTACCACTGGATTTCACAACTGTTAACAGTGGTTTTTGTTGACCCAAAGCATAGTACTGATGGAAACTATGTGAGCTCAGTGATACCACTACAGCAGTTAACATAACATATAATGAATATAACTTAAAGGAACAACTTGTATAGTGTATGGGAGATGCTGTATATGAGAGGTATTGTATATAGGAGAGATCTTTGTGGCGAAGTCAAACCAAATTCCGAATTCAAATTAACAAGATTATGAGTTGAATCAGGCAAAGACATCTTGTTTACGGAGTGCAACTTTTAGGAGATTCATAGGAATTATATTTTGAACTATGGAATTAGTGACCATAGTCATACTTTCAACAGAAGTGTGCTGCTGTTTATAGGTACAGATTACATATGGGGGACACAAAAGTACACCAATGATCTATCTGGCATAGGGGTTAAGTTACTTTCAGAAGTTTTTCAGAGAATCTTGGGTATTGTATGTTCTCAAAATCTCACTGGATATTTCTTATTGATGGACAATAGTCCTACTAGATTTCCAGCAGAATGTAGTCCAAGAATGGAGTTGTGTTGTGGTGCCACTTTATTTGCGTGAATAGTTCAACTCACCTGACTTTGGCGGCCCTAAGGATTATCATTTGGAGCTGTGAAATATGTAATATGAGTAGTATGTAGTAGTTTTGGCAGATTTTGAATTATGTTATGATTCACTGTGGAGCTGTGTTATTATTCACCTTCTGGCACAGCAAATTAATTTTCTTCATGCTTTTAATTTGGGTGAGATGCCCTAGTCTTTGACAATTCTCTAACCATTTTCTTTTGTCCTGAATGAATTTTTTTTCTGTAGTTGCTGAAACATGGTGTAGGATTGTCTAGTGGCTCAGACAGTGAGTTGATTGTACAGCTGTTGACTCACATGCCTGATTGCGGTGAGCCAAATGGAGCCAACTGGGTGGGCAGGTAAGCTGTCATTTATTATAATTAGTTTCCTTCTGCCAATTGGTATTCCTGGAAAATGCAAAGTAATTTCAGTAGTTTCAATCCCCCAGGAATTAGTATCAATTTAGCTCCTGTATCCTTTTTGTGTGATAGGGGAAATTTCTCCATAGTTTTATTTCATTACTAGAAAACCACCAACGTCTATGCTCTGAGAAGAAGCCTCCTACTCAGAAAGGGTTAATTCTGGTTTTGTGTCTGTTCTACCTTTCTGAGATATATGCAGAGTTAGAGTTTATAGCTTCAGCTCTCTGCCAAGAATCCCTCCTATCAGTGGTGTTCATATCACCCCAGCAGTGGGGCATGTTTACTGGAGTGATGCTGCCGGCTATGCATTTCATGTCATCTGGGGGAGGGCGGGTGGGCTCTCCAATTATGCCAGGCTGTTTGTCTGATTCTTTGCTTTCCCAGGAAGTTGTCATGTCCTGCACAGAGCTACCTATACACATATTGGACTATGGTCAGAACTAGTGCTCTTCTGGTTTCCCAAACCCTCTATGAGATGGGACAGCCTCTTCCATCTCCAAATGCATGACAGGTAACAGTTTCAATATTCTTTGCTTCCTGTGTGGGTCCTGGCAACACATGGATGGCTTGAGAGTTTGTTGTTGCATAATGTTTTGTCTGATAGACCAATAGGGAGACCTTCCACATGAAACACATGAAGTAATAAGTTCTACAGTTTACAACAGTACCTATTGAATTAAAGTTTTGACCAAAAGGTCTTTATCAAGAAAAAATACAAGACAACTTTGTTTTGAAATGATAAAAATAATATTGCAAGTGGACTAAACTGCAGACATTTAATAAAAAAAACAAACAACAAAGCAGTGACAACATATTATGGTAGAAATTCTCATTAAAACCTAGAGAAATGAGAACAGACCAAAACAAGTATGGCTGGGGAATAAATGGAATAACAAAACAGAATATGTAGATATAGAAATGAATATATTCTTTGCCTGAGGACAGGACACAGCTGATGAAAAAAAAGCACATGTATTGCAACTAAAGATGTATGGTAACAACGAAGAAATCTATACAGTGAAAAAGTTCATCTAGAAGACGTTTCATTTTCATGGCACCCCTGAAAAGAACATAGGTGCACCGATCTCATATTCAGTATGTCCTTCAGCGCATGCTGACTGTTTCTGTTCTGTGTTAACTCTTCTTTTGATTCCTATATGCTGCTCGTTTCTTGCAGCACCATGCTTCACTCCCAGGTTCTTCATTCTAACCATAAACATGGAAGAAAAAACATACACCATATCTTCCAACTGATCTAACAACTTGATTGAATTCAAAATGTCAGCATGGTCCATTGAACTACCACTTGTCATTGTGGCAATAACAGCAATAATAAAGGAACTTGGTTTGAAATGTGGTGTCGCTAGAAAGGAGAGTTTTCGTGGGCGAAAAAGAATGATGGTCAATCAACAACGTACTGGGACTGTCAGTCAACGTGTAATGGCGGATACACTCAAGGAAAGATCTGAGCACCTATGGACTTGTCCGGAGTGCAATGACGATGATCCAACGACTAACTAACTAACTGTGGCAATTCTGGCAAATCTAGCTACTCTTTCATTTCCTCAATACCCACGTATCCAGGTACAAAAATGAAGGTAACTCTCTTGAGAATGACTTCATCAATTACTCCATCCACTTGATGGTATAAATAGCCAGACTGAATTTTAAGCATACTCATAGAAACAGTAAGATATCTGTAGTCTGGCTATATCATTGCCAGTGTAGACATCAAGCAGCCATCAAAAGAAAGTTACAATATGAACACAGTGCAAGAAAAAACAGATCATGCACTCAATGGTAAATAAAGTAGGATTTTAGATCAAACAAGTAAAGGGAAAAGCTATGATACACTATTTGTACATGTTGTTTCAATCCCCAGAAATTACGAGTAATTAGTTCTACTTCCTATGTGCAGTGGGATAGTTTCTCCAGAGCTTTATTTCATACCTAGAACACCCCCAACTCTGAGCGGTGTGCTATGCTTTGAGAAGCCTCTTACTCAGAGGGGTTCAATGCTAGGGGTTTTGTGGCTCTTTTACCTTCTGAGGTATATGCAGAGTTTAAATTTAGAGCTTCAGCTACCTTGTCAAACATCCTTTCATGTCAAAGATGTCCATAGCATCCCAACTCTGCTCTATGATCACTGGGATGCATTCATCAACGAGGTGGGCATTACCTGCCATCCAAAGCAGCTCTTCAATTATGCAAAGCTAATGTTTGTCTGAAATTGGCTCTTCCAGAGAATTGTCACATTCAGCACAGAGCTGCTTTTCACCACACCCTATGTGCTGCCTGTTCGTAGTTGGAGCACCATGTACATTTTTGCAGTTAGGATCATATTGAGGAACAGAGCTCATCAGGTTTTCCCAGCATAATGTGCAATGCTGGATTCTCTGAATGTTGTACTACCAATGAAAATGTAATTGTGTTGATGAAATTATGATCATAAAAACTATGATTGTGAAAATTATGATACTGATGATTGCACAAAATGCTATGAAGCTTAAACAAGAAGAAATCCTTGATATATAGGCTTGTCATTTGTAGAGAGTTTACTTTTGCAAGGGTGGTGGGTCACAGGTGAGCTGCGCAAACATTCCTCATTGGTAGTTAGCCCTGGAGAAGAATGTGAAGTCTTCAAATCACTTTTATTGTTGTTTCTTCATATTTACTTATGTTTATTCAGAATCCGAAAAATGATGGAGGAAACTGTTGCATCATACTCCTTACTAATCATGCACAAAGACCACATCTGGGCTGTTAGAGATCCTTATGGTAATCGTCCCTTATGCATTGGTAAACTCTTACCCACAGAATCTGTTACAGGTAATGTGATCTTCTGATACTAGATACTTTTGGTGAAAAGTTGCATATGCAGAATGTCATCCTCTGTCCTCTTGTCTACTGCCACTTGCACCTTAATGTCTAGCTAGACAATAGTGTTTTTGTTGTGCTTTAAGAAGTAGATATTCTTCTGTGCTCATTCTCAAACTCCTGCAGGTTAGGATGTAATTACAAATGGGGATATTCTGCCACAATTATGATACAGAAATCCAGGCAATCAAGATGGCAACTTAAAAACTGCTGACCACCAATCTTGGTCCAGATCCTGTAGTATTCCTGACAGAAGCAAGATCAGCACTGAAAGTTCTCTAGTCAAGAAATCTACCAGACCTGCCAATACTACTGATTGAATTATGGAATCATCATAAAGTAGATATGCAGTGGGCGCCATTACATTGTGGAATACCTGAAAATAAGAAAACAGATTGTCTGGCTAAGAAGGGTGCTACAGATGTGCAAATTATGTAAAATCGAAAGAACCAGATGATCAAAGCAATTAAAAAGCCAACTCCAACACAAGATGACTACCAAAACAGACCAGAACAAGTTATCATTCTGCTCCTCAGAACAGGACACAACTGACCTTGTAACTATTTGTATTTAAATAAACAACAAGATTGGCAACACAGCCATGTGGACAGGTATATTAGCCATGTGGACAGCAGAGCATATTCTTCAGGAATGCTCACAATATGAAATGTTAAGACAAATACACTGGCTTAGAATAACAACAGTTGAAGAAAAACTCTACTGACCCCTGTATGAGTTACAAAACAGTCAAGTTTATAGAAGAAACAAAACTTCAGATATGAGCATTTTCCAGCATTGAATGAAAAAAGCAGCAGGATGTAGTCCAGAGAATGGAATATGTTGTGTCATGGTTTACAGCTTGACTATATCTGCATTTTAGCCAGACACATTCTGGGTCACTTTGACACTTATGATGCTATGCTGAAGTCAGATGTGTCAGGCTGAAAGGCACAGATGTCGCAGCTATGCTGTTAACCATGACACAATGCACTTTGTTCTCCAGACTATATCCTGCTAATCTGCAGGAGTTTGAGTGAATAAAGAATAACAATTGTACTCCTTGTGTGTATAAATGAAACAAGTGTGTAGTTTGTATTATATAAGAAAAATTTGCATAATGGCTTACTGTTTGTGTTAAAATAAATTGTGTTATTGAATTTGGAAGTGAGGCCAAACATTGTGAATTAAAATGTGTGAAAGTGCAGCCAAACAGCTTGAATAATGAATGAAAGTTCTGCTCAATCATATCATTTTCATCTTCTTCTGCATTCATTTTCAAACTCCTGCAGATTAGCAGAATTTAGTCAGTAGAACGGAATGCATTATGTTATGGTTTACAGTTTTGCTGCGATATCTGTGACTTTTAGCCTGACATGTCTAACTTTAGCATGGCTTCTGGGTCACCTTGACCCTGTATGGGATGGGACAGCCAGCTCCACCACATAACCTCCTTAGGTTGCCTCTTATGAAATGCATGGAAAGTAATGTTGCTATGCAACTGATTAAGAGTAAATAATTTGTCTAATATTAAACATTGCACTGTTAACGCATATTTTTAAATTTTCCAAAGCTTATCACATTCTCTGTTTTTTGTAAACAATTATATTTTTATATGTTTCTTATAGTTTATAAATATTTACAGATGTTATTGTGTGCTATTTATCTGTATTTCTGTACTACTGTTGGAAACAACAGCTGATCTGATTCATTTCACACTCAGTTGCAACTTTTGATTACAGCATATTTCAAAGAGACAGGTAGGCTCACTCCAGTTCTTTGACATTGTTTAAGTGTGATCTATTTTATTATGCGTATATTTCTTCTGTCATATTGGCACTGTCTCAGTAGAATAGATTGT
This sequence comes from Meghimatium bilineatum, assembly GCA_034231615.1. Lineage (NCBI taxonomy): Eukaryota > Metazoa > Mollusca > Gastropoda > Stylommatophora > Philomycidae > Meghimatium > Meghimatium bilineatum. The sequence continues at coordinate 43,115,612 of CM067319.1, forward strand.
TCACATTTATTTTAAATGGAATAGCTTTCAATAGAACTTAATTACTAACTTAGTTCTATGAACATCTGTATATACTACAAAAGACATAGACAATACAAGAGACAATATTACAGGTCTAAACACAGCAAGTGGATGAAATAAAAAATTGCTAGGAATTTAGAATATGGGGGAGTTAGCAAGGATGACTGGCAGGACAGATGAGAAAAATATGTAACTGACTGAATTAGTTTTTCTCGTTTGGATAGAGTTATTTATTTTAAAACTAAAAATTTCAACAAGTTCATGCCTCTGTTATTATTTTTGGGGACATAACAACAGAACGAAATAATAACAGAGAAGAACTAGTCAATATATGCCTAGAACATGGACTTATAATACCAAATTATTTTTACCAACACAGACGAAGCCACATACAAACATGGTATAAATGGGACAACTTACAACAATCATCACAAATTGATTTCATTCTCGTTAGACAAAGACAAAAGAGACACATCACTGATGCAAGAGCTTTCCCAAATATAGACATTAATACAGATCACAGACCTGTTATACGCACCGAGAAAAGAGAACAAACAAGAACAACACAAAGAAAAGAATCAAGACAATGGCAGGAAAAAGTTCTAAACTTGAAAGCATTGGAGGACACCGAAAAAAGTGATGAACTGTGCAAGGAAATATAGAAGCCACAGAACCAATTATACTAAATCAAGAAATAGAAGAAGCCTTAAAACATAGCCAAAGTAATAAATCACCAGAAGACGATATACCAAGTGAAGCAATAAAAGCTTGTAGAAATACAGGAGTCCAATGGTTAGCCAGACTATTCACAATAGCCTGGTCAGAAAGAAAAGTACCAGATGATTGGCAAAAATCAGTAATTGTACCACTATGGAAAAACAAAGGTAATAAGAGAGAGTGTGAATCATATAGAGGCATCTCCTTGTTAAGTCACACAGGTAAAAAAAATAATAGAACAAAGAATGCGATACATTGCAGAACCACAGTTGAGCCCCTCTCAGTTTGGCTTCAGAAGGGGAGCAAGCTGTACAGACGCACTTTTCACACTGAGACAACTGAGTGAAAAAGCAATTGAATACAATCAAGATTTAAACACAGTATTTGTAGACACCAGGAAAAGGCATTCGACAGAGTAGATAGAAACATTCTATGGGAAACCTTAGAAATGTATAACATCAGAGGACAACTGTTAGATAACATAAAAGCGATATATCAAAAATGCCAAAGCTCAGTCACATGTGAAATGAAGTGTCTGAGGAAAGCTGCAATGGTTACCAAACTAGATAAAATAAGAAATGAAGAAATTCGGAAAAGAGTTGGTATAATATCATGTATCGAACATATTGAGAGACAGCAAGTAAAATGGTTCGGTCACCTTATGAGAATGAAACCAAACCAAATACCAATAAGTGCAAGAATATACCAATATAATACAAGAATATCCGGGCCCGGGCGTAAAGCCAAAGGTAGACCAAGAAAACGGTGGATAGAAAACATTAAGATAACCTTGAACAAACATGGACTAAATGCAACCTCAGCGACACATCTGGCCTTGAAACGACAGCTTAAGATACCACCCCTACGCTTAACGGCAAGTGTGAATGCGATCAACAATCATTCACCTGGGGATAGACAATAGACATGTCTCTGTAACGTGTGTGTTTTAATCAAATATATCATAATATATATATATATATATATATATATATGCTTTTCTAAATACAATCATAAGCTACAATGTTATGGACACTTAAAGAGACATGATGACATGGAAAGGATGATTCTTGAGAGCAGAACACCAGGAAAGAGAAAACATGTCTCTGGCCTCTCTATTCTCTACTCTCTCTATGGCCAGAGACATGTTTTCTTTTTTCTAGAACTCTGCCCTCTCTATTCACATAACAATTCTTGTGACTGACAGGAATTAAACCAGATCTGTTCTAGCTGCACTGAATCACCTTGCAAATCAAGAAAATATGTATGCAAACCAAATTGGAACCTACAATGACCTAATACAAATTACTCTATACATGACCAGCATCAGACTAGAACCTTAATAATTGATCGCAGAAGAAGATTAATAGTCACAGCTATTTCTCAAACCTTCTGCTTAGTAAACAATCTATTTAAGGTGTATATCATCAGATGCCATGCTTTCCTATCATTGCCATGTAAAAAAAACATTTAATATATTTTTTCTATATGTTGTGTATTTTTATTTTCCACAACCACACTGTGCAATAATAAATTCATGATAAGGAATTAAAGTGAAATGACTCCTTAATTTTGTTGCTGTTAATAATTCAAAAAGAACAGAGACAACATAAATACATTTCAATATAGTAGAGATCTGTAAGAAACTTAAACATTTGCAGGAACAAAAGTTTCTCTAGAGGGAATCAGTTAAAGAGCTTAACAGATGAATTATAAGACATTTATTTTGTCCCTTGCTAGTATTTCTTTCTTGACTACTATATATTCTTGATTTTGAGAGACATTTTGCATTGACTATTCCTGTACTTGTGACAAATTATTGCCTGATTATTGTGTTTGGTGTTTAAATGGACTAATACTAAGATTGTTGTTCAGTTACTACTTATAGACTAAATTTGGATCATGTTATGAGTTTGTAGTGTTTTTATTCCTGTTATGTTGTTTATGGATGTTTTCATTAAAAGATAAATTAAAGAATTGTCATTTTTAACTAGATGTAGGAATCTCCTTGTCATAGTGGTTTAATTGCTTACCTTCTGCCCAATATGTCTCAGGTTCAAATCCAGCTCATAAAATGTTTATAAAGTGAATTTTTAAAAATATCTATGGAGATTATCACATTTTTATTATCACAGATTAAGCAATGTGGTTTAGTACTTTGAAGACTCTGTGCTGCTTTATTGAGAGGTATAGAGTGCATAAGAAGGAAACCGAGCGCAAGAAAGTCAAACCTCTTGTACTTTTTTAAAACTTTCAATTGGATTAGTTGAAGGATGATATTGTTAATACAAAAAGTGAAGACTTCATTTATTATACAAATCGTGGGTTTCTGTAGAAAGGTATACATCAGAGTATTTGCATCACTGTCATTTCTGTGAAAGTGCTCACATCATTGTTTATTCAAAAATGGGACACTGATGACAAAAAGGGGCAGGACATCCAAGGTATGCCCTACAGAGACCGACCTTATGGCCGGCCAAAGCATGAGCTAAGGAAAGCTTAGAGAGCTTTAACCATTCGCAGAGAGCTAAGGAAAGCTATACCTAAATATCCCGTTAAGCATATTCAGACTGTCTTGCCATCACAATCTTTAACTTGTTATAATGTAAATGTATTTAAAAATTTATTGAAAGTGCTAATTTTATTTTGAATACTCAGTAGTAGTGTAGCTAGATTGTGTACTGTGTTGTATTTTCAATGTTGAATGTTTACTAAATTTCCACTACTAGCATTTGTGTATTTGCATGTATATCACTAACAGTAACACATCCGTGTGGCAACAGGGCTTGGACTTTTAGTTCAGGGCACAAAGAATGAGGCCACTGACTTCTCTCCAGGCATGTAGTAGTAGGTGAACTAAGGAAAGTTGGAGAATAGGCTGGCAACCTGTCACCTGTGAAAAATTTTTTATCACTGCATGTCTTTCTCTAATCTCCATGGATGACAAAGAGATGCAGACCAGCAGACATTGCACCTTTGTCCTTTTGTGGCAGACTCCTAGATGACGGGGGCTGCTAGATGTACCATTACTACTGCAGAGGGTGTCACAAATCTGATGAGATAGTAGACTCAGAAGTGTGTACCGTGCTCTTAGTAGTACGTGATGATCCTGGGATATTGTCACACTGGAATGCCTCCCTTTAAGGACTAAATATGTATCTGTAGCCCTTCACCCCCCCCCCCCCCCCCCCACCTAGCACAACCATGCCTTTGAGATAACCTTAGTGCCCATGTGTCAGTTCAGTTGCTAGTGGTTGATATTATTAATCAAACTTTCCTTTGTCCTCTTCCACACTCAACTGTCCGCTGTAGAACAGTCTTGGAAATGGAATTATGTCTTATCATGTGGTCAAACCACACAAGTTTTCTATGTTTCACAACTGACAATTGTTCCTGTTGATCTGAAAGAACATTTATTAGGTTATGGACTGTAAAGACATGTGGCTATGTATTAACTTTGAGAGAGTTGTGGTTCGTTTTCCATTTCAGCAAACTCCAGTACACACCGCCAAAAATCCACCTTGTGGGTTTCTGCAGGATGGTATACATCACAGTAGTTGCATGATGGTCATTTCTGTAGAAGTTTCCACATCACCATTGAGTTTTGGGAAGGGAGCTAGTAGGGAAGTGTACTGGACCACCTTGCCAGCAATCAGAGTATATTGTTGATCCAGGTGCCACATTCTCAATAATTGCTTGTAGTAGGGCTTCAGCATTTCTGTTTCTGCCGACAAGAGGAAGACTTCTTTAGTCTCATGACAAATGCCACCAAAAATCCAGTGCTGAGGTAAAACTCTTCCTGTGTTTGCTTTTCTTTTGGAGAATAAATGTCACTGTACTGTGATATTTAACATGTCATAACCTTGAGTATGAGCAAACCATTATTTACTATGTGTCTCTTCATTCATTCTCAAGCTTCTGCAGATTAGCAGAATTTAGTACAGAGGACAGATTGCGTTGTGTCATGGTTTACAGCTTAGCTGCGATATCCTTGCCTTTCGGTCTGACACAACCGAGTTCAGCAATACCCATGTTTCATTATGACCCTCAATGAGATATGACAGCCACCTCCATCCCTAATACTGGCTTAGTCACTTCCTACGGCATGCCTGGCAGGTAATGGTATCACAATTCTGTGTTGCCCTTTATGGCCCCTACAATACACTGGTTATTAGCTGTTTGATTACATTTCATGATTTTGTTCTAAAGAAATTATATAAATAATTGTAGAAAGGAAAATAAACTTGTCATCAAAAGTGGAACATATTGCAGGTTGTTATGACAAGATCACATTGATTTGACCTCCCCTTTATCAACCACTACATGTTTGAATATCATCGCTAGATTATAAAAGAAAAATTCTTTTTCCTTCAAGGCCAGATAAATGGAACGTTCTATATGGAACAAAACAACAACTCATAAACATATGCATATATCACACAAATGTACTGAATTAAAGGACATGAGTCTACAAACCACTGGGGCAACAACCAACCAACCTTTCTTATTTCTAGTACTGGTCATGAGGCCTAGCATAACCAGGGTCCAGGGTGGACTTTTGTGTGAAAGAGCCCCCACCAACATAAAATACCGTAATCCTCTACAAACCAACCAACAAAAAAGTGGAACAAATATAGTACTAATTACAGGGATGAAAGAAAAACAGCAGTAAAACTCGATCACTTGATGAATGATCAAAAAACCCGTAAATGCTAAAACGGAAGATGGTTAAAATTCATTTTTACAAATAAGAAAATAAAAATTTAGATCACAATGTCTTTATCAAGATAAGAACAGACAAAAAAATGGAAATAAAGTTGAAAAAAATTACATTTAAAGACAGTATCAATGTAGGAATCTATCTTACCATAGTAGAATCAGCTGAAAGTCCGCTGAAGATGGATGTGTCTGGCCATTGTCACACATACAATGGCGACTGCATTTTCATTCTCTGGATTACATGTTGCTTGAAATCTAGTAGGATCATCGTCCTGCTACAAGAGAGATCCAGCATGAGTTTGAAAATAAACCTGTCTGTTTAATCTGCTGTTTTAGTGGCTTGCCAAAAATGAGTTAACCACTGCTTCTCCTTGCTCCCTCAACTGTTCCATGCAGAATATTCTTTGAAAGATAATGGTGTCTCGCTACCAACTCAAACCACACAAACTTCAACTTGTGAAATCTAGTATGGATGAATTTTATATTTATGTGATAGGAAAAGATGAATAAATTCTGAACAAATGAATAAAGACATTTGTATGTTGCAGGAAAATCAAATGTAGAAACTGATGAATGTGAAGCCTGGCTATTGGCCTCTGAATCTTGTACATTCAATGCTATGGGGGCTAAGTATGTGCGGGATGTACTGCCAGGTAGGATAGTCATCTATTTTTATTAATTGGATGTTTTATTAAATTATATGTTACATCTGTTGACATGTATAAAAATTCTTGAGACTAATGGGAATTGAACCATATAGTTAGTCTCAAGAATTTTTAAAGTTTGTCCTCTGGCTTCCTACTTAAATTTACTTGTATTGACATGTATATGAGTTCTGATAGCTCAAAGAGCAGGAACTCCTGGACACTGGATCAGCAACAAACCATCCATGAGTTATGATAGCAGGGGATCTGATCTTATTGTAACATTGCTAGTAATACTGCAAAAAATGGATTGTCAAAGTGGGGGAGGATTGTCAAAATGGATACTTCAAACTGATGACATTTTAATTAATTATGTTTATTCTGAAGTCGTATGTGTCAGGCAAAATTGTATAGTTATGCTGTAAACTATAACAATACTTTCTGTTCTTTGGACTACATCCTAAGAACTTAAAATAAAACCAGAAAAACATGCTCAAAGAGAACAAAGAGCATAGTAGATTTGCTCTGGTGTGCCCATATGTACTTCACCAGACTCACCTAAGCAGCATGCCACCAGCTCAGTCTACCATTCATATCATATAGCTACATAGATTTGAGATTTCATAATCCCCAGTGATTGTCAATAAAATGTGGTTGTACAGAAAGCACCATTTTCTTTCTTCCCTAATACACTTTCTTCTACATTAAGCATTACAGCAAGGCCTACTTACATGGCAAACCACCAACCCATCATATCAGCGTAGATGATAATATCTCCATCCGAGAAATTCTCACTGATCAGATCCTAGACTCCTGAATCTATATTCACTGGAATGTCATTGTCCCATTTCAATAGAAATTGTATGTCTGAACTGCTGGGTCAACCCTTTTATCTGCAGCATACCTTAAGGTTGCAACAAAAAAAATGTGACAATCCTATCCAGTTTAGAACTGTCCAACATATGACATTTTACCCTACAGTCACATTACCGTAAATCAAACAGTTATCTTAGACTTGCAAAGGATCTAGAAAACTTCCCCATCAAATAAAATGCCAGAGAAACACTAATAAAGTAAAACTCTGTCACCTGATATTGGGTTACACAAATCTATCAACTTGTACTTCCTTGGAGTTCCTCTCATCATAAATTAATATGTACTGTATAGCATGAGTGTGTTTTTATTGTGTATATAGTTAGTATGTGTATATAGTTAGTATATGTATATAGTTAGTATATGTATGAAGTTAGTATATGTATATAGTTAGTATATGTGTATATAGTTAGTATATGTATATGGTTAGTATATGTATGTAGTTCTGTTGTCTATTTTTTGCTTTTACTGTAAGGCATCATGGGTTTTAATGATGATTGGTTTTCAGGCTATGGCACATTTGGTCGCTTGATGAGCAGTAATTTTGTGACATCTCAGAATATTGGTAACTCCTTCAATCCACCTTGATCTACTGCAGTATCTTGCCTTTTCCATTTTCATGTTGTATGCTCGTGCTGCTTGCCAATAAGGGTTTATTCTCATTAAGTGGTTGAACCATTTTCTCGTCATTCCTCACATGATCTCTTCGTGTTCTGTTTGCCACTTTTCTAAGACATCTAATTTCACACGTAGTAAGCTTTCTCTTTTTTGTGTGTTAATGCTCATGTCTGACACTGCTAACACAATGTTGGTATGAAGATTTATCATTTACCAATTTTTGTCACAATTCAAGATGACAATGTAAACAGAATGATAAATTCAGAGGATGTATATTAATTGTGATTTTGTGATATTTTAAGTGTTCATTCAAGGATGAAACTGCATGTCCAGCAAACCAGTAGGGGATTTGAGTGTTCACAGAAATCTTTTCTAGATATTGTGCACGAACTTAAGAAAATTAGAAAGTGTATGTAGTTAGTATCGTGGATCATGTTGCATAGAGTGAAAAGATCAGGAAGAGCATTACAAAGGAAAAAGTGATAGCAGATAGTTCACAGGCTGCATTTATAAAAAAAAGACAATGGTACAAGTGATTCCCTTGTACATACCATGGAAGACTCTGTTGCTTAGATTGTTCTTGTGAGCCACATCCATCATCATCATGGATTATATTTCTTATAGCACAATTGGTTCTATAATCGCAAAACATATCCCCTATATTTCATTATTATAGCAGAATGTGAACGAAACAAGATTTAATGCACATGTTCATTGGTAGTGTATGATGGTTTGTGCAGTTTTCAATTTATTACACGGTCTAAGAAATTTTGTCACTTGCAGAACGTTAGTACAGCTGTAATATGCATTTAGAGTCATATAAATATAATGAAAAGGAGGGGGTATTATGGATGGGAACATACAGGGGCTAGGGATGGTGTTAGGGTGCGTTGTGTGGGGTTAGGCAGGTGGCCAGTAGTTTCCCATTTCCTCCAATATAGCATAAAACAGGTTCATGTTGGCCTGTAACTGATATCACCACATGAACTCGGCCAGGTAACTTTTTAAGTAGTTCTGTAGTAGTGCTGTGATGTTTCTTGTTTTGCCATTTGCACTTCTCCACATACGCTCAATTGTCTATGTGTGGGCTCTATCTCTCCGGATCAACAAAGTTGTACCGATGATTCACTGTGAGGTGAGTAAAACTGACTCTTTTGATCCTGGTCGTTTGGTAGTCTCACCAGCATTCAGGGTATACTGTTGATCCAGGTGCCACATTCTTAATAATTGCCTGTAGCAGGTTTTAACGTTTGTGTTTTCTGTCGGCAAGAGGAAGGCTTCTTTAGTTTCATGACATGCCACCAAAAATCTATTGTTGAGGTAAAACCCTTCCAGTGTTTGATTTTCTTTTGGATAATAAACTTTCATCAACCTCGACAATCATGCCTTCCCCTCTGATGTGACATCATGGCAGTTGCAATATACTGCGTACACAAATCTCACGCAAAAACAAATTTCACTTTACAACTGTTCTTTTTTTATCTGCAGTTCACGTTCGCACCATACTGCACCATACCAGATGTATCTGATGAGCCCAACCATAGCAGAATTGGCATATCTTCACGAATTAATGCTTTGTGAACTGCAGACAAGTGCCAGCCTTCACATAAATCCGCTGTTGGTGTTTTTTGAAACCACATTTCCAGCAAATTCATCCATTAGAACAGTCAATTAATTTTATTCATGTCCCTGCACACATATCTTTTTGCTCTCAAGCACTCCTCACATTTGTATCAAGAGAACTACTTTGTCAATGGAATGCAAATTCAACAACAATAAGTAGAGCTATTGATATGTGTCGGCAGAATGACTTAGTGTCTCTCTGCATCACTCAGTGGCATTCCAAAATAATAAAAACTTTTACAGGTGCAAAATTCTTAAAAACTGTATACATGAAGTAATAGGGGGTATGCTCTGGGATTACTGTTTGCACAATTATACTATCATCTGGAAAGATGCCTACTACTGTCATTTAGTTGAAAGAGATTAACTATTAGGATGATTTGAGTGCATAGATATGGTTTTAATAATGAATAATAACATGATAAATCCTATTTGAAACCAGCACCTTGAAGTAGAAAAAAATGGACCTAGTTCAATCAATAGAGGCTGCAAACTAAGACTAGTCAGGGCGACCTACAAGCTAACAAAGACGACAGTCTATCCTAACAAGTGAAGGCACTAAAGAAGACAACTAGCCAGGAGACGCATAGCCAATGATATATACAATTAAAAAGAAATAGTGCAATAATATAATTGTGTGTCATGTAAAAAAAATGCTTGAATGGTATAGAGAATTGACTTTATTGTACTTGAGTTACCACAAATATACCACACAACTCTCATCAACAAAGTGTCACATTACCTGCAAAGATTGCCTGATTATCACATGCAGGCAAGCACATACACACATTACAATTGGATTCTATAATATTGATAAGATATTGAAAGTGTTACAATCGGGTTCTATCACTTTTAAGTCTTATATTTGGTTGGTTGGTGGCTGATCCATTGGTCAATGTGACCAGAGTAGATACTTTAATTGTTACAATTTGTTTCTATGCAGGTGAAATTGTGGAAGTGAATAAAAATGGCATATTTTCAAGGTGCATAGTTCCCAGACAAGAGTCTAAAGCTCCTGCATTCTGCATCTTTGAGTATATTTATTTTGCTCGACCTGACACTGTATTTGAAGGTGAGTTGATGCCCATTGCTGAATAGATAGCATTTTGGTAACTGCAATGCCACATCCTGAAATGTGAACAAAGAAGATTAATCCTGTGACATTTCGTGCATGTTATAAGAGGTGGCTAAAAGGTTTGAGGGTGGAGTGGACTGTTCCACTTTTTTAGATCAATAGCAGAGATGTGAGGTTAGGTATTGTTGTTATTTGCTCACTGACCAACATACCCCGTGTGTCATGTTCACTTGCTATTCATGCTTTAAAATAAAAACAGCAAGTGCGGTAGGCATTGTTAGAGAGGTGGTTTCTTGCCAACCACTGATGAGGAAGCTAAGCACTTATGTGAAACCATGTGCTATGATGCTGGTTCATAACTCTGCGTACCTTTATAGATCAATATCTGCACACTAGCCCTGCTGAACTCAGATGTGTCAGGTTGAAAGGTTCAGATATTACATCCAATAAACCGCTGTAAACCATGACATAAAGCAATTCATTTGAAAATAACCTTCTGTACTGTCTGTGATGAAGGATAGACACATGCTTCTTATTCTTCTTCTTTCTCCTCTGAGTTCTACAATGGTAAGTATTTCTTCACTGAACTGTACTGTGGTCACTAGCCTTGAAGTAGAAATGTAATGTTTGTCCATGACAGCTTTTTCAGTTAGCCAGTTGTATTTTTGTATGGTATTGTGAGCAGTTTTGAAAAGTACAGGGCATGTGCTATGCATGTAAGTAGACTGACAAAATATTGCCTTAAGATGGACATCTGAGGATGAGCAAAAACATGGTAGTTCAAAGATTTGATTGAAAGAGAATATTTAAACAGGACTTATGGGTTATGTTAAAAACAGCAACATTGTGCATGGTTTAACAAATGATAAAGAGAATTTTAGAGTACTTTTTTTGTGGTGTGGACATGATCAGGTACAAGTGCAGTCTGTGAAGCAGGGTTCAGAAACAGTGCAGCTCTCTAGACATTGAATCTTGATATGTGTGGACTTGTCACTGTGGCAGCAATGACTAGTGATAGTTCATTTGTCCATCTCATCTTATTTTGAAAGCAGTCAAGGAGTTTGACCAGTTGAAAAATATGTTGTGTATTTCTTGTTTCTATGGCTAGAGTACAGGACATGGGAGTGAATCATGGTGTGCCCAAGAAATGGCAAATAAGAATCAAAATAATAATCAACCAACACGAACAGGAGCAGTCAGTTACTGAGGGGCACTGAATATGATGAGATCGGAGCACCTATGGTCATCCGGAGTGCCATGATGATGATCTGACAACTAACTAATGTGTGAATGGTTGTGTGGTGTCAGGACTCGCAAGGAGTAACACTACCATGTATGTCAAGAGTATACTAATGCTGTTTGGAGGTTGGAGTAGACTTCACGTGCCCACAATGCAAAGTATCCCAAAATTTATGCTGAAGTTGGACGTGTCCGACAAAAAGGTACAGATATCGCAACGAAGCTGTAAACCATGGCAATGCATTCTGTTCTCCTAGCTGCATCCTGCTGACCAGCAGGATTTTGAGAACAAACATAGTAGAGAAAATGATATATGTGAGATTATGAATGTTTGGAGAAAATATTTCTTAGACAAGATTTGTGTTATTTTAGGTCAAATGGTTTCTACTGTCCGGAGAAGGTGCGGACAACAATTGGCCAAAGAGTGGCCAATAGATGTTGACCTTGTCAGTACTGTACCAGAGTCTGCAACACCAGCAGCCATGGAGTATGCTAATGCTGTGAGTAAATTGTATCTGCCTGTAGCAGTTTTTTTCAACCTTTGTGAGACAACAGACCTTTTTTTAACCTTTATGACTCTGAATTAAAATTACGCAATACACTTCCTGGGGCCTGAATACTTTTTTGGAAAATTTGCATTATTGATGGTGGGTGTTTTGAAAACGTGATAACTTTTTTGTTTTAAAAGATATCAAAATAATTTTTGCATATCTAAATAAAGGAGTGAATAGTGAATATAGTCATGTTTTTTTTATTGTTGTATGTATGATATGACAGTTGTGAGTAAGTTGTGAAGTTGAAAATTCGGGGGGAAATCTCAAAACACCATTTTCAAAATCGCAAATATAACGTCTTGACGGCCCTAATACTTGATCATTGTGTGGAAACATTGATAAAAATCCTCATAAATACCTATACTTGTTGTATATATATTGTTTCATATCCAAACTAATATAATATGGCCTAAAAAACTAATAAAAGAAATCGCATATAACGTCCGTCCGGTCATCACTAGGTCTAGGCTGACATGCAGCGTAATTATTGTCCATGCACACACTTGGCACCCCTGATACATATTATTTTTTTGTTTTTGAACAAATAAACAAACATACTTATCAAATAACAACATATTAAACACAAAAACAACAATTAGAACATGTAGTCACGATCACTTACCCATGCCACGCGGTACTCAATTTGATAGTAAAATATGGCCCGAAAATGACCAAAGTTGCTCTAGAAATGTGCTGACAAAATCTGCCGGCTTTCCCATTCTTACAATGCAAATGTATAAAGGAATTTGACCTTTAAACTGTGACGTATTCCTAGCTTTGTGTGGCGGGAATTTCTACGTCATATAAGCATTATTTCGTGAAGTTCCGTACTCTGGTATTGGGCGATGTCGCATGTAGCGGGATTGTGCCCACAGGCACAATGGAGCCTGTGCTCATAGTCGCAATATTGCCTCTATAGAGTCGTAAAGGTTAATAAGACCTGGGTCTGGTCCAAACAATTTTTTTATACTCATAAATAACATAACAATTTTAATTCTCATGACTCTGTAGAATGGTTACCATGGCCTGATGGTTGAGAAGCACTGACTTATGTGATTGTGACATTTCTACACGTTGTTAGATAGGAAAGGCATGTACACACACACACACACACAGATAGAAAAAAAGAAGTTCTGAAGTGACCTACGGAAAATTTATGGAAATTACAAAACAAAACAAAGTGTGCTATGTGGGGCAAAAGAGATTGAGTGGAAACATTGAGTTTATCAAGTATAGAAATACTAGACTTTCTAGCACTACACTTTACTGATATATATTTGTTCTGTTCTATTTTAAACAGCTGAATATCCCCTACCTTGAAGTACTGTGCAAAAATCGATATGTGGGTCGTACATTTATACAGCCGTGCACTCGCCTGAGAAAACTTGGTGTCATCAAGAAGTTTGGTCCTTTGGTTGACAACTTTTATGGCAAAAAAATTGTGTTGATTGATGATTCCATTGTGAGAGGGAACACAGTGACTGCCATTGTTGCACTATTGAAACGATGCGGAGCAAAAGAGGTGAGATGTCTAAGTGATCTTTAGAACTGGTTAATTTTTTTATGCATAGTGTTGGCAACTTTATACAGAACATTGTAGTATGGTAATAATTATAAAAAAGGCACATCTACTCTGCATTATGGCTCAGTAACATGGATGGTGAACAAATAACTAGAAGACAGAATTCATGTATTTGAGATGGATATATATATACAAGAATAGGGAGAACTTCATGCAAAGTGAAGAAAAGAAACTGCGGTTCTAACAACACTTTGTTGAGTGATAGCAACTCCCTATAAAATATTGTTTGAGTGATAGCAACTACCTATTAAATATTGCTTGAGTGATAGAAACTACCTATAAAATACTGTTTGCGTGATAGTAACTTCTTATAAAATATTGTTTGAGTGATAGAAACTACCTATAAAATATTGTTTGAGTGATAACTCTCTGTAAAATATTGTTACAGTGATATAATATGTGGAGCATTGTGAGTGATAAAGAGCACTCAGAACATTGCAATATTTTGTAATTTGATAACTAGAAAGGCTGAATTCTTCATAGGATTTCTGCACACATGTAGCAACATAGTTAATTAATCTAAGTTAAATCCAAGAGCATCATGCTTTGTCTTTGTGTTTAATTTCAGTTCTTCATAAAGTAAGATAAGGTTGAGACTTATTGTTACAGCACATGGTTTTAAATGTTCAGCTGCCTAGCCTGTAGTTTGTAGTGTTATCTTAAGTGACATGTCTGCTTGTGATAGGACTGGTCTCACTATTGGCATAGAAGACCAACTATTATGTAACAGTAAACTACATGCCAATATAATGAGGCTTTTTTCTTGTGGAAGCCCACATACTTACATCTGTTGTTATGTTTCCCTTTCTGTTGCAATATTCAGAGAACCCAGCATTGCAATAACACTAGGGGGAGGAACCAGATGAGCTCCAGCCCTGACTATGGTCTTAGCTGCCAACATGTTATGTGGTGCTATGAACAGGTGGAACATGGAGTGTGGTGAATAGCACTCTGCTCAGGGCGTGACACTTCCCTAGAAAATTTCATGGCAAAAATGTTAGTCCTACATAATCAGAAAGCACCCTTGGATGGCAGGGAATGCAATGCTAGCTGCCGCACACATTCCAGTGTCCAGGGTTGGGTTGCTATGTGTACCTCTGACAAGAAATAATGCTGAAGCTCATGACTCCAACATGATGTGGAAAGCCACTAAACCCCTAGAGTTGATAGAGCTTTCTTTCATACCCAGAATACTTCATCTTTCAGCAGTATCCAATGCTTTGAAAAGCCTCTTACTCAAGAGTGTATGTAGAAAGCATGTTACCCATGTAATCACATGAAATCCTGTGGAAAATTGTTGGTATCAATGTTGGCCACTTTTGACCACATGTATGACCGCCTCTCTTCAGTATGTCCAACTTATGCATATACCGTTGTTCTTCATGTCTTCTAAATAGGTTCACATTCGGGTAGCTTCACCTCCTGTAAAATATCCATGTTACATGGGTATAAATATTCCAACAGCGGAAGAGCTCATTGCTAACAGAGTTCCGATGGATAAGATTGCAGATGAGTTTGGTAAGATTTGTTGTATGTGTATTCTCTTATCTCACACACTACTTCTGTGTTCATTCTCAAACTTTTGCAGATTAGCAGACTGGAAAATGAAATGTGTTATATCATAGTTTACAGCTTGCCTAGAATGTCAGGTTTTTTTCGTCCCACGTTAATTGCTCTCAAACTAAATAAGAACACTAATGATATTCTTTGTCTGCTTTCGTTCTCAGACATCCTGCTGATTATCAGGATGTAGTCTGAAGAATAGAATGCATAATTTCACAGTTTACAGCTTGGCTGTGATATCTACGTCTTCCAATCTGACACATTTAACTTCAGCCTAACTTTTGGGTTACTTTGACCTATATGATAACTAACTTCGCAAAAAATCTTAATTTTGTCTCATATGATTTGTGCGGACAGGTCAGGTCACACAGCATAGCTATTTATTTGCTACTAGTCAAGCCCAGGTAACAAATATTATTGATATTAAATGTGTGAAAATTAAGCACAGTATGTCATGGAGAGATGGCACAAGCTAAATGAACAACATACCAGATGATGATACTACAACAGTAGGAGAATAGATTAGGATCTATGAGACTGCTTGGGCAGTGATGTGAACTGGAGGGGGAGGGGGGGGGGCATAAAGTAAAGCTTTGACCTGCATGCCTGAGAGGCATTTATGGAGGGTGGGGCTGGCTAACTCATCCCATGGAAGGTCAAAGTGACAAAAAAATATACTGAAGTTGGATGTGTTGATATTGCAACTAAGCTGTAACAACACATTCTATTCTCGAATTACATCCTGCTAACAAGCAGAAGTTTGAGAACAAATGCAAAATAATATTAATATTTTTATTTAGTTTGTGAGAGCTGTAGTCATGTGTTCTAATGAAAACAGCTGTTGTTGCAATCAATATGCAAACCATGTGATAACATATTGTACAACCATATGTTGCCAAGGTCCATAATGGCAATAAAGAATAGTGACATTTTTACCTGTCAAGCGAGATTGAGAAGTTTTTGAGGTGGAATTGGCTGTTCCATCCATATAGGATCAAAGAGAACCAGAAACCTTGCTGAAGTCAGATATGCCAGGCAGAATGGTGCAGTTATTGCAGTAAAACTATTAACCATGATAAAATTTATTCCGTTCTGGGAATCCTACTGATCTGTGGGAGTTTGAAAATGGAGAATGAACGCAGGTGATGAAGAACATATTATGTTCTCTAGATTTTCTATTGTTTTTCCATTTGAGGGGGAGGGGGGTGTTGTAGTTGCCTGTCTTTGGTCATCACATTGGCCATTGTCAGCCCATATTTCTTTAATGTTTCTTGGATTTTCTTCACCCATCTAGTTCTTGGTCTTCCTCTTGCATTGTAACCAGATCTTCTGATTTTGTATGCATGAAGGGCTGATCTCTGGACCACATCCTGTTAACTAGACGTTTATGAAGTTGTATAGAAGAAGAAATAATTTGGCTGAGGTCATTACTGCCTCCCTCTTTTCATATCTGACTTCATTACTAGAGATATTTTTGAGTTTTGCAAATCATCCTATGAAAGGCCAACACAGTTTTTTTGCCAGGTCCTGAAAGGGGAGCAGAAATAACAGCGGCACTGTAACCTGCTATGTATGCCATACGAGCTGACTAAAGAGGTCTAGGCGGTGGAGGCAGCTGTCATAGATGGTTAAAGTCACCCAGATACCAAGGCTGAAGTCAGTTGTAAGGCCAAAAGGTGCAAATATCACAGTTAAATTGTAAGCAATGACACATTACATTTTCTGGACTATATTCTGTAGGAGTATAAGAATGTATACACAATGCGAAAAAGTCAGGCCAAAACAACCTGTCTTTGTGATATAAGTGAATGGCATTTGTAGATGTCACTTGTTCAATTGTATTTTTTATTATGTGTCTTCCTTTGTATTCTGTATAAATAATCAAACTGTCAGAGTATGTCTGACAAAATGGAGAGTACCGCAGTAGCAAAATCCATCTATTTATCTCCACGTGCAGAATGTCTGCGGATCCTACCCTTGCCCTACTGGACAAACATTCATGCTATATTACACTTCTAGTAGAATATGACTTTATAGCCAGGTTTTTCTTCCAGTGAAAATCCTTCTAACATTCATCTTTATAGTTATAGTTTCATGTTCTATGTCATGTTGTTCCCCATTGGTTAAATGCATGTCTTGTCTCAATATCTTATTGTTTTCTATCACATATCCCCCATGAATAACAAGGATAATGACAGACATTGCACCTTTGTTCTTTTGTTACAAACTCCTAGGGGGTGGGAATTGCTATATCACTGCAGAGTCAACAAAAGAATGATGAAATAGTAGGCCCAGGAGTATATCATACACTCCTGGCAGAATGTGGCAGTCTTTGGAATACTGCTTCACTGGTGTGTCTTCCTTTTGAGACCAAACATGCATCCATAAATTCAACCATGCTTTTCAATTTAACAGAACCATGCTTTTGAGACAGTGAACCTGTTTGTTTGTACGGCTATGGGCTGACGTTGCCACCTGCTCACATCCAAAGGCATTCCTCCATTGACATCTACCCAACTTAATTAAATTGGGATAACTGCCCGTCATAAACCTCCTAATTTAAGAGTTAGAGGTCTTTGCATTTACATATTATTGTCAACATTATTGTTAATATCCTTTATTATCATCCCACAAGTTTGATGGAATTTTCTTGCTTATTTCAACAGGTGCTGACAGTGTAAAATATTTATCTTTGGAGGGACTCAAAACAGCAGTTTGTGAAGGACTGAAGGATAGAGAGCAAGAAATAGGGCACTGCACAGCCTGCTTGAGTGGAGATTATCCTGTGAAAAAATTGGACTGGTAGTACCAAGTGTATAAACCCTGATCTTTGTAAATGTATACAGTCCTCGCCTGACTAGATTGTACAGCTATTTTTTTAGTATTGGAGGGGGGGGGGGGGGAGAGAGAATGTTGGTGGTGTTAAGTGTTGGAAACCTCATGGCACTAGACTTTAGTGTTTGGGGATGATGTGGTCTGCTTTAACCTTTAGCAAGCCGGATTAAAATTACCCTATATCTTCCCTGTCACCGGGTTCTTTATTTTAAAATGTTATTTTTTTTTCTGGTGAGTGTTGGAAAATGCTATAACTTTTTTGTTCTTGGAGATTTTAAAATAATTTCTGCACATTTAAATAAAGGCCAAGCATATTGCAAATATGTGTGTGATTTGTTTTTCTATGTGTGTTTTGTATCAGAGGTGTGAGCACATATGTTTTTGTAAAAAAAACAACCACACAAGGGTGTTTAGAAAATACAATAATTGTTTGGTAGTAGAGATATTAAAATAATTTCTGTGCATCTAAATACAGATTTGAATAATGCATAAAATCTGTCTACGTTTTACTTGTGTACTTGATCTCTTGATACAAGAGATGTGAGAAGGTTGTAAAACAGAAAACATCAAATTGCATAAATGTTTTTTGGAAAATTGCGTGACTTTATTTATTTTCCGACATGGCAACCCTGAAAACATAAGTTTTAACAATGTAACACAAAAGCTATGGTATTTGTGTAGTTTCCTGAAAAAAATAACATTATATTGCCGGGGAACTAAATATAACTACAATAGAATATATATTAAAGTTACTTACCACGTCGAAAAAGATAGACCAAGTCTTGATCGGTAGAATTCGACATTATGTTAATTCCATACTAGTTCAATGTCATATAGTGAAACCAATGTGATACTGGGCCTATATCTACTGATTTCTAAGGTTTATGTCACAATCAATAATATTGTAGTATGTCAGTTATTCATATTGATGGCTGGCCATTGAAACCAGTTGATGGATTCCGCACTGGATATTTTCCGATTTTGATAATTTTTTTATACATTAAAAATCCATAATGTCTCCTATGTTTCCAGTAAATGGAAGTTCAAAACAACTGTTAAATGATTCGTAGATTTCGGTCACATGACATTACTGTACATATTCTTTTAATTTAGTCAAAATGGTCTTTGCGGTTGGTAAATAAATCTGTCCATTAGAGATCAAAATTGTTGAAGACAGATGTTTTGGGCCATTGGTGCAAATAAAACAGTGACACAGCTTATAATGATAATTTAAAATTAAACATGGACAATTAAATAAAAAGTTTAATGGTTGGATAAATAGGACTATGGTAGTCCCCATCAATTTTAGGTAACCTATATTAGTTTTAATTAACATGAGATGCAGAACGTTTCTTCCTTCAATGAAGAGTTTAAATATAATATCCTTTCAATGTTTACTTTGTTAAAGATGACACAGTTTTTAGAAGCTCTAGAGCTTCAGTAAATGGAAATAGGAGTAACTGATAAAGAAGTAAATAGAGCTTAGGAATAACTGGTTCATATAAGACTGGTTAATACTAGATTCCTATTTGTTTCTTATAAGCTGTAATGTTCTGATTATTAACCCCTCAAATGTTTTTCTGACCTGTTCAACAAGTCTGTTCTACAGCATTGTCTGTCACTCGATAGCACCATAATTGAAATGCAAATATAAATTATTTTTTTATCTCTTCTTTTTCAACATTCATTCTCAAACTCCCACTTGAGCTCTCTTGTAGCAGGACCATGGTCCTAATAGATTTCCAGCAAAATGTAGTTAAGAGAATGGACATATGCTGCGTTGCCGTTTTATTTGCACCAATGGTCCAACACATCTGTCTTCAACACCTTTGATCTCTAATGGTAATAACCATTTCTGGAATTTGATTACTTCCCCTACAGTATTTGCCACGAATTGTCCATTTAACCCATTATATTCATTCCTGAATAAGCCGTTGATGCGTGCTTGATGCACAGTCATTTAGGTTTATGTCTGTTACCGGTTCAATGCAAATAGACATGCTAAATTTAGCTTTGACGTGATTTCCGGTAATGGTAGCTTTCAGTGTATTTTTCCATATTCTCCTAACAGCTGTTGTATAGGAGCTGTGGGTTATCGAATATGACATGAAATTTTATCAAAACTTGGTAAGAATGGACATACTTATGATTCAGATGATGTTGATAAGCAATATTTTTAATGGAATTTTAGAGAACGTGAATGAATCATACGTTAAAAGGGAATTGGTTGAGTAGTAATGGAAGTAACAACGATCGCCAATGTGTAATGGATTGCATGCCTAGCCTGTCCCGTGCACCGTAGACTTAGTACTGATTGAGAAAACACAGCTGATCAATATGTCAATATTGATCAATTTCACGAGAAATGAGGTGCTGCAAGTGCCTCATCCAGATTACTCTGATCATAAATAGGCCTCTCTTTCACTATTTCTACATGAGTCGATGTTTGATGGAGATGCAAAGCAAACCAATGTGTATGCTTGTACCAAAATTTTTGGGGAAAAGTAATCCTTTTTGGAAACCTGTTTCACCAGATATATAGGGCTTTCTTTATGTGAACTAGGCTTATATGTTTGAAGTTGTTAACAGTTATAGAATGTTGTTGTCATTCTGTGTAAGGGAGACTGCTTTGCAGATTTCATTTGAACATTTGTCAGCAAACAAATTGACACAAGTAAATGAAACTGGTGCTCATTTTTTTTTCTCGCATGTTACATGACAAGTAAACTTATCTTACATGATATTCACAAAGATATGTTCACAAATCAGTAACTCTTTCATTTATCTGTAAATTGGACTTGTTTATTGAATCATAAAATTTATTGTTAATTGTATTTTATATTAATTGTCTTGCACAATCACTTCTGTTTTGTGCATAGTTATTCCCCTCGCCCCAGAAATTAAGCCCAGAGTTTTTCCTGGGATTGATAGGGTAAATACATGTTAAAGTTGATGATAATTATCATTATTATTTTTTCCTGCCCTACTGTTTAGTCCTTCAAGATAAGGTTGTAAATGTAAACCTACACTGTTCGAAATGTCTATGCAGACAATCATATGGAATATAACTTTGATATTCTAATGTATGATAATTACAATAGTAATGGTTCACCCTATTAGGAAGGCATTAATGAAACAATTATCACTGAGGTCATGGAGGTTAACTTACCAGAACTGCGACCTCCACTATATTTTTTAATAGTTGTGAAACTCTGATGTAATCAAATTGGACTAATGTCCACTGTTGAGAGGAGAGTACCTCTACATTTTACTTAACCAAGGGAAAGTAGACAAACTTCACTCTAGGTCTAGTGTTGCTTCTGACAGATTTGGGTGACAACACATTGAAAGTGAATGAAACAGACCTCTGTCAGATCAGGAAGAAAAGGGAATAAGTAGAATATCATTGAATAAGTTTGTGTATAGATTACACGATGGATAAAAAAACATTTGCTAAATAAAATTATAAACAAAAAAATTTCAGAAATTTCTTTTGTTTTGTGTTATGAAGTGACCCTATGTATGGTTTCAAAATTAGAGGAAAAAAATCAAACTATTTTTGTTGAAAACCAATAAAATGAAACAATTTCTTGTAGGAAATTATCTATAGTATCTGACGAACATAACTAGATGACAGAAAGAATGGAAAAAAATAATGATTATATAGGTAGTTGGAAAGATGCCATTTTGTTTTCTTTCTACTTTGGTCAGTCAACATTTTTATTGTTACAATATCTAAAATGTATACAATATACTTTATCCAAATTAAAATTAAAATTTTTTCATCTTCTGCATTAGTTCTGAAACTCTTGCAGATTAACGGGGTGTAGTCTAAAGAAAACAATGTGTTGTGCCATGGTTTACAGCTTGGCTGTGATATCTGCGTCTTTCTGCCTGACACATCCAATTTCAGCCTGACTTTTTGCTCATTTTACCCTCTATGCGATGGAAAAACCACCTGACTTCATCCCCAAAACCTAAATTGCCTCTTACGACATGCCTGGCAGGTAATAGAGTCGATATTCTGTGCTTCCTTTCTGGGCCCCATCAAGAAATATAGTAATCTGGCCTAAGTTTATTTTCAGCATATTTCTGGGATATTAGTTAAAACTAGCCAAATTGTTAAAAGTCATATTGACACTGCAGACAATTCCATTGGATAGTTCAATGGTTGAGCTGTTGTGTTTGTTCTTGTGTATGACAGATTTGTGAACAATTAAAGTGTGTGATTCTCAATATTATTTTACGGTGTTTGAAAAAGTGAGATATGCAAGAGTGCTAGTGTTTCACAAACTGGTATGTGCAACAAATTAAAAGACATGGCACCTTGTTGAAGATTTTATTTGAGGGTAAATTCCAGGGGAAGAAAGCAAGAGGTAGGCAGAGGTACAAGTGGAAGAAAAACATCACGAGATGGATAGGTTACAGTATGACAGAGTGCACCACCAAGGCAAGAGATAGGATATTGGAGGTCCATTGCAGCCAACCTTCATTGCAGAGACAGCACTTGATGATGATGTACAAAAAAGAAATGTAGTGGCATTATACAAGACTATTATCATACCATCACTATGCTACCAGTGCCAAACCTGAACAATGACAGCACAAGACAAAAGAAAACTAGTGCCAGCAGAAATGACATGCAGTTTAGCCACTGGGGAACCTCCATGATGTAGCCATTCACTTTATGCTAAAGAGGTTGTGAGTTTGAATCCAGCTCGTGATGCCTTATTTATAAAGGGGATTTTTGTTGGAGATTCCAGGGTATTATCACTTGAAGCCACAAATACATGCTATGAGTGTTACTCTCGACAGATGAAGTACTGCTTCGTTTTGAGGGACAGAGTACATACGGGATACTTGAATACAATTAAATCAATACTCTATGCTTTTTTTTAGCCCTTATTAGGTCAGCTCACTGGATATGCAATAATCATACAGGATTGTTGTGTTCTTGGCCAGTTTTTCAGCTTCATTTGAAACTCAATTTTGAAAAAAAAGGCAGGTAACGATATCAGATACAATAACTCTTGATATTTCTGCTAAAACAAAATGGCATGTCATTTAAAAACTGGGTTGCTAAATTTATTTAAAATAGTTAAATACAATTGAAATGTGGCAACACTGGATAACTTAGAAGTTAAGTCAGCTTAAGGTTATGTGCTATAGTGCATTTTGAAATTTGTGTTCATGAGAACTTCTTCAGCATTCATTCTCAAACTCATTAGCAAAAATAAAACTGCGACCCAGTTCATCTCTATTCTCTGGGTTACATCCTGCTGGAAATTTAGTAGGATCATTGTCCTGCTACTTTGAATCATAAAAATTGATTGCAAATTGTATCTTATTTTTTATATAAAATTAATTTATATAAAGTATAATCCACGAGAGATCCATCGGAAATTTGAGAACAAATGCTTTTAAAAACTTACATATTGAATACCAATTACTACCCACTCTGAACCATGACAAAAATACTTATTTGTAACAAATAATTTTATTGTAAATTACTTTAAAAGACAACACAAATGGTTCAATCCTAGTAGATGCCAACACACCATTCAGTTTTGTAACACTTTACTCACCAGCCATCCAGAGCATACTTATCCGCCATTACCGAGGGTGTACGCAAAATTGTATACATTAACAACGGCATCTTTAAAAATCTGTATAAAATTTATCTAGCGTGAGAGAGCCATGAAACTTTCTATGTGTTTTAATGACTGTTTACATTTTCTGAATGAATTTGAAATTTCCAGAGTTATTTCAAGGGCAAAATACTACTTATTATAATGCTAGGCCTAGATTTACATTAATTTCTATATATCATACAATATTACCTTCAAAATCTCCGATATTTCTTGATAAAATCTCATCCACGATATCTGTATTCCAGACATGCCACGATTTTTACACAACATAATTTCCCGGAAACTCTATTTTTAGTAACATTATTGTAATGGGTATTACCGTTTTTCTGATATATCATAGCGCTTTCGACGATTGTTGAAATTGGTCAGCAAGGTTCTGTAACGGAAATTCGACGATCGTCGAAATTGGTCAGGAAAGTGTTAATCCCACTTTTTAGATAGTCATTGCACATGACAATTCGCTGGTATTTGTTGCTACAATAGCAAATATGGCTGCTGCTAACACAAACATGACTGATAACGCTTTTGATTCTCCCCAGAAATAAGCAGGATCTACAAAGCAGAAAAAGTACTACCTGTTGATAATATCTGTACTCTACATTCCTTCGGTGTGTTATACACTGGGGTTGGGGTTGCGGCTCTCAGTGTGTAGCACGCAGTAATAATGATTGGTGTTTCACTCTCTACGAGTTACGGAAGTACAATAACAGCGTTCTGGACATTGAACAAGTTTGGGGTATCGTGGAATGAAGAAACGATAAATACTGTGTCATATCTCTATACTATCTTGAAAGTTATCATGTAGAATTAATGTGGACAACAACCAAAACACCATATTTCACACTACTGTTGTTCTTATGCAAGATTAAAGGTAAAGGTAGGTCCCATGGCATCTGCCGTCAGGGATGAAGATAACTCTTCATGTACTAAGCCGCAGCAACTATTAGGTGCGGTGGCCAGTTCCCTTCCTTGCTGTTTTTTTTTTTACCTTCCCTAACTCATGCGTCAGGTACTCATTTACAGCTGAGTCGACTGGAGGAGTGGTCGTGTCAAGTGAGAAATCACAATCCGATTTTTTAAATTTTATTTAGTTATGTCCGGACGTGGTTTCGAACCTGGCACGCTGTAACCAGATGATAGCAAGCAAGCTCACTATCCACTAGGCTACCGCGCTCCTCTATGCAAGATTACTAGTCCAAATAAAACTTGTTGCATGTTTTATGTCCCTTTGTATCATAGTTACGGGTAAACTTCAATTCACTAAAGTTTGTTCCGCTTAATATATGTTGGTGTCTACTAGTACCGTACCACACAAATTTACATTTATTTCTATTTTTGTTAAGTAAATATTTTTGTAAAATATAAAATAGCAGTTTTACATTAAACAAAAATACAGGATCCATGTTTTGAAGAAATGTTTTTTTTTGGTCAAAATAACGATGATCAAACACAAAATAAATGGAGACTATATGCAAGCAATGCAGTATGAAACTAACATGCCTGGAGAACACCAAAAAAGACAAAGAGTCAAGCACCATGGATATGTGATGTGGTTGTCGCCTTATATTTTTTTATTTTATCTCCAGACATGTCAGTTTTATACAACATTGTTTGCATATAAGCTCTGTTTATTTTTGTGGTTCTATTCTGTGTTTGTCACAATGTTGATAAAAGACCTTTTGGTTGAAATGTCAATACTGTGTATTTTTCGGTCAAAACCGCTATTTCATTCTCTTTTTTTTGGTAAGTTTTACTGCACAGTTTTACTGCAGTCTGCTAATCACTCAGGATTTTTGTTCTTAAGAAAGTTTGAGTACTACCAGCCACAACACAAATTATAATTATATTATATCAATGTTGTAGCTATTACAAGTTGGTATTGACTGTTTTATCAGGATGCAAATATCTGACAATGTTATTATTGCTTCTATATATCAGCTATATTGTCTACATTATGTCTGATCTCGCTGGTTATTTGTAAATATGTCAATCAAACACATGCATTTTATAATAGATTGAAATTGTTCTCTTTGAAGGTTTCAGATTTGTTTAGTATCAGCTTTCAAGTATTTTTTTTAACTGTTTTCATTATAGTACTAAGGATAATGTAACTGTTGCCAATAAAATAGTAAATAGTGAAGATAATAAATGTAAAAAAATTAATGAAAAAAAAACAAAAGAATAAGCATTTCTTCTATGATTCATTGCTGTCCAATAGGGATCTCTGCACCAAAAGGTCCCTATTGGACTGCAATATAATGTAGAAAAATTCCTTTTTCTGTTGTTTATTTTTTATTTCCAATATTTAGCATTTATTATTTTTACTATTTATTAGTAAATGTAACAACTGTACTTTATCCATAGTGTTATTTTTGTTATTGCAGAACTTTCCACTTTGATGGATATCTTCTGGCATTTTGGTTATTATTTATTATTATTGTTTATAATGGAATTTGTTTAGCACATGCTGATGATGACAGTTTGGTACATCCACTTTATGAAATTCATTGTCTATGAGTTCGTAGATGGATGATAAGCCCAATGCTAGCCATAAAGACCCTTGGACAAATCAGGCATGGGATGATCATTCTATGATCTGCCTGTGTCTTTCTAGCTAGTCTTCATTGCTTTTCTCCCTTATCACAAGTCTTGCCATTTGGAGCTAATTGGCACTAGAGCATATACAAGAGCTTGTGTGTTTTGTAATTTGTTTTTTCTAAGTTCAACCTGATCTAGTCTAGCCAGTTGTGTAGTCGTGAGTTCTTTGTGATTATTTTGCTAGCCACATCAGGGAGGCAATTGTTGCCTCTACTTTATTTTAGGGTCACTGTTGTCTTTCCTTGCAGGAGGCAACTATGGAAAATAGACTGGCAACCTGTCACCTGTGAAAAATTCATCATCACTGCATGCTCGTCTTGATTTCTTACTTTTATCTTCTGTAAAATTGATGATAAAGAGATGCAGGCAAGCAGACACGGAAACTTACGCTTCTGGCAGGGTGCGATGATCCAGCCACACTAGAACACAAACTTCCGGGGACTAAACATGTATAAACCCCCTTAACACAACCATGCCTCTGAGACAACAAACCATATACAAGTTCAGGTGTCACAGAAAGTGTTCAGGTGTCACCTCAGTTACTAAGAGGAGGGCTTATGCTTTATATCGGAAAGTCTATAGGCTATCAGAAGCTACTTCAAGTGGCATATATAATATATGTTTTGAGTTTAACCTTTAGCATGCTGCATTAAAATTAAGCATTTTCTCTCCCTGCCACTGAATAATTTTTTGGAAAATAATTTTTTGGTGGGTGTTTGGAAAATGCAATAAGTCTTATATTTTTTAGAAAGTTCTCTATAATTTTTGGAATTATAAATAAAGAATTTAATACTGAATATATTGTTTTAGTTTTGTCTGTGTGTGAGTGTTTGAAAATAGGTTTGTGAAAATTTAAAAAAAAATTATTGAATCCCTATCTTGTCCTTTGTGTGGCAACTCTGATACAGTCCTAACATACCTAGTCTATTGTATTTATGTGATGTGGTTGCATAACCAAATTGACATAATATCACCTGTGAAAACATGTAGATGTACCTTACAATGTTGGTCATTCTACATTAAGTTTAGGCCTAGTGATTCTGTAAATGATGTATTTGCACAAATGATGCTAAATAAAAATGCCTATTTCTGATGGCATATCATTACCATTCTAAAGTGTTCATAAATATCGTTTGTGAAAACAAATGAAACACACCAGTTTCATGTACTTTAACCTGTGTATTGTTATTTTTATGATTATATCCTTTGTTTTGTTGTGCATTATTTCATGTGAGCATCCGATAATGATAGTGTGTTAGTTGTTGTTCATACGACTTGACTATCTGTTTCCATTTTCTATAGTACTTTTTTCATAGGGAGTCGCGTAGCGCAGTGGTTAGCGCACTGGCTTCGCACATGAGTGGTCCTGGGCTCATTCCCTAGTTGAGGCGGAAATATTTTTCAGATCTCAATGGCTCCCGGGTCGACCCAGCCTTAAATGGGTACCGGATTAATCTGGGAAGTAAAGACTGCGAGGGAGAGGAGATGGCTACCGCCCTCATTTGCAGAATTACTGAAATGTGAGATCGCTATCATCTCACACCCCTACAGCAGTAATAAATGCTATTGGTTACTTTACTTGCTACTATTTTCATACAGTTTTACTAGCAGTATTACCTTTCATTGATTGTACTTTATCCGCTAGACTAGGAACAGGTGCTATTCAACTGTATCCACACTTTTCTTTACACATACACTTGACAAACAGCTACTGCACCACATCGTCATCTATCTGGGGCCTGGAAACAATAGCTGCTTTCATGAAACTAAGAAATTCGGCATCAGAATAAAAATCTGCAAAAATGGCCTGAAAAATGGCATTTCGAAAGATTTTGTTGGATTGAAAAAATAATTCCCTTAATTGAATCGTACGTACCATTCTTAGTTTCAAGCGGAAACGAAAGTAGGCCTACATTATGACTAGTTCCAGTGTTGTCCAGATGTACGACATCAGTTTACACACACTAATCGGTTTTGAAAGAGCGCAAAGCTTCTTCTTCTTTCGTTCGCTAATAATGTCTATATCTGCAGTGTTGTTTCTTGTATAAATTGGACAGTGTTTTCCATTTCTTGTTTTGTACCATAAAGTTTAACATTCTTTGGTGTATCAGAAGGCCAGTATGTGCATCTTAATGTGTCATAGTTTGCACATTCTTGAAGGATATGTTCTGAAGTCTGGTTGACTTGTCCACAATTACACTTTGCTGTTGTGCCAATTTTAAATTTTGTATACATATGGCTGTTTAGTCTATTGTGTCCAGTTCTCAGTCGAAATATGATGACCTGTTCTTGTCTGTTAAGTAGGTGGTAGTCATCCCGTGGAGGTAAGTTAGGCTTTCGTTGTGCCTTTATCATGGATTTCTTTTGGTGATAGCTGATTGGTACATCCGGTTGCTGCATGTTAGCACCTTCCTTGGCGAGTTGATCAGCTCTCTCATTTCCTGCTATTCCACAGTGTGATGGAATCCATTGCAGTATAACTCTACACCTATTTTGTACCATGGACAATACCTCTTTTAACTCTGGAAGTTTATTGGATTGTAATGCCTCTAGTACTGACCTTGCATCTGTAAGCATTACAATAGGGTGTGAGGTCCTGTCCAATGTTAACAGTTTCTCTGCAGCTGTATAAATAGCTTTGACTTCAGAGTCATAGTTGTTGCAGTAATTCCCTGTTGGTATACAAGTTGTATCAGTGGTGCCATCTGGGTATTCTACATATACACCACTTCCTCCATTTTTTACTGCATTCTGTGCTGATCCATCTGTATATACTCTGGTCCATAGATCACTTGGGTAAACATCATCAAGGAAACTGAGAGCTGCTACTCTTTTCTGCAGATTATTCTGATGTTCATCCCCATGCATACCTGCTACTGTTGTTTGGACGGTCACTGGTAGGCATGTCCGTGAGCGCAAAGCAACCGGGTGGAGTTTTAGGACTCCAGCTGTGCAAAATACAGTGACCTTGGTGGAATTTTCAGACTGTAATGGTAAAGGTTACCAGTCACAGAATTATATGGTCTACCGGTGAACTGCTGAATGTGAGTGCAGTGTCAAGTGTATTGTCCAGAAATATATTTAAAAGTATAAACAAATATTTTCATCTTAATGAGAACTCCAAATTCATGCCATGAAGACATGATGTAATTTTTAAGGGTAGACCTCTGATCTTATTCTAACCAAGTCCCAAGAGCTAATAATGCATGAACATGATATTAGCATTGATGAAGCTCTAATAGCTATTATAGGCAGACTCCAATTATAACAGTAGATCTATATGAAAAACAAATCCCCGGGGAAAAAAATGTGTGTTCTTCGATACTCATTCTGGACATCGCTATAAATGTTAGGTGTAGGATAATTAGACAAACAGATGAAAGATAGACTAGGATATCATGCTGTGTAAGGGAGACTGCTGTGCAGATTTGCATTTGAACATTTATCAGCAAACATTTTGACACAAATAAATGAAGCTGGTGCTCATTTTTATTTCCTCTCACATGACAAGTAAACCTGTCTTATATGACATTCATAATAATATGTTCACAGATCAGTACTTCTTCTATTTATCTGTGAATTAGACTTACAATCAAAAAAATTGATTGCAAATTGTATTTTTTTTATTCATGGTCTTGCACAATCACTTGTTATTTTTGCGGAGTTATTCCCATTGCCTTGGGAATTTACGCCCTGAGTTTTTCCTGATCGACCAGGACTGAAAGGGTTAATTTCTTCATCTTTGCCAAAGTTTCTTACCTGGTATTTAAAATTACATTTCCTCAACTATCTGGCCATTTATTTCTTCTAACATTGGTATGAAGCTTCCAATAATCTGCAAGATTGGTACAGATGAAGTTAACTAATTAAATACAGTGGAATACCGCTGTAGTGTGTATATTTATAACAAATTTTTCATATGTACTTTTTCAAATCCCCAATTAAATTAATTTATTCTTTATACTGTATATAGTGAATTTCTGTTATAACAAATATTTAACCGGTTTAGACCAATTTGTTATAATGGGATTTAGTACTTATGTGAAACACTCAATTGATCAGCTTTACAATGAACACACAAACTATTACATATGGGCATGAAAAAATATAGATAACAGTATACAAGACAGTTTAATGTTTCAATCATTAGATCTTTTTTAAGAAAATACAATTCAAACAGTAAAAATAAAGTAAAACTTCCATTATAATTGTGATTTATTATAAATTATAATGGGATTTTACTATCTCAATTTTAAGCAAAACAATTAAAATCAAGCATAGATATATAATACTGGTATGATGAAAATTATTTAACACTTTTACTATGCCATTTTAAATCCAAATGTTTCCCAGTAACAAATTATTTTAGGCACAATGAATTTTGTGGGTGATTGTTCTAAAATATCAATAACAAATCAATCAGAACATTAGGGCATTGAAACTTTCAGATGTTTAGGAAAGAATAAGCTGTCCAGAAACATTTATCTCAAGCTTTTATCAAAAAAGGATTCATTTTCATTTATTTTACAAATTATATTGTCTAATGGCAGTGTCATGGTCAAGTTTTATCACTCGTACATAGACCTTTCTCATATCAGCCTATGCCTGTGATTACTTGAATCATAGTTCAATTCTATCATTACTCGCTAAAATGTCAGAATAAGCTACTTAATCAGGTATCATCACCTACATTGTCCATGTTTAAGTGTTCTTTGAAAAACCCCAATGAAATCATTAAATTTCCAATTATCTGTGCTGAATCCATCAAGCTCAGAAATTTTGGAATGATATTTGTAATAGACAGGAAGTTCCGCACATAATGAAACAGAAAGTAATATTCACAGACAACAAAAAATGATGATGTCAGTGAAAGTTTTAATAATGAAATTCAAAATGGTATGTACCTATACACGTAAACACAATGTAAAGTAACTGGTAGAAATACCAATTTTGATGATAAAATTATGTTTATTAATAAATGGTTGTTTATGCATACGAAACAAGGTTTAAATACAAATGTGAATTAAAATGACTTATAAATAACAAATCCCAGAAAATTTACTTTAACACTTTCACTGCCACACATTTTTTATGCCAATTCTTTTCAACTGGCATTTTTGTTATAGATCTGATGACTTTGTCTAGCAATGGCAGTGCTGCACTCCCATTCTTAAAGTGGTTGTCTATCACTCTGAATCCGCCAATGTGTTATTTTGTATCGATCCGTGACCACCATTACATGAATAGTCATCCAATACTGTATCTGATTTCTCTAAAATGAAGGTCTGAATCAGAGTAATTTTGAACTTGGATATCATCAGTTACACTGCCCATTTTTAAGTGTTCATTGAAAAATAAAAACTTCAAAAAAATCTCTGAATCAGTGCAATAATGGGTACAACCAAGCACTGTCATGGTCTGCAACAGTAAAATGTGAAAGACCCAAGACAACACTATGGAGAACAATCAAGAACAAAGCAATGACAATGTGCATTAACACCACCCAAGAACTACACAAGCTTGCAGCGAACAGCAAGGCATGGAGATACATGACTTTTGCCCTATATGCCACCTTTGCACCAAGTAAGAAACTAACATATTGGAATGGAATGAGTATTTATAAAAAATGGGAAGTGACAAATACTGACACAAACTGGTGTAGTGCCAACACAACTCCACATGAAAAAGTCATATTTGGGGATTTTGTGCATCAATGACTTTTGTTGGCCATGGCAGTGAAAGAGCTAATACACACAGAGAAAAGTGCAATATTATGAGAAAAAAGGCAATGGAAAACCAGATTATAGAGGTGAAACAGCCCTATATGAGGAAGAATGATACAAATGACAAAAGTTAAGCGTAAACTAGAATTCGGTAAAGGTAATATGAGTTATGAACCAGCATCATAGCAGTCAGTTTCCTAAAAATCCAGCCAGTTCATCTTCCTAGTCAGTGATTGACCAGAAACTGTATGCTAGCATTGCCTACTGCACTTGCTCAGTAACGGTGCCATTCCTCAACCTTCCTAGAGCACGGGACCCAGTACCCTACTTCCTGGTGGTTGTGTGAACCACTGGAGTAATTTTTAATTCAAACAATAATTGAGTGGATTAAAAACATGAGTTTTCTGGTCAATAATATCTGAAAAATATATGATAATTACTACAGCTGATGGGAATTGAACCAGGTCCGTTCTAGCAGCACCGAATCGCTTTGCAACACAAGAAAACAGGTTTTCTGTATTTGACCAACCACATCCCCCAAAAAATATGTGATCTCAAGACATTCAACCTGTGTACTCAAGTCAATTACTACATGCTAATTACTGCAGAATAGAGAATCTTTAGTCCATGTGTTACTGTGGTTCAAGAAGGGAGGAAAGAATAGAGACTTTACCTGCCATGCATATCGTAAAAGGTGACTGATGAGGTTTTAGAAGTAGAGTTGACTGTACCATTTGACAGATGGTCAAAGTGCCCCAGAACCATGCTGAAGTCGTTGTGTCAGACCTAAAGGCATAAATATCACAACCAAACTGTATACTAAGACATGACACATTCCATTCTCTTGACCACACCCTGCTAATCTGTAGTAGTTTGAGAATTGATGTAGAAGAAAATGTTATTTTGAATTTGAATATTAAACTGGTGCTGTTGTATGGCCCAGAAACAGAAGGAACAACCAGAAAACTGCAGACTCAAATAGACAACTGAGGAAAATAGAAAGGAACACAAATGAAGAACAAAACAGGAAAACGGTAGAGAGATTACAGTAGCATATCTTATTCAGGATGTCACAATCCAGAAATTGTTGGCTGTAGTGATTTTCTAAGCAGTATTATTTGCAATCAGTTGCCATTGCTTTGTGAATGGTCCAGATGCCATAATGTAAGACTGAATTTGAGCCAGGTGGCTTGGACATCTGAGACTCTGTACCTCTCAGCTACAGAGCAGGACAGTACAGAAAGATGAAGAAATAATGGGGTAAAATTAAGAAAACTAGCAGAAAGTATTGAAAGACAGGCATTGGCTTGGAAAAGACACAAAAGTTCTCTACATATAAGGGTGAAGGTAACAACTTCTGTATGCTACATTGAAACATTACAATTATTTCTGTCTTCTATTAGCACACAGCAATAAACGTTTCAAATGGAGCCATGTCTTCAGCTGTCACACATTAAGAAACTTTTCAATTGTAGCTTTATCTTCAGCTGTTACAAAGCAAGAAATGTCTCAATTGTAGCAATGTCTTCAGCTGTCACACATTAAGAAACTGTTCAACTCTAAGCTATGCCTGCAGCTGCCACAGAGCAAGAACTATAGTGTAGCCATGTCTTCAGTTGCCACAGAGCAACAGAAACTTTTCAAATGTAGCTTATATTCAGCTGTTACAGAGCAAGAAATGTCTCAATTGTAGCAATGTCTTCAGCTGTCACATACACTTTTAAACTGTAACCATGACTTTGTGTTTTACCTAGCAAATGTGTTTTTCAGTTTTCATGTCATGCAAATGTTTCGTATCCTTGCCTTCAACTGCCACTGTGCAAGGACATATTTAACTGTAGCCGCATATATCACTGCAAGCATATTTTCAACTCATGTAAAGACTTCTTTTAACTGTGATTATACCTATACCTATCACTATAAAATCATATTCTTGACTAGACACCAGTATAATGTTGACTAGACACCAGTATAATGTTGACTAGACACCAGTATAATGTTGACTAGACACCAGTATAATGTTGACTAGAGACCAGTAATGTTGACTAGACACCAGTATAATGTTGACTAGACACCAGTATAATGTTGACTAGACACCAGTAATGTTGACTAGACACCAGTATAATGGTACACAGCACATTCTCATATGTTATCTGCTCTCTATTCTAACATTCATCCAAGAGTATGTACTTATGGCCACAGTCAGATGTTGATTATATGATCTTCAGATCTTTCCAGAGAGCACACTTTCTACCTTCACCCCTGGTCAACCCCATTTCTGTCATTTTTTTGTATGTGCATGTTATCACCTCCAGCATCATCTTCGTCACATTGTAGTAAATAAATGACTGCCCTATCTCTTCTCAGTACTGTGCCATCAATCACAGCATTTCCTCCAATGGTTTTGCGATTCGTTTCCTCTATAAATCATCGTTAACTAATAATGCAAGGACCTCTTCAACTGTAGCCATATTTATTACTATAAGCATGGAGCCTTGCAAGGACCTCTTTAACTGTAGCCACACTTTTAACTACCACTGTGAAATCATGTCTTAACAATAACCTGGTCTTCAATCATCACTAAAGAACATCTCCAGTTTGAAATCTCACTGTGTGCAGCCATTACTTCAAGTCTCAAAATAAATCTCTGGTTTCAAATAACCAATAGCAACATAACACATCTTTACGATGCAGTGTACACACATTCTCCTGCTATGTATGTAGCCTTGACATTCAGACCATCATCCAGCAAAATGAAATCTGCATCGGCACCAAAGTTCAAACTACCCTTTCTGTCTGCTATACCCAACATCTGCGCTGGATGTAAAGATGCTGCTTCTAGTCCCAGAACTTTTCCACAACCTTGGAAAACAAAACAACAAGAAAATAGTTGCAGCAAGAAGATTTTAGTTAAAGCAAATTTAAGATACCATATTTTCTTAGGGTGTATTGAAAACATGCAGTCAAACTGGCAATAAATAAATATACCAAACTATGACTGTTCAACTCCAATGTAATATCTTTATTAGCATAAGGCTGTGAAAGCTGTAAGGTAGCAAAAGCACAGGAGAAGAAATTAAATTTTATTTGAAAATAAATGTTTTAGAAGGCTCTTAAATATTAGTTGGGAAGAATTCAAGTCAAACAAGCAACTAAGAGAAGACACCAAACAGCAATATGTTTCTACAATAAGAAAACTTTGGGCTTATATCAGACATGTAATTAAGAAGGAATGAAAATATACGGGCGCTAGTATTAAAATGGGTACCAGATGGCAAAAGGAAGAGAAACTCTTCATAGGAAAACCATCAAAGATGGTAAGGCTATGATGAGTATTAGCAACATGCAAGAATTACACACATCATCATTACATTGTTTCAACTGAAGACCAGTGGTTTCTTTACTATACACTACATTGTATTCAGTGCTGAAGAAATATAGATAGAGATTTGGGAGGATTAAGTTGACTGTCTCATCTCATAGAGGGTCAAAGTGATCCAAACTCACGTTAAAGTCAGATGTCACACTCTATGGTCAATATGGAATGGGACAGTTAACTCGACACCCTTAAAACCGCCTTAGTTGCCTCTTATGACATGCATGGTAGGTACGTGTCACAATATTTTTGCACCCTTTTGGGCATTTCATGTCTTTTTGCTAGTTACATACAATTATATCTCCCTTCACATGGGATACACACATCTATCCGGGCAAATTTATTATATCGCCCGTGTGTTGCCGGGCCCGAAAGGGGAGCAAAGAATAGCAACACTGTTTACCTTCCATGCATGTCATACGAGGCGACTAAGGAGGTTATGAGATGGAGTTGACTGCGCCCATCTCATATAGGGTCAGTGACCCTAAGCCATGCTGAAGTCGGATGTGTAAGGCCGAAAGGCGCAGATATCGCAGCAATGATGTAAACAATTCCGTTCTCCAGACTGCATCCTGCTGATCTGCAGGAGTTTGAGAACGAACGCAGAAGAAGAAGATTATATAGCGATTCCATTGTAGTTTCAAGTGAGCAATTCTTGGTGAGTATACTGCATTATTCTGAGAATTGACCTTAGCCTACTGCATTATTCTGAGAACTGACCGTAGCCTATTGTCTTACTAATAATTCTTTTGCATTATTCATTACAGAATATGTTTTTTCTGTATAGGGCAGTGTTATTTAACTTTTGCTGATTCTTAGGTACCATTTAAACATCTACTTGCATTGCAAGAACATATATTGTTTACACTTTCAGCTATTGTCCAGCTAGTTTACATTTACAGCTAGTGTCCAGATAGCTTACACTTTCAATTAGTTCTCACCCAATATGTTTACACTTTCAGCTAATGCATAGTTTGCTTAGTTTCACCTAGTTTTCATTTTGTTTACACTTTCAGCTAGTGCCCAGCTAAATAATATGATGAACACTAACAAAGCTCTGAGTATACTGACTTGGATTCTTCTTCTCCTGTATTCATTCTCAAATTCCTGCAGATAAGCAGGTTGTAATCCATGAAGACAGAATGTGCTGCATCATGTTTTACAGCGTATCTGCGATATCTGTGCCTTTTGAATAGACACATCTTTCAACATGCCTTTTGGGTCACTTTGATACTCTATGGAATGGGACAGCCAACTCCACTCAAAAACTTCCTTTGTCGCCTATTATGACATGCATGGAAGGCAAATGGTGTAGCTATTCTTCACTTCCCTTTTGGGCCCCGACTACATACTGGCAAAACAATATTTAAAACAAACTATTTATTAGTTGAATACAAACTTACCTGTCTGTTCAATAAAATGTCTCACACAAAGGTCTAAAGTTGCAGTGCTGTTTGATTACAAATAAATAGAATCAGATGCACAATTTTTTATTTTTTTTTG
This sequence comes from Meghimatium bilineatum, assembly GCA_034231615.1. Classification (NCBI taxonomy): domain Eukaryota; kingdom Metazoa; phylum Mollusca; class Gastropoda; order Stylommatophora; family Philomycidae; genus Meghimatium; species Meghimatium bilineatum. The sequence goes on from CM067319.1 coordinate 43,152,523, forward strand.
CAGCAAATAAGCATAATATATATGTATCAGAGAATGCAAAAATTATATTCATAATTATGAAATATTAAAAAAACATATTTCTTGATGAACTTCAGCATCTCTACAGAAGGTCAAGAAGCAGGCCTGTGTAAATTGCGGAGACAGTCTCTACATTTCACACATGATTTCTTGCCCAGACAGATTTTATCTCTTTCATTCCCATCTCTTCTCCATTGATGATGGGATAAGTATTACTGACATATCTGAAACAGAATTGTCTCGCTTCAATAACTTTAACCCTGCTATCCAGTGCACATCTAACATCTCCACTACTTCTGTCCACTTCCTGGACATCATTGTCACTATTTATCCCCCTTGGCCCGGCACATCATCTAAACCTAATGATGCACATGGCTGTTTGTTCTACACTTCTCATCCTCCCGCTTGTCACAACTCTCTGCCCTACTCCTAGCTTCTTCACCTCCATATGTAGCTTATGTAGTGATGACGACAACTTTATCGACAAATTCTCTGAGATTATTTAGTTCTTTCATAGACGATTATTCCCCTACAGCATTCTTTCATCGGCTTGGCTCTGTGTACGCCAGTTAATTCGCCTTGATACCTTGACTAATTCCCACTGTCCTTCTTCCTCCTCTGATAGAGTTAAACTTGCTCTTACTTTTCATCCCCATAACTCCAGTGTCTGTCACACCCTGCTTAAACATTATTCCCTTCTCCAGTCTGATCCTGACACTAGTGCCTCTTTCCATGACTTGCCTCTGGTGGCATATAGGCGCGACAGAAATCTGAAGGACATCTTGGTCCACAGCCACCTTAGGCTTTCTGCTCCTGACAATTTCAGTACTGTTCGTTGCTCATGCTGTCATTGCTACACATGTCCTTATGTGGTTCAGGTGCACTCTATTTCATTTCCCAAGGCCACTTTCTTCATCGATGAGGCCTTTACATGTGAATCCCTTCCTGTATCTCACATTCATATTTCACTGAAACACGTTTGTTGTGGTGTAGTCATTTCTACTCGTCATTTTTTTATGTCATGTGCGTATCTTGATAAAGGCCTTTTTGGTTCGAAATGTTGATTATGTCCTGTGTATTGTTATTTGTATGATTATATCCTGTGTTTTGTTGTGTGTATTATTTCATGTGAGCATCTGACAGTGACAATGTGTTAGTCGTCATTCAGTAAAACTTCATTTACCTGTTTCCCACATGAGTACTATTATAACAGTCTGACAGAATATTTCTAACTATACTCATAGATCCAGTCAGAAAACAGACATCTGTAACACTCTTGGTCTTCAACCGTATCATTTTCCTTGGTTACCGTAACTTAAACATAACTAGATATATTAAATTCTTATTTTTTTTCACTTTATACCCCTTTATATCTTGCACCTTATTGAAGACCTTACTTGAGGGTAAAGTCAAAGGGAAGCGAGCAAGAGGTAGGCAGAGATACAAGTGGGAGAGTAACATTACACGATGGACAGGTTACAGTCTAGCAGAGTGTACCACCAAGACAAGAGACAGGAGATGTTGGAGATACATTGCAGCCAACCTTTGTTGCGGAGACGGTACTTGATGATGATGATATCTTGCAGCGTTAGATATATTACCTTCTTCTTTTTTTCACTTTATACCCCTTTATATCTTGCAACGTAAGATATATTAACTGAGATAACATGATTAGATATAATAATAATAAGGCCCATAACCTGTGAGGGTCATAGGGGTGCTACACTGGAGACACGATCACAAAAAGCCCTTCAAACACCTCTGTCCTCAGCCATTTGGCGGAGTGTAGAAAAATCAGATCATTCCTCATTGTTATCAATTCATAATTTTCTTTGTTTGCCTCTTCTCCTTCCACCATTGACTGTTCCTTGCAAAATAATTTTAGAAAGTGAGTCATGTCTCATTACATGTGATTAGATATACAAAAAAAATGGTATGAAACATAATTAGATATACAAAAAAGGGTATGAAACATAATTAGATATACTAACAGAGATATGAAACATGACAACATACCCTCCAGCTAATGTATTTGTGTCCTTGATAAAACACTCGTATCCATCAACCACAACTGTCTGCTGCCCAAACTGATATGTCCCGTCTGGAAGACCCATGGCTCTAATAGAGTCAGTGACTAGAACTAAACCTGAGACAAAAAGTTCACCTCTGTGTTACTAGTCGTTAGTTGGAAAGTCACATTATAAATGCAACATTTTTGTGTATTTTAAAATCTATAGTAATCTTAATCAAATAGGAAATGAAGAAATTAGGAAAAGAATTGATATACCGGTAATATCATGTATCAAGCATATTGAGAGACAGCAAGTAAATTGGTTTCTGTCACCTTATGAAAATGAAGCCAAACTAAATACCAATAAGAGCATATAACAAAAGAATATCCAGGCCAAAGGTAGACCAAGAAAACAGAGGATAGAAAACATTAAGATAACCTTGAACAAACATGGACTAAATGCAACCATGGTGACACATCTGGCCTTGGAATGACAGTTTAAGCTCCCACCCCTATGCTTAACAGCAAGTGTGAATGCGATCAACAATCATTCACCTGGGGAAGACAATAGACAATAGTAATCTTGAACTGGCACAGTGTCAAGATTCAATGTGGGCAGAGAATATCATCATCATGTGACATATTCTTTCCAGAACATGGTCTTGCTTATAGATTCTCTGAACACTCCACGATTCAAGGCGAGTTGACCTGCTGCAGCTAGACATGTTTAAGCAATCTGATATATCGCTGCACCATCATCGTCTTGGGCACCCTCTTTCCCTGTTAACTCTGTCTTCAGTTATTAATCTTTCCATTCTCTGAACTGCACCCTGCTAGTCTGCAGGAGTTTGAGAATGAATGAAACAGATTGGCTTTTTTGCTGTCCATGTATTCTCAATATCCTTATATTACTGCCTTCAAAATGAGATGCTAAAAAAAAGATTTTGAGAATACCACTGACAGCGAAAAAGATGAATCAGTATGTGGCAAGAACAGTAACCATCGCAGAGGGCTGACTCCTACACAACATTATAACAAGAAAGCTAAGGATTTTTGGACATATAAAGAGACATAACAGCATGGAAAATGATAATAATGGAACACAATAGTCTTTCATTACAAGGTATGGAATGCCAATATACATTCAGACCCATGTGAAAAGAATACTAAGCGAGGACGAACAGAACAATGTGCAGCGAAGGACAGTCACTCTCAGTTTCCTGGATGAGGAATATCCACAGGATATATGGGTCAGAGTATACACAGATGGGTCAGCACAGAATGCAGTGAGGAATGGACGTGCAGGTGTATATATAGAATATCCACACATGCCTAGAGATACAATCAGAACACCAACAAGGAAATTCTGCAATAATTGTGATGCAGAAATCCAGGCATTTAGTTTGGCAGCTAAAAAACTGCTGACCTACAGCCTGTGGTATTCCTGACAGATGCATGGTCAGTGCTTCAAGCTCTCCAGTCTGGAAAACTAACAGACTTGAAAAAACTACTTAGCGAATTGTCTTACCAGTATAGGGTAACCATGCAGTGGATACACTCTCACTGTGGAATACCAGGAAATGAAAAAGCAGACCAACTGGCTAAGGAAGGTGCTGCCGAAGACCAACCAGATATACCAATCACCTACCATCAGAAAAAAACAGATGATCAAGTCAATAAGAAAGCCACAAACACCAACACAAGATGACTATCATATTATGAACAGACCAGAACAAGTTATAATTCTATGTCTCAGAACAGGACACAACCGACTCAGCAGTCACATGTATACAAAGTTCAAGATTGGCAACACGGCCATGTGTACATGTAGCACAGAGTGCCAAACATATACTTCAAGAGTGTTCTGAGCATGAAACGCTGAGGCAGACATATTGGGCAGAGGAAACAACACTGGAATCAAAACTCTATGGGACACTGTATGACCTACAAAAGACAGTGAGTTTTATTCAGGAGACAGAACTACAGATATAGACATGTTTCTAGTGAACGAAAGAAGAAGAAGAAATTACAAGGCTAAGGGCTGCCCAAGATGCAAATGGATAACAGACATCTCAGACTGTTTAAACATGCCCTTGGTTTTTAGCAGGTCAACTCACCCAGAATCATGAGTTCAGATCATCCATAAAGAAGACCATGTATATCACATGAATAAGCATTTTGAAAGTAATAATTTTCTTTGTCACTACTCTTTTATGTGCCCATTTTTTCAGTCACAAATTGCCATTGGAAATATACTTACTCTGATCACATGTAATTTAGCTTTTATGCTGGTGTTTTGTCAAAGATTCTTCATTTGTGCTATTTTTAATGTCACATTTATATTTCTTCTCTTGATTTCTGCTGCATAACTCTCTAAAATGTTATATTGGTGTATAATACTTAAAATGTGTTTTGATATTTCTTGACAAAAGTCCATTGGCCATACTGTAGAAAATATCTTTGCTCTTTTGTTTTTTAAATTTACATGTATTAAGTATTAGGTCTGTTGATTATCCTCTTCGCACACCAGACACGTTCATAGGTGCTCCGATCTCTGCTGCAGTAAATCTCTCAGGGTATAACGGCTGATGGTTCTGGTTCTATGTTGGTTCACTGCTCTTTTTGAAATCTTTGTCAGGGGTTCTTTGTATAATTTCTTATCATTTATATTTATCATTTCTTACTTACATTTATTATTCATCAATTAAATTTATCATTTCTTATAATTTACATTTATTATCCATAATTTACAAGAGTTATTCATTAATTTTCATGTACTAATAAATAATTTTCATGTATTATTTGTACTTATTTATTAGATTGTTAGTAAAAGTCAGCTTGTATTATTCTGCTTTACTTTTATTATCTCTGAGCTGCAGATGTTTGTTAACAATCATTCAAAATCAGAAGTAGGAAAGCAACAGACTAGAAAAATCAACTGTTCAAACTTGCCTTCAGGGCTAACTCTCTGTGCAATCCGTAAAGCAGCTGGATGTGTATGGATGCAGTCAGAAATAAGGCCATAATAGATCTTTCTGTTTTGAGGCAACTTATCACTGGTCAACAGCCCAACAAGATGTGGATCACGATGATGGAACTGATGAATAAACAAAGAAAACTGCAGAAGTCAGATCATTGGCACACATAAAATGACTTTAAGCTTTAACACACAGAGCTAGGATCCTAGAAGTACTACATTGGATGTTTCAATACATAGTTACGGTTGTAGGGGTACTACATTGGATGTTTCAATACACAGTTAAGGTTGTAGGGGTACTACATTGGATGTTTCAATACACAGTTACGGTTGTAGGGTACTACATTGGATGTTTCAATACACAGTTAAGGTTGTAGGGGTACTACATTGGATGCTTCAACATTGGTGACAATTTGTCAAAGCACAACTGTTAGACCCTTTCGTCACCATTCTTCAAGCGATTGCACATTATTGGTCACCTCTGCGTCCCCAAATACTTCCACCTAAACCCCTAAATTTCAGAATTTATACACTTCCACTTAAAATCACATCATCTTCACACAATTCCACTAAAACCCAAATCATCTTCAAATATTTCCACATAAACCAACATCATCTCCACACACCTCCACCTAACTTTACTTCCCCCATGAATTAAAGTGAATTATACTTTAATACCCACCACAACTCAAATCATTTTCTTGCACCTAGCCCCAATCCTGAAGTCACACACTTCTACTTAAATCAACATCATCACCACTATACACCCATACATGAACAGTTAAAGTCTCCAGTAAATTGTGCAAATCTACTGGGACAAAGTTTAATTCCATTTAAAAGGATCAAAGGTTAACTCCCCAATGAAAGGCAAACCTAATGTTATATTGATTCTCAACACCCATTTAACAATGGTAGCCCATGTGTACTGGGAGATACACATATTCTCAAATAATCTACTTCTGTAAGTTAGCCTACATTTTTTAACTATAAAAGCATCCAGTCATTTGTATTAACATTGACAATGTCAAGTAAAGGTAAAATGAGTTATGCACCAACACCATAGCATACAGTTTCCCATAACTGTTCAGCTGCTTAGACAGTAGTTGACCAGAAACCACCAGACTAGCGTTGTCTACCATACTTGCTCATTATTGACGGCACCATTCCTCTGTCTTCCTAGAGCATGATCCCTGTGTCTACTGTACTTGCTCATTATTGACGGCACCATTCCTCTGTCGTCCTAGAGCATGATCCCTGTAACCCACTTCCTGGTGGCTGGGTGATCTACAGGAGTAATTTTTTATATCACATCACGAATAATTATAATTAGTGGATTCAACCCTGGGTTTACTGGTCAAATGATTTAAGATTGCACTACAGCTTTCCCGTACATGTGAACCTAGTAAATGTGGTTGTTTAAATGGTAGGTTATTTTTATTAGTAGAAGAGGGCATAATATTTAATTCTATATAATTTTTGTGCATTTTGTTTATTAAAAGGATTAATTTTAATTACTAAACCCAGAATTACTTGAGTAATTTGCATTCTACAATTTGTACTGTACAAAAAATATTAAAAAATCCACTGAATAATATTATATTATCGGTCACTTATCAGAAATTTATGTTAAACACATGTGGACACATTTCAAAGTTGAGTGTTATTTTAGAAACACACGCCAAACTTTCTATTTTGCTTTGACACTCTATCTTATGATCATCAGGCAACAGCTCACTACTAGTCCCTATCTTTTTAAATAAGTGTATTTTTTCAGAAGTCCTTGAGAAAGGAAATTAGTTCTAAGCTTTCTAACCTGCACCTCTTAGCTTGCAAAATGCTGCAATATTGAAATGGAAAGAGTACATATAGTATCTAAATCACAATGAAGTCAACCCTGTACACCGTTTCAACATTTCTCCCCTCTTTTCCTTTTATTTTTTTACATTTTCTTGAACATAATCTCTTTCACTTTTGAAATACTACTAAACTTACTGGAAGCATGGCATTGAACAAGTGAGTGATAAACCTGGCCCCTGATCGTACAGCTGCCTCACCCTCAACCAGGTTGGCGATGGAATGTCCTGAAAGGGATATTGTAAAATGCATCACAAATGTACATATATATATATATATATATAAACTAATACATTTATAAAATAACGTCCATTTAGTTTCATATATTATACCTGAACATGCATTGTGTTAGCACAAAAAAATACAATCCAACTAATAGACTGTATTAGCTCCCAGCATTTAACCTTCTCCATGCCATCAGTGTGAATATAAACCCAATTCCGGTAATACTCTGCTGAACACAGTGGTAGTAGAATTGCAACAGTCACTAAACCAATTTTGTAACTACAATTTTAAAAAAAGTTTAAATTTTACTTTTTCTTCTGGGAAAAAAAAGAGAGGAAACACTGCAAGCAAATCTAGCTTCCATTTCTACAAGCTCCTGTGCACAAAAAGAACAATCAACGCACATAGAGTTGAAATGAAGCCATTTTTTAGTTAAATTCTTGTGGATAGTTTTTATAATGATTAGGAATTATTGGAAATTATGTTTATTTTCAAAGAAGATATTATGGAAAGTGACAATGCAACATTAGGTATGGAAATTGTGCCCTAAATTTACATCATGTTGTTTGTGAAGTGATTTGAGAAATATTCTTAAATCTACTCAAGATTGTACTGAAAGTTTGTGGCATCTAAGTGTTTTATTTTGGTTATGTTAGTTTGGTTATGAAATAACTTTATAAATTTAATTAAAAATAAGATAATTATTAGGAATTTATTGACAGAATAAATTGATCAGATAAGAAAACATTGCTGATCGAGCAGTTCGTGGGCTCCTACCCTTTTATCCACAAGAACGTGAGTCAGTCATTGAAAAAATATTTTTTTAATGCATTTTTTCATCATAATACAAATTTTTTTTAACAATCTGGTGCACAGGAGGTAAGTTACGTAAATTGTATTGAGCGTTGCACAGGTTAAGTTAGGAAATAATTTAAAAAATAACAACACATGTTTAGCCAATGAAACTTTCACTCACCAATTGAAACAGTTACCCCTCTTTTACAAAACTCTTCAATGACAGTTTGTGCATTTTTCTTCTCCGGTGCCAGAGTAACTAACGTTATATTGGTCAGATCTCCATACACATCAAGAATATCAGAAAAGCCGTTGTCGAAATCACGTATAAGATTAGGTGGATGACATCCCTTTCTCTCGGCACTGATGAATGGTCCCTCAATGTGCACACCTGAAGTCAGAGAAATGTTTGAAATAATATATATAAACCAATACTTCTCCTCAATCTATCCACAAGGCATGCAATTTAATTATTTCCCCTTATGTATGATAAACTGGCTTCCATACACTCTTATACATTTATGTAGTTCAGTCAAGGTTATAAACATAGAATCACATATAGCACCTCTATTTTTCATACCTAATTGTAAATTGCAATATCATTGCATGGTTTTTTCAACACAACCATTTAGGACACACAAGGAAGACAATAATTACATTTTTTGAAGTATCAAGAACACTATTTTTGGTAACATTTCAAATTTAATAGGAAACTTTTGATGATTAAACTTGCTTGCCTATAAACAAACTGTTTATGATAAAGCACCATTAATTTTAGCAGACTCTTGATGTTACACATTTTTACAGAAACAGAGTAAAGTAGAAATGTATCAACAAATTAAAGAGATACATGTATACCCTTTCATCAAGTTTTATATATATGTTCCTCCAGCGAGTGTAATGTCTGTCACTTCAACAAGTGTAGCCAATGAGGGAAGTAGAACAAACATTCTGAAATGGTATGAATTCTGTGAAAGGTAACTTGTAACCAGGTCAGGCATACAGTGCAGTGATCGAAGGGTCAACTGAATGCAATGCCAGCTAGCTTAGTATCTATACTATTTTCCCCCACCAAAACTATTAGTATGAAAATACAAAATCTAACAAAATAACATGTACAAAGTGAAGGATATGTGTTCTATTTCCCTGCTACATTGCCACTTAAAATGTTCCTGCGTGTGCATAAAAGATTGAACAGGCTCAAAATTGCATGTACAAATAATAATTCTTCTAGTGGTACATGAGATATTTAATAGATCAGCAGATTTTTATTCTGTGTGTGGAGTTTAAATTTCATTGCATCATTTTCTCACAACATATGTGGTCACTCAACATGGAGGAAATGCTGGTTTTCAGATATGTGTTCAGGAAAGGTTTCAAAAATATAGCTAACATACCTAATACCCCAGCACCTTTGCTGCTTCCCTCACATTTCTTGATTGCTGGTAACACCTGTGAATTAACAAGTTTTAGTTCCTTAGGTAAAAATATATGCAATTGGTAAATGCTAAAATCGCATATAACACATTCAGTAGTAGCAGATGTTTGGAATTGACCATTTAGTGTCAGTATGTCATCACCGACAAGAGGTGCAAAAGACAAAGCTGACATCACAAGCATCACCAAAGAAACACAGTTCCAGTCATGACATTAGGGGCAAGTTACTTAAATGTTTGAGCAAATATTTCAGGCCAATTTTTAAGCTCATGATTTTGCATGGCCACCGAATGATGTTCTAAATGAGCAAACTGACCTTGCCATAAGAAAGTTTCCACATCTCTGCCATAGATGGTCAAAGAAGCCATACTGAAGTCCAATGTATCAGGTCACAAAAGTGCAGATATTGCATCCAAGCTGTAAATCATGACACAACACATTCTATTCTCTGGACTACAACCTGCTAATATTCAGGAGTTTGAGAAAGAATGCAGAAGTGGTAGAAGAATGTATATGTGTGTGTGTATATATATATATATATATATATATATATATATATATATATATATATATATATATATACACACACACTCTCAGGGGATATTTTCTAAGTAAGTTCAGAATTAAAATCAGAAAGAAAATAAACACCAGCAAATGAAAGTGATTTAATGTAGCCAAAAGTGGTCTAATGTAGCCATGTTTCTCTGCTGGCCAATGGCTTGTATTTTCTTTCTATATCTTTTACTAGTTTTCTGAGCGTGTGCCCAATCCATTTTCATTATCTCTCATGACATTATGTGTAAACTCTGTAGCAGTCCACAGTCTTGATTGAGTGTCCAAGGACTAGAGTAGAACCACCCAGGAGGAAGACACCTGACAAGATTGTCTGCTGACCATTTCTTCCAAAACCTACACCTTACAACAGGGGTTCTACCCATTTCAGATAGCAGTATCTGCTGAAGAAGGATGTGTCGGATCATTGACACAAATAAAATGGTGACACAACGCATTTCATTTCTCTGGACTACATCCTGGTCATCTAGTAGGCCCATTGTTCTGTATAAGAGAGTTCCAGTGAGAGTTTGAGAATGAACGCTGAAGAAGAAGATAGCAAGTACCAAGATAAATGTGAATGAGTCAATATTGAGAATGCGTGAACTGGGAGTGATGATAGGCGTGGCCTATGTTGTTCGTAGTTGTTTTTCATCCATCACAAATGATGATAACCATTTGTTACATCAACTTTTCAAATTCAGTTAGAGATATGTGTTCGTAAATGACTAATAAGCCCTATTCAAGCCATAAATGTCCTTGGACAGTTTGGGTATGGAATGATCACTGTAGACGGTTTTTGGTCTATCCATGACTTTCCAGCTACTCTCCTCTGTTGAGTTACTGCATTTATTCTCTTTTTACAAGATGGTACGCCCTTTTTTACTTTAGAAACAAAGATTTCAAAAAAGAGCAGTGAACCAACATAGATCACGAACTATCAGCCATTATACCCTGAGAAATTTACTGATGTAGAGATCTGAGCACCTATGAACATGCCACGGTGTGCAAAGAGGTTAATCAACATACCTAATACCTCCTAATACCTAAGTACCAAGTTGAGAACTCATGCCTTATAGTATAGAGGGGACAGACTAAGTCAGTTGCCAAGAAACCGGGTTAAAGTACCCTGAAATAAGTACACATGTTTAACCAATTGGAGGGGGGGGGGCCCAAAATAAATAAATATAAATATATTATTTTATATCATGGGACACAAGTATTAGTTTATATAATTGGGACACAAGTTTGATTTATCAATTGGGACACAAGTATTATTTTATATCATTGGGACACATGTATTATTTTATATCATTGGGACACGTATTATTTTATATCATTGGGACGCAAGTTTTATTGTACATAATTTTTTACAGTATCTTATATTTCTGTAATATTCTAGTGGTGACAAGTTGAAAATGACATCTTATGCTCATATTTGATGGAATGTCTTTTTTCCCCTTTTTAAGAGGTCCGCATGCAGAAGGTCTCACTATTCAGACCAATCATTCTACAACATTATACTTTCAGTAGATGACATGCTAGTATAGTGAGACTTTCCTCATGTGAAAGCCCCACAGCATTTCATCTGTACAATTACATTCAATGTCTATATAGTGCACCAGTTATGAACAGGCAGCTCATGGGGCATTGTGAAAAGCAACTCTGTGCAGGATGTGACAATTCCCTAAGAGAGCCCTGAATTGGGAATACATGTAAGCCTTGCATAACTGGAGAGCTACCTTGGATGACAGTGAGTGCATTTATAGCTGGCTGCTCTACCTATACAAATGATTAATCGTGGCTGACTTTGTTAAGTTAGCAGCACCTGAAAAGAAGGAATTCTTTCCAAGAAGGTAAAGCCCATGCCTTCAACTCTACATGTTGCGGAAAGGAAGAAAAGCCATAAAACACCTGGAGTGTACCCCCTTTTGATTAGAAGACTTCTAGATCATAAAAGAAAAGACTTTAGAAAGAAATGAAAAAGTCTAAAATAAAACAATCATTAATACCTTGCGATACAATTCTGGTGTGGATGTGATAACTGTCGGACAGAATGATGTAACACCATGTGCCAGAATTCCGTGAGCAACTGTTGCGATGCCTTTGTCAATATCCAGGTCACATGAAAAGTCAAATCCAAAACCACCTTTAAGGGAATATAACAAAGATTAGTTATGTCATGGTTATGTCATTGCATTGTAAATTCATTGTACCACAAATTGTAAAGAAGAGCTCCTGTATGTAAATTTAAAGAATGGATATAAGAATTTCATAGAATGTCTTCTGGGTTGATTCATTGTTAGTAGTTGATCCAGTGTTGGGGGTTGATTCATTGCTGGTGGCTGATCCAGTGTTATACGATTCTAGTAAGAATTGTTGCTAGATGCATAACCAGGAAACTGGAGATTAAAGTCGATCTCCCAAATAACCTTGGTGCATACATACCCAGAAGAGAGACAGTCACAAATGTGGATTTTCAGAATAAAGAGAAAACTGTAGTTGCAGTGATAGACCTAGAAGAATAAAGAGAAAACTGTAGTTGCAGTGATAGACCTAGAAGAATAAAGAGAAACTGTAGTTGCAACGATAGACTTAGTTTCACTTATCTTGTCGTATCCATCCTAGGATCATATACTGGATAGCAAATGTGCTAAACTGTAGAAAAGTTGCTCTGAGGTATGAATCCTGGATGTCTGAGATCAGAACAATAGCACCTGGTCTGCCACAAGGATCTCCTCTATCCCCAGTGCTGTTTAATTTGTATACCGTAAAAGTTGCTCAATTGCAAACCTCAAGTAAAAATAAGTAGGAAGCCAGAGGATAATTTTTTAAAATTCTTGAGACTAACGGGAATTGAACCAGTCCGTTCAACGGCACCAAATCGCCTAGCAACTATTAAACACGTGTTCTTACGTACTTTTTATGCGGTTAGTCAAGTACGGAAGAACGCGTGTTTGCTAGGCGATTTGGTGCCGTTAAATGGACTGGTTCAATTCCTGTTAGTCTCAAAAATTTTTGCAAACATCAAGCAATGTCAGAGTTCTAACATGTGGTGATGATGTCCTACTATACAACATGGGCACTAACAAAATATATATCATTGACAGTGTACAATGGACTGGATGATTTGTCGATATGCTGCAGAACATATAATGCTGTGATAAATCACTCGAAAGCAAAGGTCTTCTTGTACTCCTTGAATAATAATCTGGTCAATGACAAACTGCCAGCTGTCAGTTGCATGGACTCCTCCATCGAAAGAAAAAATGGCCTTAAATATTTTGGGATGACCTTTGATAGAAATCTTTCATTTAACAAACATCACAAATTTGATACAGAAGGCTAAAAGAGGGATCAGTGTTATCAAGGTTATGGGGACTTTCAACATGCATCAATATGTACTGTTTCTGCTTCTACAAGTGATTGTGCTGTCATAGATTATGGCCTCTACCTACTAACACTGTCACAAGCTGATAGATTGGAAAAAGTTCAAAATATAACCTTCAAATAACCCTGATCAGGATGCTAAGCAGGTACTCCCCTTCTGTCATTGAGGTGTCCCGAATTCTTCTGTTGGTGGAGTTATCCTACGACACTACTCGTGGAAGAAGAAATTAAAATGAAACAAATACCAAACTTTTGAATTACCGGGTATGCATTATATGAGTAGAATAGTGCTCCAGGGGCTGGTTCAGATGTTTGTAGAAATATGGAGCTGTTGTTGTGAAGATAAGCATTTGTTTTATCAATTTTATGAAATTCATTCAGATGTATGGCCATGCATATGAGTCCGTATGTAGCTGATAAACCCTATGGTGACCATAAAGGTCCTTGGACATTTTTTTCATGTGATGATCATATTCAATGATGTTTGACCTGCCTTTAACTTTCTAGCTAGTCTCCAGTGTTGAGCTAGCATCTACCCTTTTTTCACAGGTGTGCCTTTTTTACACAGAGCGCAACATAGCTCTGTTTTGAGCAGCATCTCCTAATGTGAGAGCCATCAGAATGCATAATCATCATAGTATTGTAAAAGAGACCAAGCCCTTGTGGATTTTCCCAGAGAGTGTAAACGTCAATTCAAAAAACTAAACTAAACAAATTTTGTAACAGTTCTATATATATTTAATTACATTTTAAAAATAGAAAAAGCACAAGTATCTCACCATTAAGCTGGACATCTATGAATCCAGGGGATATGATCATGTTGTGACAGTCAATTTTGTGGTCAGCAATAACTTTCTCATCAAAGAACAATGGTTCAGGGTTCACTATCTTTCCATTTCTCACCCATAGATCTTCTTTGATAATCTTTCCACCTCTCAGAATGTGGCAGTTTTGGTACTGGTACAGATAGCCAGCACCTGTTGTAGATGAAGGTGCCATATTCTTTTTCTTATTGGAAAAAAAATATATATTTGGTTCAGTACAATTAGATGCCACTACATTGTTCAGTTTTGAGGTAGAACGACTTTGAGGTGGCGCAAAATGGAGAAATAAGAAACACAGTCATACATCTCTACACTATCTTGAAAACTATCATGCAGAATTTATGTGGGCGACAAGGCTAACAGGAACATACACCGCAATTGACGCTATTCTCGTTGTTATGAAAAATTGTCTTTCATAGTCTTGTATTATTTGGTGTTTTGTCCCTTTGTACCCTAGTTATGGGAAAGCTTCGTTCCGCTAAATATTGTTATGTATAATATGTTATTAGTAGTGTCTACTTGTACTGCACCATATATTTTTTTTAAATACAATCACATGTGGATTATCACGGGAGGTAATGATGACTGGATTAACAGGACAGAAACTTCCATTATTTTGAATAGTTACCAAGTGAATAAGGATGTATTGGGCCATTGGCGCAAATAAAACGGAGACACAACACATTTCAATTTATAACTAAATTATTGTTCCAACTATTATCTAGGGTTTTCTTCCTTAGGAAAATATTATCAAATACCTATTGTACTCTACATTCTACATTTACACATGAGAAGAGCAGATAGTGTTTATAAATTAGTTGATATCCATAAAAAGGCCACATTAACTAGCCAAATTTAAACAAGAAAATATGTGAAAATAGATATGTTTTTCAAAATTGCTAAAAAAAATATACAAATTATCAAAATAAATCTCATGACCAGCAGTCTTTAAAAATGACAAAGAATGTGATAAATTTGGAAATAAATGACCAATATGGCAACACTAGTCCATTCCATGTTCATTTTTCTTCCTTACCAGTAGTTGCCTAATAGGATGTACATGGTGGCAGCATTTCTGTTCTTTGCTTCCCTTTTGATAAAATAGGGTTTTCAGACTTTATCTGACATAATTTCATTTCTATAGTCCTACTTGTGCTTTTTTGTTTTTGACTATTTTACTACTAGTTCAGTGTTTCACAACATTTTCTGACTTGTGGCCCTCTTTTGAGGCACATTTTCTTCCATGACCATCCTGGTGCCTAACAGTCATTTTCTTTCTGTACAAGTCAAAAACCTGGCCAACATGGCGGGCGTGATGGTGTAAAAATTGGCGCTCCTGCCGCATCAGCTTCTATGACAGACCTAGCAAGTCGATAGGAGAATCTGTGTGCTAATATTCATACAATTATATTGAGAGACGGAAAGTAAAATGGTTCGGTCACCTTATGAGGATGAAGCCAAACCAAATACCAATAAGAGCATATAATACAAGAATATCCGGACGTAAAGCCAAAGGTAGACCAAGAAAACGGTGGATAGAAAACATTAAGATAACCTTGAACAAACATGGACTAAATGCATCCTCGGCGACACATCTGGTCTTGAGATGACAGCTTAAGATACCACCCCTATGCTTAACGGCAAGTGTGAATGCGATCAACAATCATTCACCTAGACAATAGACAAGTCAATGAGCCTTTTAAAATTATTTCGCTATAATTCGTATTACTTAGTGTGCATGTGTCAGTCAATTTTGTGGAAGATACCTTCATCTGTCTCCCCTCCCAATTTCAAAATTTTTCTCTTTAGCTCTCCTAAATTTCCATGGTCCCCATGGGGGTGATATGTCTCAGATTTAGAACCACTGTACTGGTTCATTTATACCTACCAGGGTATATCTATATGGGCCAGAATCCACATAATATTGACTCTACAGCTTTCTTGCTGCAATAAAGTTATATCATTCTGTATTTCTTCTACCAGACTTTTCGCTAGTTTTCATACTTTTAACTGTCTTTACCGCTGATAAAGAGTCTGCATGGATAGTGACTGTTGTAAAACTATTTCTAAAGAATTGTGCACTGTTATCAGTTCAAATCAAACGTATTAATAACACTATTTATATTTTAAGAACATTAAAGAGAGAACTTTAGAAGTAAAAACAGATTTATATCTGTTTTATAGACTACACAAAGGCTTTTAACAAGGTTAAACAGTGAAGTTATCCACGTGCTAGAAAATCTGAACATTGATATTAAAGATCTAAGAATAATCAAGAACATATATTGGTAACAAATAGTAGCTATACTGCTATAGCAGTGGGTAACCAAATTGGATCATTTGAACAGATAAAACAAGGTGTCACATGAGGATGTGTATTTTCACCATATTTGTTCTCCATGTACAATGAAAACATATTGTGAGCACTTATAATATTGCTGGAATATCGGTGGAATAACATACATAGCTTGAGGTATGCAGCTGAGACTCTTCTGATTGCCAAAAGTGAGAAAGATCTACAAGAACTAAAAACACAGTAGTAGTTGAAAGCAAAGGCCTTTTCTTACATAAGAAATCAGAAGTGATGGTCGTTTGTAAGACACAAAATCCCCCAGCAAGATTACATTGAAGAACTCAATACTCAAACAAGTCCATTAATTCAAGAATTTAAAAACAACAATTGCTAAAAAGCAAACAGATAGAGCTGAGCAGGTTATCCTTTTCCGCATCAGGACATGACACTACAGGCTAAACAGTCACTTTAAAATAAGACTTGTTCCATCACCTCTGTGTGCATGTGGGAGGCAGCACAGACTGTGGAACATAATCTGCAAGACTGCATTACACTTAACCAGTTAATATGTAAGTACTGTGCAAAACTGAAATCCAACAAGTAAAGCCAGGAACAGGGTAATTAAGTTTTGCTAATCACTGAAGACACACATAATAACACACACAAATTGACATTTCAACTAAAAGGCCTTTATCAAGACAACATACACAACAGAAAACGACAAGTAAGAATGACATTATAGATGTTCACATGGCTGAGTTAACTATAATGTGGAGATGGAATGAAGATTTGTAACTAGATCAGAGGTGAAACAACACAGACAAGAGATATACAAAACATAGTTGCATGCATGTGAAATGAGATAAACAGAATAATTATGGAACAATTTGCTATCATCCATGAGATAGGCCCTCACTGATCCCGAAGGGTTTATGAGTGCCAAATTGGTATATGTAGTGGTTCTCAAGTGCAAGACAAATCTGGGTGTCAGAGAAAGCACAACTTAATGGTCGTAACCTGAATTGGGCACACTGATGTCCAGCGCCATTGAAATGGAAATCCACAGGACAACCCAAATGATTTTTGAAGCAGTACAGGTGTTGGTACAATCTGTCTGCAAGCTTTCTTTCAGTCTCACCTATATACATCATGGCACAATGCTTACATATGATGGCATAGATGATGTTGCGGAAAATAATCATCTCGTGAGCTTTCCTGAGGAAGTCCTCCTCACCAATACACAAGTGTCAGAGATGAATAAATTGAATGAAAGGGAATCTCGACAGGCAGAGTGATGTTAGGAGGTGTTTAGCAGAAAGTTATGGGCATCAGTTGGTTTGTAGTGTACTGATATGCTGAGACAGGAGCGTTGGATAGTGATGGATATATCCAGGAGGTTCACATGAGAGGTGGAGATTTCTGGTGTGAACTTGATGGCCGGGTGAAAATTATCAATGAAGTGTGACAGATCAATCTCAGGATAGTCTGTGATGCCAATCCCATCATTGATATACCAATGAGAAGGGCCCACCACAGGATTTCCATACATGGTGCTCAAGGTTGCCCAAAAACAAACAGGTATAACTGGGTCCCATAGCTACCCCACTGAATTAATCAAAGAAGTTCCCATCACACTCAAAGGAGTTGAAAGTGAGCATGAGATCCACAAGACAGATGAATGTGCTGGTAAAGGAAGAATTTTACAACCTTGAGACAGCCTCTGAGTATGGTTTGGAGATGTAAAGGAAGCAGACATCAAGCAGAAAGAGACAATAGGCGTGAGCAGGGAACAGTGAAATAGAGTAAAGATGGACAGGGCATGGTTAGCATCTTTCAAGCCCCTCACTACTGAAGAAAGTTTAACATTTTTGTCCTATAATGTTATCTATGCCATCATATGCAAGCATTGTGCCATGATGTATATAAGTGATACTGGAAGGAAGTTTGTGGGCAGATTCTGTCAACATCTGTACATCATAAAAAAAAAACATTTAGTTTTCCTGTGGATATGCCTACAATGGCATGGGCCATCGGGACTTCCAAGACATTCAGGTTATGGCTGTTAAGTTATGCTTTTCTGACAAATGGACCCGTTTTGTGCTTGAGAACTATTACACATACCAATTTGGCACTCTTAAACACTTTGGGATCAATGAGCATCTGTCAAAGGGTGATGTCAAGTTATTCCATCATTGCTCTGTTTATCTTACTTCACATCTATGTAGCTATGTTTTGTACATTCCTTGCCCATGTTGTTTCACCTCTGACATAGTTACAAATATTAATGTCCATCTCCATATGAGTTAATTTGGCCACATGAATGTCCATAGTGTCGTTTTCTGTTGTGTATGTTGTTGTCTTGATAAAGGCATTTTGGTCGAAACGTTGATTTGTGTGTATTATTATTTGTACCTCCAGTAATTAGCAAAACTCATTACCCCGTTCCTACCTTCCTTAACACTGGCCCACTGAGACAGATATTCAGAAAGCTGTATGGGAGCACTCAAATACAGCAGCATTTATTAAGAACACTGTACTTGCTCTGTAGACATGTTGAACTTCGAACAAGATACATGTAAAACTCTCTTCAATGGTGAAGATGGCTTTGGGGAATGTGATAGACAAGGTCTGGGTGACATATGCATAGGGCCTATATTCATTTTGGCACCAGTTTCAAATGTAAGAGATGATAACACATGAGCATAATCAACAGTGTGGACCAGCAAGATGCAGTCCAGAGAACAGAATGTGTAGTGTCATGGTTTACAGTTCTGATTTTTTTGAACACCTTCCCATCTATAGCCTGCTAGGAGTCTAGGCCAGGTCAATCGTCCTGTAATGGGCTCAAGTTCAAACTCTGCAAATAACTTTGGAAAAAATCTTTTGACTACTTTGGCTGTAGATCAAACCAGTTCTTGTCCCATTTTATATTACAGGTGTATTTGTTTAAGTCCCTCTGTATTGTAGGAATCAATTTTACTTGGAGCTAACCCACTCGTTGAAACTTGTAAGACTTATCTATTGCTTACTATTTTGGAACACCTACTCTAGTCACATCATCTTACAAGAAGCACAGATCACCTCAAAGTCTGTGGAAGATATAGGGATCTACCTCCTTTTTTGCAATTGTTTTGTGGTTTCCTCTAATCCATTTCAATATTTAGGTACTTGGAAATCAAGGTTTCGTGTGTACAGAAAACTTTGATTAAACTATAAATTTCTTGTGACCAGGGTTTACATTTAGTGAGTACTTCATTGTACATGTTTGCAACTAGATTTATTAATTTCTTTAACCACATTTATTTCTATATATGTAACTTTTAAGAATGCGAGATATAGCTTCTTCTTCTTCTTCTTCTTTCGTTCACTTGAAACATGTCTATATCTGTAATTCTGTCTCCTTAATAAAACTCACTGTCTTTTGTAGTTCATACAGTGTCCCATAGAGCTTTGATTCCAGTGTTGTTTCCTCTGGCCAATATGTATGCCTCAGCGTTTCATGCTCAGAACACTCTTGAAGTATATGTTTGGCTTTCTGTGCTGCCTGTCCACATGTACATATGGCCGTGTTGCCAATCTTGAACTTTGTATACATGTGACTGCGGAGTCGGTTGTGTCCTGTTCTGAGACGTAGAATTATAACTTGCTCTGATCTGTTCATAATGTGATCGTCATCTTGTGTTGGCGTTTGTGGCTTTCTTATTGACTTGATCATCTGTTTTTTTCTGATGGTAGGTGATTGGTATATCTGGTCTTCGGCAGCACCTTCCTTAGCCAGTTGGTCTGCTTTTTCATTTCCTGGTATTCCACAGTGAGAGGGTAGTCACTGCATGGTTACCCTATACTGGTAAGACAATTCGCTAAGTAGTTTTTTCAAGTCTGTTAGTTTTCCAGACTGGAGAGCTTGAAGCACTGACCTTGCATCTGTCAGGAATACCACAGGCTGTAGGCCAGAGTTGGAGTTCAGCAGTTTTTTAGCTGCCACACTAATTGCCTGGATTTCTGCATCATAATTATTGCAGAATTTTCCCGTCGGTGTTCTGATTGTATCTCTAGGCTTGTGTGGATATTCTATATATACACCTGCGAGATATAGCTGAAAATAGCAGTTACATTTTTTTAAAATTAACATGTTTTAATTATGAAAATTAACCGCCATTTTGAATAGACCCCTATTAATTAGTTACACATGCATCTGAGAATCACAGAAAAATGTGATGAACAGATGCATATTGTTTTTGTGAATACAAAAATATATATAGTTCCTGTAGTATTTTATTATGCTTAATCTATGTATAATTTATTGTCATTAAATGCTAATTAGCCACCATTTTGAATAGGCCTATCAGTTAGTTCTGTATCCATCTGAAAATTCCAGCTATGTGATCAACAGATGCTTCTGGTTTTCGTGAACACAAAAATGTATAGTTTATATGTTGTATTAGGCCTATTGAAAATAACTAAGATAGTTCAGAAATTATCAGCTCAGCTAAATTTTGTTTAATTTATAAGTGACAATTTGTTTTTTCCTATATGTTTCATGTGCATTATTTTGATGCCAAACTAATTTTTTTAAATTGTTTATTTCTGGATTGATGTAAAAACTTGGTTGAGTTACCATTGAATTGCAATTTTCAAGTGCTATCTAAATATAGTATTTTTAATGATGTAGCACTATTTTGAAAGTTTTGTCCAAGTACCTACTTTATTTTAATCTAAGATTTTCTCCCACATATCATCTAATGTAAACATTGTAAGACAGTCTAATTTGGTCTAGTAAGGTTGTATCACTTGCACGAAGATGTCTCTTCAAAATTAGGCCTATAATGTATTTCATAATTTTTAGGTTGCTTATCTTACCACTCACAAAATTTACTGTAAATAGTAGGCCTAAATGTAAATATATAGCCCATCTGGGATTTGGGTGGGGGGTGTTATTCTTATATATAGTTGCTGTATTCCTTGAGACCTTACTTAAGGGTAAAGTCAAAGGGAAGCGAGCAAGAGGTAGAGATACAAGTGGGAGGGTAACATCACAAGATAGATAGGTTACAGTCCAGCTGAGCGCACCACTAAAACAAGGAGCAGGGGATGATGGAGGTTTGTTGCAGCCAACCTTCGTTGAGGAGATGGCATTTGATGATGATGATTTTAGGGGGCATATTCCTGTGTAATTGTAGGCTATAGGCCTATGCATATATATAGTATATAAACAACTAGGCCTACTTATCAATCCTTCTCGATATAATATAGGCCTCTCTATACTCTATGGCAAAGACACAGAAGAACAGTAGGTAAACATAAACATACAGGGAGAGAAACTACAACAAGTAAAACAGTATCAATATCTTGGACACATAGTCACAAATGATGGCAGATGTGAAACAGAAGTTAAAAGGAGAATAGAAATGGCTAAAAGTACCTTCAATGACATGAGGAAATTATTAATATCTAAACAAATTACAAACAAGTTAAAAATGAGAATTATAAAATGCTACATCTATTCCATATTAATGTATGGCTCAGAAACATGGACACTAAATAAACAATTAGAAGACAAAATTGATGCCTTTGAGATGTGGGTATATAGAAGAATAGGGAGAACATCATGGAAAGAGAAGAAAACAAATAAAGAGGTGCTAAAGACACTTAATGTGAAGAAAGAACTACTAAGAGAAATAAAGATCTGGCAAATAAAATACTTTGGACACATTAAAAGACATGACACCTTATTGAAGACCTTACTTGAGGGTAAAGTCAAAGGGAAGCGAGTAAGAGGTAGGCAGAGATACAAGTGGGAGAGTAACATTACACGATGGACAGGTTACAGTCTAGCAGAGTGCACCACCAAGACAAGAGACAGGAGATGTTGGAGATACGTTGCAGCCAACGTATGCAGAGACGGCACTTGATGATGATGATACTCTATGCCCTATAGTATTCATTTGCTTAGTATTCATGAGTAGTGAATCCTGCCACTGTGATATTCCTTGTTTTTGTAATGTAAGGGCATAGGCCTAATCATTACTTTCTAACTTACGTTAGGCCTATGGAAACATTTCATTAATAAATGAATAAATAATCATGGAATAATTCGTTACAGTTATTTGGTACACAATAAGTTACAACTTACGATATCTATCTATCTATCTCTATCTATACGCGTGTCCCTTGTTTGCCTTGCAGCGTCAGGGGGTGGAAGAGTTCTCTGGAGATGGCCTTCTTGTGCGCTGTTTGTAAGCTTGTTCCTGTGGCTTCTTTGATTTCTGTGATCCATCTTTTACATGGTCTGCCTCTGGCTTTATTACCGTTATGTCTATGGCTACTATGTGTCATGGCCATTTGTGGCATGCTATATGTCGGTAGTCTGGAAGCGTGTGAAAACCACTTGATCTGCTGTCTTTTGATGTGTTCCAATACTGGTATTGTTTTGGTTATCTGTCTGATGTTATCGTTCCTAATTCTATTGATACTTTGCTCAAAGTTTGCAAATAGTGAAGAAGGCCCTAGACCTAGTGTTCATTTTTACTACTGCTAATTAATTGAATTGGAAAATGCACACCACATGTGGCATGTTGACTGTTGTATATTTTGATTCACAATTGTTTACTTAGTTCAATTTGAGACTTAACATCGTTTTAATAACGCGTCTACTAAGAACAATGACATAAATGATTTACCACATTACCGTAGAGAATTCTAGCTGTATCAGGTGAAGACACTGGTCTAGGTCGTCCGATTTGTGGACTAGAACTTCTGTTTAACAATCTTATCTATAAGGGTTAGAAATGTTTGTATTGTTATCTTACCTCCACACACATCAATCATGTGATATCTACAAATAGATGTAGGGGAAGTGATTCAAATAATTTGCTAAAAATACAAGGGAAACTATTTAGTTATTTTCCCTTAAAGATAAAAGAAAGTGCCAATCTGCGTGTACTTTCTCAATAATTGTAACCCGAAATCGTGGCGAAAAGGATTATCTGAACCACGATTTCCATTGTTGTGCATGCTCAAAATCTATCATATAACCAAAGTACACCAATATTCACGGCTGTAAATAGCTCAACTAACCACCTGGGGGAAGAAGGAAGAAAGAGGGAAGTGATACGTTCTCAATCACCTGTTAGTAAAATGTAGTCCAACGTAAACATAATACGGCTCCAAGACCAAATCCAACCCACGATTCATTTCCCCCAACCCTACAAATCTAAAATACAAAATATTCACGAATCCTTTAGAAAAAAAAATGAAAATTACATGCTATCTGAACCATGAAAACTATATTATTTTGGTCATATCAAACGCCATGACGTCCTAGAGAAAATTATAATGGGGGAGGGGGATGATGCCAGGGAGAGGCAGACCAAGAAGAATATGGACGCAAAACATCAAAGACCACATGAACACGACATTAACAGTAGCAGGAAGACTGACTCAAGACAGACAGAGGTTTCGAAATGATGTGGTGATTGTTACATCATGTTCAGCAAATTCTGATGATCATTTGAACCACACTTTAAAATGCGATTCTAAACAGGGAAGGAAATGTAGGTCTTTCAGTCGAAACAGTATCAACATAATCGGAAGCTGCCAGAAAATCGAGAGCAATAACATTGTATCTCCCTCGACACCCGTAAAGGGTAAAAGAGGAAGGAAATAAGAAGAAGTCGAAACAGTCTCTCCGCTACGTCTCGCTGTTAGTATGTTTTCTATATAAATATGGGTAACACACATATCTTCGTTCAATTATATGCGTACATTTATTGCCTTGTGTTACCGGGGCCCTCATATTTCCAGTATCGGGTTATTTTCTGACACCGGAGTTTTAATTCTAGCTGAAAACAACGTTGCCGTTCACCAGCTGATCATATTCGATTTATTATTATTATTATTATTATTATTATTATTATTATTATTATTATTATTATTATTATTATTGTTGTTGTTATTATTATTATTATTGTTATTATTATATTTATTATTATTATTATTATTACCCGGTATTATTATTATTATTATTATTATTATTGTTATTATTATTATTATTATTATCATTATTATTATTATCATTATTATTTTTATATTTTTATTATTATTATTATATTATTATTATTATTATTATTATTATTATTATTATTATTATTGTTATTATTATTATTATTATTATTATTATTATTATTGTTATTATTATTATTGTTATTATTATTATTATTATTATTAACCTCATTCCCAGCGATAATGGATGAATCCGGCAAGTCCAATCAAAAATAATTGCACATCACTGAACTAGTACCTAGTTTATAGCACCCAATTGAGGCCCACGTCTTGGAGTGGAGGTTGGGCTTAGTCAGCCTACAGAGGCTGAAAACTGAAGATTGGTCGAGCCATCCCTGACATTGAACAGGATCACAGTCCTGTGCAAGTAATCACTGGTGCTGAAGTCGGAGATCCCAGGCCGAGATGCCCACCAGCAAACATGGAATCACTCAACAAGACTAGATAACATGTCTTCACTGATATAATTCGCAAACAGGAGTTTATGCCATGTTTGTTTACATCATGAAATATCTGTGCTTTTCGGATTGAGTCAACTGTTTCAGTACATTTCAGTACCTACTACATTGACAGATTAGTTTATCCCATTCTAACGTTCCTTGTTGTCTCTTACAACATGTATGACATGGTTAATATTATTTGCTTCCCTTTTGTGTGCCCGTAATCACTGACAATGAATCAATCAAGTGTCATGCCGAATGGCGTAGTCGATCAAGTTTCTCCAAGACTCTTTATCTCTTGTGTTGTCAATAAGCTCGGTTGGTGAACTTCTTCCGTGTCACAATACTAGTCCATCTAGCAACGTTTCTCTTTGTCGTCCCCAATCTCTCCTCCCCTTGATCTTTCCAGTGGTTATTAAGTATTCAAGCTGTGTTTTTTCAGCACATGCCCTAGAAATCTTGACTGTACGCCCCTGAATTTGATATGATTGATATTTTTACGCCAGCACGAATGAGAACCTCTGCATTCATTGTCTTAGCTGACATCTAGATAAAAAACGATACTGCGTTCAACAAATAGACGGTTGTCAAAAAACGATGCTGCGATTTCCCTTACAGTAAAACCAAGTCCTTTTTTTCAAAATAGTCCTGCATGCTGCTCTCAAATAGTGTCATTCATCTTGGCTGATACGACCAGGGAGCAGGCCATTGTAAAATTAAACACGCACTATGAACACCTCCAATTTGTTACATTGCCGAGATACAGTCCTTACGCATAGTTTCACACATATTGCTTGCCTGGAATATTTTTAAGTGTCTTGCCAATTTGCACTACGCACTAACCACATAACTGCTCTGTTGACTAGTTCCACGAAACAGGCAGCGCCAATGCAATAGGATTAGAAACAAGCAGAACTGCAGGAGATGCTAGAACAGTTTAATAGACCGTCGACTGCCTTAGTATCTCCTCTCCGTTTACTACTGTGGCCTGAGGCACTGTCGTGCCAACCTGTAAAACATCGGGTGAACAAGTAAGACAGAAGACAAAGATAAGAAACGAAGACAAGACATGCAGTGACAAATGATTTTTATTCCCACAGGTGATATGTTGTCAGCCTATCCTCCAACTTCTTTAGCCGTCCCTTACATGTCTGAAAAGCAGACAATGAGTTTCATCTCAACATTGAACTAGAAATCCAACTTCGTTATCACACGGCAATATAGACTAGCTTCGTGGAAATAGAGAATACGAAGAACGTTAGTAGGTATGGACTCGGTATCACACGGTAATATAGACTATCTTCGTGGAAATAGAGAATTAGTAGGTATGAAGGTATGAATGCTATAGTCGTGGTTATAGATAGTACTACAGACATTCAAGCCGAATAAATTTGGACCCCGTTCGTTACGTTTTTGATTATTCTTAGAATTTTGATTTGTCGGCATCTACATACTTGGAGTCGCATGTCAAAAAATAGCCATGAAAACTCCGTCTATATTTAGTTATGTAACATTGGCCGATACCGTCGGCATGTAAAGATCTATGTACAAAACGTAAAACTGTCTTAATTTATTGCGAATTAAAAAAATTATTGTCGTGTTTTTGGTTGGTCAGTATTTATAGACCTATACATGGAATCGCATGACAAAAAAAAAGCCAAGACCGACCAACGAAATTCACGGAAATAATAAATAATCAGACGTTCATGTCGTTTACTTTTTGTACACTGGTCTTTAATGGACCCCGGCATTGGCCCCCTACAATGTATGACTTTCCCAAACATGATGTCCCATTGTTCGTTACCATCCACATATATACAAGCTTCGAGAAAATTGGAATTTGTTATTCTTAAGTGCCGCATTTTATATTTTCCTTGATTTTCATTGGCTATCGACAAAAAGTGATAAATAGAAATCACGGGGGAAAGTCATATGTATCACTTTAGAAGGGTTATTCCTAATGTGTCAATATGTCTTATGTAACCAATAACAACGCTTTGTGGATATGCTGAATCAAGCAAAAATTTTAGTAGGACCACCTGCACACAAAGATAGAAAGAACTCAACCATTCTATCCGTATCAAGCCTCAAGATTGCAAGAAAGTCAATGTAACGCCCTTTTCGGATTAAAAAACAACTGTCCACAATAAACATCAAGAGCATCAATCTCATACTACCTTTGGGTTCTTATAATCATCATCATCATCATGATCTATTTCGCTAATTATGGGAACGTTTTGGTTCTTTTTCCATGGAACAAAAATGTACCACTGATTAACGAAATTTTACTGCATCGTATGGCAGGAACGACCAACATAAACGATAAATCTCAACAAGATAATGACATTACAGGCAATAATTCCTTCGAAATTAGTTGTTCACTGCAAACTATACTTGACTGATACAAATAAACAAACAGAAATGCGAGTAACATAGAAAACCATGTTAACATATTTTTACAGGTGGATAACTCCTATTACTTTTTGTGAAGTCTGCTACTACAGTAGCAGCAGTAGTTATAATACGTCTTATTTACACGGGCAAGTAGATAAAAAAATAATTTATTTAGAGCATTCATTCAGGAAATAGGTAGATATTTCCTTGTGTATCTATTTAAAGTTCTGATTTATGTAAAGATTTAATCATTTAGACAGTCAAGTTTAAGTTATATGTTATAACTGCAGGTTATCATCAGCACGAACTGGTCAAGTCCATAGGTGCTCCAATTCAAGTATCAATAGATTTATCAAAACGTATACAGTTCAATGCCAATCTATCAGTCTCTTTATATATCTATTATATTTCTCTTAATGCTCTATTTCAATCTTTTTACTAATCTCAGCACTCTTGAGGACGACCATGATTCACACTTTTGAAGCCCGTGTGTTGCCGGGGTCTCAAAGGGGAGCAAAGAATAGCAACACAGTTTACCTTCCATGCGTGTTGTAAAAGGCGACTAAGGAGGTTATGGAATAGAGTTGGCTGTCCCATCCCATAAAGGGTCAGTGACCCAAAGCCATGCTGAAGTAGGATGCGTCAGGCCAAAAGACGCAGATATCGCAGCCATGATGTAAACCATGACACAACGCATTCCGTTCTCCGGACTACATCCTGCTAATCTGCAGGAGTTTGAGAACGAATGAAAGAAGAAGAAGAAGAAGACACTTTTGAAAATCTTCTGAGTAAACGAGATCTTTGACACAGCGGCTATGCTCGATCGATACAGTAATCTACATAATGACACCGTAGTCAATCTCGCCAGTTTATCGGCTCGTACATTACTTCCGACCCCCACATGTCTTGGCGCGAATATAAAGGTAATCTTTCTAGTCATAGATTGTGTCAATAATTCCACATATTGACAGCGGACGACTCCAGTGCTTCAACTTTTGGAAGCATGTTCTCTGAGACACTAAGTATGCATGCATTAGAATAGTCCTGTGGCATCAGAGACTTCCTATAACCTTTATCTAGTCAAGTTTATACTCATGTTTCATATTTTAGACAGTGAAATTGCACTTCCTGTTTCATAAATTAGATAGTAAATTATTTTTGTTTAACATGACAAACAGTGAAATTTTCACCATGTGCTGCTTCGTTGAGAGGGACGGAGTACATATGATAAACCGAGTACAGTGAAGTCAATCTTCTACGACTTTTAAACCCTTTTTTTATCCTTGAAGCTTAAGGTTATACGTTTCAATGCCAGAGATCATTGTGGTTTCCACAAACACGTAGATACGAGAAGAGGTGGGGTTTCAACCCCCAAACCCTCTGGGAAAAACAACGACTGGTACTTAGAGCTACACAATTAATAAAAAGATGGGACCTCCTTGCCTTCCAGACACATTTATTGAAAATACAAATAACTTCTTTAAGAAAAGGTCCATCAAAACAAAGTGAAACGCATTCTATTTCACCCTTCCCCCTTTTCGTATATTAGCACAATAGTACCTAGATGTCTGTGACATTCAAATTAAATCCGTTTATTTGTGATGCACTTCCTGAAGGTAGTTGGTAAATAAAAATAGAACTATTATACCTATTGTTTATGTATGGTACTTTACAACCTTTCATACTTATCCTGTAATGAAATTCATTTTTGCATGCAAATATTTGGCTTACTATCATTTCTATAACCTTGTCTTGATATTTCGTTCCGCCTTCAGTCGTTTATCTTTTAAGTAATCGTTTATCGTTTGGGAACATAACCATTTGTGTTCTTATCAACAAACATAACTAATTATATGTCACACATCTAATACATATGTACAAATTGTAATAAATGTATTTAATGTGAAAAATGACGAATTAGACGCTGTAGTCAAAGGGCCTTTATCAAGAAACATTAAGATATAAGAAAATGAAATGTAACGAAATCAACAATCGCGTAAGAAGAGTGTTAGCAAAAGAATGTGTTTCACTATAAATTCACACGATTCTCAACATCATTCTGAAAATATCATTATGGACAGGCTCAAATGTCATCCTCTATGTTCAATTAGTGAATAAGAGTAACGAGTATAAGTCAGGACTCCATTTACCAATGATGAACTCTTCTGTTTTTAAATCATTTAAATTGCGGCTTATGCCAGGATGAGTTATAAGTAACACTAAAAAACTATACTGACTTCACAAATTAAACAGCGCTAGGATTGACACCATGCTCCGTCGAGGACGGATGTTTTGGGTCATTGGTGCACATAAAACGGTGATACAGCGCATGTACATTATCTGGCTGCATCCTGCTGAAGACTCTTGCCCTGCTACATTAGAGATCCAGTGGGAATTTGAGAATCAACGTTGAAGAAGAAGACTCCATGAAGCGCTCAAGAAACATCGCTTTCTTTATTATTTCCAAAGACAAATTACTATATTGAAGCTTTATAAGACCCTCGGCTTTATAAGAACTATTGTCTAATTGGAAATCAAGTCCTCTAAACTGACTAACTACTCCCTTGATTTAATTAGATGCTCTATCACACAGAGAATAATCCCTTGATTTAATTAGATGCTCTATCACACAGAGAATAATCCCTTGATTTAATTAGATGCTCTGTCACACAGAGAATAATCCCTTGATTTAATTAAATGCTCTATCACACAGAGAATAATCCCTTGATTTAATTAGATGCTCTATCACACAGAGAATAATCCCTTGATTTAATTAGATGCTCTATCACACAGAGAATAATCCCTTGATTTAATTAGATGCTCTATCACACAGAGAATAATCCCTTGATTTAATTAGATGCTCTATCACACAGAGAATAATCCTAGTGACCAATGAAAATCACGTAAATATTCAAATGATCCATTAAGAACGCTTGCTTTCAAATGAGCCAATACGTCTCATATTGTAGGCGTCATAACTGAAGCCACAGCAGTTAATTTGGTTGTAAGGTCAAAAGTATGTCAACATAGGTACCTCAAAACTGGTGTATGCTTTGTCTTGATTGGATGTCATTCAATCAATCAATAAACCCATAACCCTTCAGGGTCGTAGGGGTACCACATTGGATGCCTCAGCACACAGAGTCCTCCAGCGAATTCTATCCTCAGCGATACGGATGAGTGTGGAAATATCTTGCCCTGTCCATTCCTTGATGTTGTCTGTCCATATCTTTATTTGTCCTCCTCTGCTTCTTCCATCCTCGACAGTTCCCTGCAGTTTTGTTTTTAACAAGGAATCGTGCCTGCATACATGTCCGAACCATGCTAGTTTTCGTCGTTTCACTATTGAAAGCAATGGCTCCTGAACACCTGTACACATCTCTACTTTATTTCTTACGTACACATTGGTCTTATGTTCCCTATAGGAAATTCGTAGAATTCTTCTGTAGCATTTGTACTCGAAAGCCTGTAATCTTCTTTCCATGTCCGCAGTGAGTGTCCAACTCTCACAACCATACAACACAACAGAAAGCACCAGCGACTTATACAGTTTGATTTTTACTCCAACACTGATGTTGTTTTTCCAAATCACAGTTAGCCTTGACAAGGACGCTAAAGCCATCTCCAGCCTTATTTTTAGTTCTGCTTTGCAGAACTGGATGCCATTACCAGGTAACAAGTCTTAAGACAGCATGTAGCAGACATCAGAGGCTTTCGAAACTCCCAACGATCTTGAACGAATCTTCCTGTTTCTGTGAGTATCATGTCTATATGATCTTTGATATCTTACGTTCATCTTCTTCTTTGTCTACCTCTATTTCGTTGCCCTGCATCATCCCTTCCATTAAGATAAGCATTTTTTTCGAGACTCTTGTCTCGTTTGATATTGAAAATATATTGTAATTTGATATGATATCCGCATACACAATGGTGTAACATCTTAACTAACATATTCTTGATTAGAAACTGCCTCACGGCATGTGGGTAATTCCCATAAGTGCTTCGCCCTCTGTTCCAGCAGCCATCTGACTCGATGGTGTTTCGAGTCCAATGTTGCCGAAACAGACGTCGACATCAGGGCACAACTCTGGCCCTTGCGACAGTTTTCTTTGTTGTTCCGCCCACCCACACCGTGCCCGTAACTAGTTCAAGCACAATGTCGGCCTGTCGGAACAACATGGTAACTGTTATCGAAGGTTACGACTACGGGATTGTATAGATGACATGCCATGAAGCTTCTATAAGAAGATAACCTCAATATAAAGGCATGTTATCAACTAAGGTTTTCTGTTGGATAGATGGTTTGTCTAGTGAGCCATTGGTGAGACCCACAGACGCAACCTAAAATATAACATTCCACCATAAACCATTTTTAAGGTGGAGGCTTCTTTGAAAACTCATGTATGCTTCGATTGTTTTCTTTGTATGAAAGAAAGTTCTAGAGAAACACTCCCAACCAAAAAAAATATAAAGTACACAGGAAACACGATATCCATCGCTCGTAATTCTCGATAGAAAAACATCAATCTAAAGAAACATAACAATCAGACGAAACGAACAAAACAATTAATCTAAACGAACAACACAATTAATCTAAACGAACAACATAATCTAAACGAACAACACAATTAATCTAAACGAACAACACAATCTAAACGAACAACACAATTAATCTAAACGAACAACACAATTAATCTAAACGAACAACACAATCTAAACAAACAACACAATTAATCTAAACGAACAACACAATTAATCTAAACGAACAACACAATTAATCTAAACGAACAACACAATTAATCTAAACGAACAACACAATCTAAACGAACAACACAATCTAAACGAACAAAACAATTAATCTAAACGAACAACACAATTAATCTAAACGAACAACACAATCTAAACGAACAACACAATTAATCTAAACGAACAACACAATCTAAACGAACAACACAATTAATCTAAACGAACAACACAATTAATCTAAACGAACAACACAATTAATCTAAACGAACAACACAATTAATCTAAACGAACAACACAATTAATCTAAACGAACAACACAATCTAAACGAACAACACAATTAATCTAAACGAACAACACAATTAATCTAAACGAACAACACAATCTAAACGAACAACACAATTAATCTAAACGAACAACACAATTAATCTAAACGAACAACACAATCTAAACGAACAACACAATTAATCTAAACGAACAACACAATTAATCTAAACGAACAACACAATTAATCTAAACGAACAACACAATCTAAACGAACAACACAATTAATCTAAACAAACAACACAATTAATCTAAACGAACAACACAATTAATCTAAACGAACAACACAATTAATCTAAACGAACAACACAATTAATCTAAACGAACAACACAATTAATCTAAACGAACAACACAATTAATCTAAACGAACAACACAATTAATCTAAACGAACAACACAATCTAAACGAACAACACAATTAATCTAAACGAACAACACAATTAATCTAAACGAACAACACAATTAATCTAAACGAACAACACAATCTAAACGAACAACACAATTAATCTAAACAAACAACACAATTAATCTAAACGAACAACACAATCTAAACGAACAACACAATTAATCTAAACGAACAACACAATTAATCTAAACGAACAACACAATTAATCTAAACGAACAACACAATTAATCTAAACGAACAACACAATTAATCTAAACGAACAACACAATTAATCTAAACGAAAAACACAATTAATCTAAACGAACAACACAATTAATCTAAACGAACAACACAATCTAAACGAACAACACAATTAATCTAAACGAACAACACAATTAATCTAAACGAACAACACAATCTAAACAAACAACACAATTAATCTAAACGAACAACACAATTAATCTAAACGAACAACACAATTAATCTAAACGAACAACACAATTAATCTAAACGAACAACACAATTAATCTAAACGAACAACACAATCTAAACGAACAACACAATCTAAACGAACAACACAATTAATCTAAACGAACAACACAATTAATCTAAACGAACAACACAATTAATCTAAACGAACAACACAATTAATCTAAACGAACATCACAATTAATCTAAACGAACAACACAATTAATCTAAACGAACAACACAATCTAAACGAACAACACAATCTAAACGAACAACACAATTAATCTAAACGAACAACACAATTAATCTAAACGAACAACACAATTAATCTAAACGAACAACACAATCTAAACGAACAACACAATCTAAACGAACAACACAATTAATCTAAACGAACAACACAATTAATCTAAACGAACAACACAATTAATCTAAACGAACAACACAATTAATCTAAACGAACAACACAATCTAAACAAACAACACAATTAATCTAAACGAACAACACAATTAATCTAAACGAACAACACAATTAATCTAAACGAACAACACAATTAATCTAAACGAACAAAACAATTAATCTAAACGAACAAAACAATTAATCTAAACGAACAACACAATTAATCTAAACGAACAACACAATTAATCTAAACGAACAACACAATCTAAACGAACAACACAATCTAAACAAACAACACAATTAATCTAAACGAACAACACAATTAATCTAAACAAACAACACAATTAATCTAAACGAACAACACAATTAATCTAAACGAACAACACAATCTAAACGAACAACACAATTAATCTAAACGAACAACACAATCTAAACGAACAACACAATCTAAACAAACAACACAATTAATCTAAACGAACAACACAATTAATCTAAACAAACAACACAATTAATCTAAACGAACAACACAATTAATCTAAACGAACAACACAATCTAAACAAACAACACAATTAATCTAAACGAACAACACAATTAATCTAAACGAACAACACAATTAATCTAAACGAACAACACAATTAATCTAAACGAACAACACAATCTAAACGAACAACACAATTAATCTAAACGAACAACACAATTAATCTAAACGAACAACACAATCTAAACGAACAACACAATCTAAACGAACAACACAATCTAAACGA
Organism: Meghimatium bilineatum; assembly: GCA_034231615.1. NCBI lineage: Eukaryota > Metazoa > Mollusca > Gastropoda > Stylommatophora > Philomycidae > Meghimatium > Meghimatium bilineatum. Next base: position 43,186,881 of record CM067319.1, read on the forward strand.
ACAACACAATTAATCTAAACGAACAACACAATTAATCTAAACGAACAACACAATTAATCTAAACGAACAAAACAGTCAATCGAACGAAGAACATAATAAATCTAAGTGAAGAATAGAATCAATCCAACTTATTTACCCAAACCTGGCATAATAAGCACTTCCAATTTTCTCATAGGGAAGTTTTCACAAAAAAGTTGAACATGACAAATACTCGTAAAACGTATTTGATTTGATTTTCTTCGCAACAAGGACCTCTGTATCAGCAACCAACCATTTGTTTTTCAGACCGTGCCCAATGTTCAGACGACTGTCTTGTCACGTTATACACGCTTTTATCACACCAGGAAACAAATATAGAATTGAATAGAATAAATGTCTCTTAATCACTTGAAATCCTGTTTCATTCTCCCCAACAAAAACATGAACACTCACCTGTACTATGAAAAGTACATTTCCATAAAAAATTAATTGAGAAATTAAGTAGTCTTAGGATTTAATATTCCAGACATTCTTGAAGTATATGGTCTGCTGTCTAAGGTTTCTGTACTACACATGTACACATGGTTGTGTTGGTAATCTTGAACTTTGTATACATGTGGTTGTAGGTCGGTTGTGTCTTGCTTTGAGATATAGAATGACAATTTGTTCAGAATTTGGTAGTCAGTCTTGTGTTGGTTGGACAAGTTCGTAGATTTAAAGGACGAAGGAGGGGGGGGGGGGTGGTGGGTTAATAGTAGTTTCACCCTCAGGAAATCAGAACATTGCATTCAGTAATAAGGAGCCATACACAGATGAATGTCCATGTGGATCCGGAACCCAGATTCCAGAACACATACTTCAGGACTGCCCAACATACAAAGAGCAGAGACAGCAGACCTGGCCAGAGGATACAGACTTGAGGCAAAAGCTATGGGGCAGCCGCTCTGACCTGGAAAAGACAGTGGACTTCGCCTTGACGACAGGTCTGACGGTATAGCATGACCACATGCTGAACGCAGAAGAAGAAGAATTAATAAGGAGCAAAACTTGAACATTGACCCAAAAAAATTCATAGAGAAGAGAGAAAGACAAAAGAGATAATTCAGGATATGTTATCTTTATGCGTGAAAGTCACCAGCTGAACTTATTAAAAACACAAGAGACAGAGTTATGGAAAAACACGATCACATACACTACTTAGCACTTAATGTATTGATATTATACTATTGTTAACACACAAATAATCCATTTCTGCAACTTTTTATGTATTGAATATTTTGAGGGATCGTTGCAGAAAAATACAGGCGGTCCTGATAACATAAAGTTTAAGAATCACTGTTATAGTGTAAGGAAAAGTTGATGACGTAGTAGACGGCAATATACAGGAAAGTGCGTGTTTCTGGTATGGTCTGATTATTATATCGTACATGCTTCTGGCATATTATATATCTACCACATTAAGTCTGGTGTTTCCATTGTATGGAAATAAGATCATAAATTGAGGTAAGTTTTTGAGTGTGATAAGATGTAATATACTGTTATCTTGTACTTCATTTTTCACAGCATTGTTTACTTATACTGTAATATGATTTTTAACGTGAAAAACGAAGTTAGAAGACAGATTGTATGGTTTTGAGATGTGGATATATAGATGAATAGGGAGAACTTCATAGAAGCAGATGAAAGCAAAGAGGTTTATGCAACACTAAGTAGGAAAACAGAATTATTAAAAGAAATAAAAATCAAAGAAATAAAATATTTAATTCATATTAAAAGGCATGACACCTTGTTGAAGACATTACTCGAAGGTAGAATAGAGAGGCAACGAGTAAGAGGTAGGGGAGAGATACAAGTGGAAGGAAAACATCACGAGATTGACATATTACAGTATAACAGAGTGCACCACTAAGGCTAGAAACAGAAAATGTTCGAGGTCTATTACAGCCAACTTTCAATGCAAAGACAGCACCTGATGATGATTCCTCCTCTTTTTCCTCTGTGTTCGCTCTCTGATAACACCACGAAAATTCGCATGATTTCCGCCGGGGAGCAAGGAGTATGTTGTGCTATCGTTTGAGTTTGAGGCTGTGGACTAACACATCCGTTTTCTGCATGCCTTTAATTCGGGTGGGCTTCCCTGGCCTGTAACAGTCTTCCTATCTGTCACCAAGCGGCGAATCTGTATCGACTCTACTAGTATACACTTGGACTTGCAGGCAAAAATATGACCCTGGGTGACAGTCTTCGAGGATGCGGTAATCAGGGAGTAGACTTGGGTCTGCTTTGCTTCTCTGTCAGGTGTTCCGCTGTCAGTGAACTTGACTCGCGTAATTAGACGTATTGTACCTGTGCCCATCGGGTATTGAACCTTTTCTCATCTGCGAGTAAGCTTCCGATATAGGACACCCCTCGACAGTAGAGTTGGGTCTCGGTTACCCTCACCCTCTTAGCCGATGTGTCATTCACCGAGATTGTAAACTTAATTTGTCACCGTTTGAAAATCCAAATAATAGTGCCTATAATTGTCAAACCGTGACCGTCAAAATGGTACTGTCGGCGATCATGGTTTGACCATTATACTATTTAGACGGTCGAGGTCATTTTAGAATTAGAAGTATCAATCTTATCCTAAGCCATAGCTCTATGGGACACTGTATGAACTACAGAGGACAGTGAGTTTTATTAAGGAGACAGAATTACAGATATAGACATGTTTCAAGTGAACGAAAGAAGAAGAAGAATCCTAAGCCATGACCGGTCTGCGGTGTATAAGACATGTGCACAGAACACATAAACATGATATGAAAGGTCCATTCCGCCAAAGACGGATGTGTCGGGCCATTTGAACAAATAAAACGGCGACACAAGGAATTCCATTCGCTGGACTATATCCTGCTAGAAATCTAGTAGGGCCATTATTCTGCTACATTATTCTGCTATTAGCGCGCAGAAGAATGGTCACTCAGCATAGGACCGGTACTGTCAACAGAAGTGTAATGGCGGATACACTCAAGGAGAGATCGGAGCAACTATGGACGTGTCCAGTTTACAGGGATAATGATCCGATGACTAACTAACTAACTAACTAACTAACTAACTAACTAACTAACTGAGAGAGATCCATTGGAAGTTTGAGAATGAACGCTGAAGAAGAAGAAGGAAGACCCATTTTCATTATTTCGTTGGTATGCCATGGCTGTTTTTGTTTGTTTGTTTGTTTTGCTTTCGCTCCATTGTAACCATCACGGATATCACTGCGATTTCCGTCGGGAGCGTGATTACGTTGTGCCACCGTTATGCGCCTTGTAGGCCTAGCACATCCGATTTCGGCATGCCTTGACAATTCGGGTGGGCTACCCTTAGCCTGTGACAGCCTCTATATCTGTCTCCAGGCACGCATAGTGGCGACTCTTCGCCCAGACGATTTTTGCTCTCGTCTGACTCGTACGAGGTGTTCCACTGTCTATGAACTTGCCTCGTGTAAATTGGACGTGCTGTGCCTGTGCACATTGGGTACTGAACCGTTTCTCAACCATGAGCCTGGTTCCTTAAGGGGAAGAACTCAACAGAGGAGTTTGACCCTGGCTCTTTCGCCCTCTTAGCCGAGGTGTCATTCACCGACATAGTGTACCCCTTGTCCAAGTTCGAGTCTCACACCACGCGTTTGAGAGAAAGGCGTTCTCGAGCTGGGCGTCCTTGTCCCAATAGCGCCTGAGCCCATCAGGTACTGAACCCTTTCTCTCTTCAAGTGTATTTCCGGTGTAGGAAAACCTGACAGTAGAGTAGGGCCAGGACTACCATCGTTGTCACTTTCTTGCCTAAGCCCATCGGGTACAGAACCCTTTCTCTTCGCGAGCATATTTCCGGTTTAGGAAGGCTCGTCATTAGAGTTGGATTAGGTCTTCTTGCTTTACCAAACGCCAGTGAATGGGTCTGGGTCTCTGCCTGTAAGGGACACAGGTAACTAGAGGCTCGTCTCGAGCTGACGGAGCTTGTAGATGCCCTTTCCTAGGGACTTTTCACTTTCTATTTGCAGTTCGCGCTGCCCTCTAGCGCTGTTCTGCCCTTTCATTGTTTCATTGTACTCTGTATGAAATCTATTTGTCTCTCGCCATGCATCTACCTTTACGTGCATTTTACATTGGCCGCCCATCCAATGTTCGGACTGAGCTGACTAGCTTCACTGTATGTCGACAGTGTCGTTATATGTGGTGATGCTGATGGTGTCGGAGATATTGTCTGTCTCTTGTGCAGTCAAATCTCTTTCCATCTGCTTCCTCCACATTCTCGGTCACGATCCCCAAATGATGTGGCCAGAATTAGCTCAAGTTCCGTGTTTCTGTTTCCAGGGTGCACCGCGTGGAGGTACATTTGGGATCTTGGTTTTCTGCTAACCCTGGGTCCGCCTAGAGTAATGCGTTCCCTTTGCACCCCAAATAGCTGTTTTTAGAATGTGCCTCGAAAAAATAGTAAACAGCGAACCGGCATGCTCAGCAAAAAGTTCTCTGATATAATTAGCAATTGTGTTTTTTGTGGCAACACGGTTTGTTAGTGACTTGATTTCGATGACGGCTCGAAAGCTGCGCACATTACAACAACGCTGAAATGAAACTGCATAATATTAAAAAGTTGAAATGTAGGCCTCTTTTCCCGTAATGAACCGAATGAAGTCCTAATTAATTCTTGACAGAGGTCTTCTAGTTCCGACAGTATCGCCTAAGCTATCAGTGGTAGCGTATTCTTCAATTCTACGGTGAATTGTGTGCACGTAGGCGGTCAAGCGTAGGCCAGAAGAAACGCTTCAATGACTACATGAAGAGATTTCTCAAACCCTGTAAGTCTGGCCAAAACTCATGGGAAACCACAGTTCTTAACTGTCAAGATCAGATCTAAGGGCGCATTAGAATTGTTGAACAAGATAGAGTAATGGAGTCTATTAAGTAGGGACAAAAAGTAATAAAAGATCAGGTTGTTTTCCCTCATCTCAAGATCTAATACATTCCAAACTCACAATCAAACCAAACTTGATCCTTCTTAATATCATGCTCAACTTCGCTTGCGAAGGAGGAACAACAGCACCATTTTTCAGATTCATATTTATTTTATTATTTTGCCTACTATATAAATATATCCGTGTCTGTATATATTCGTTTTATTAGTAAATATACATTTCGTACAAAATTTCCGTATAGTGAACCCCGTCAATATGATTGGTGTATACGTTTTTATCGTACTTTATCTGCCATAAAGTTTCCTCAACTAATAATTGAAGCGTGTCTTTCTTCAATTATATGGCCCTGCTAGCTCATTTGGTCATTCTGCTAAAAGTGACACATTTGACGTTTCAGGTGAATTTCATTGGTAACCTTGTGTATACTTTGTGTTAAGAGCCAATGAAAATCACAAAAAAGTAAAATGCGTCACTTTGGAGGGATGGTTAAAAAATTTAACTCACATGTCTTATATCTCACAGGATTGGTGGTCACGAATGCAAGTAGCTTCTGTAGTGATGCAACTGTATTTACTTAAACTATTTCCCCCTTAATATATGAATTGATTTTTGCCTTCTTAAATAAACTTTAGTCTAATTTCAAGGATTGCAGGCAGCTTGCAAACAAGTCTTATGGAAATATTTTTGAATGCATGCTTGACCCCAAACATAGGCCCACTGACTAGTCTGACATAGCGTCACACATTTTGGCTGATGCGACTGGTTCGAATTTTTGGTCGGTCACTTTGCGTATGCTAATTAGTTAGTCGTAGGATCATCATCACTGCAAACTGGACACGTCCATAGTTGCTCCGATCTCTCCTTGAGTGTATCCTCAATTACACTTCTGCTGACAATACCGGTCCTATGTTGGTTGACCATCAAACCTCTGCGCCCTCGAAAATGTTAACTTCTAGCAACCCCACATTTCAAACCCTGATTTTTAATCCTGGCTATTGAAAGGGAATCATCATCCACACTAGTCCCACTCTCGGGTGCTATATCTTCTAAAGAGTTCAAAACATCAGCTCGATCCATTGTCCCATTCCCCTGTGCCACAATCGCGAATGACGCCAGTTGATCTGCTCTTTCATTGTCTCGAACACCCATATGTCCCGGCACGAAAATAAATCTAACTACTTTCAGCCTCACATTTCTCAAGACCTCATTCCACTGTTCGCGAACAAGACCCATCTGCACCTTCGTAATCATAGTCATAGTCACTCAAGATACAGACCTGCGTTACCTTATGTGTGCATATCCACTCAAATGCCCTTGTTACCGCCATAGCTTCCATGATCATGCTACTCGTAGTAACCGCAAAGGCCCCATTCTCCTGATGGTTTTACCTGCGAATTGAGATGTGAAGGCCCAAACACTGCAAACATGTCCAATCACAGATCCATCAGTGTATATAATCACATCTCCCTCTTTGGCATTCTCACTGATCAAAGCCTGCATTTCTTCCTCCACAGCTGTGTGACACCATTCTCAGCATTCCCTGCTAAGTGATATTACTACTCTCAAACATGTTTCAAAATCTGTTGGTAGACTTATACATTCCACACCTGATGTCACATCGTGCAATCTGCACACGCTTTGTATGACATCCTTGGCACGCCCCATCCACGATATCCCTCTCTTAAGTCTGCTGTCTTTAACTTTCTGTATTTCGGAATGCAACGAGTGTTCCTTATCGGCATGTATTTGAAGGTACGCCAGTGCACGGCAATACTGTAATATGTGCTCTACTGTTGGACAGTCAAGTAGGTACCGCATAGCTCTTGTCGATATGTCTCTTGTGCACCCAAGTATGATACGCATTGCTGCATTCTGGATTCTATCCAGTCTTTCGATTTGAGTTTGGCTAAGAGTCAGAATTGCCAGTGCATATTCCACCACCACAAAACCCTGGTACAAAAGAAATAACAACCTCTGCTCACACTGCACAGCAGCCATAACCTTCATTGCTGTTAAGCCCTTGACTGCCCTTACGATAACGTGGTCAACATGTTCCTTGAAACCCATACTTCTGTTTAAAAAAAACAACACACACCCAGATTTCACACTGTGCTGGTTCTTTCTAAACTTTTCCCGGACAACAAAAAATGTGGCATGGGTGTCTTTACCGTGTGCTTGTTCAAGGAAAAACACGCCATGAATACCTTAGATGGGTGTACTACTGCTCTCGTATATCTACACCAATTTGTCAGTTTGTCCAGCTCCTTCCGTAGTTCCACGACGCACTCTTCTCGACCTGCCCTGTCTATACACCAGGATGTCAACAGCGTACGACATCGTTCTGTCAGCACCTGTGATTTGATTGATAGTGATATGTACTATGTATATATTGAAAAGCACAGGAGATAGAGACGATCCCTTTGGCAGACCATGGCTAATAACCGTTGGTACTGATACCCAGTTACCACATTTAAGAACTACTATTCTGTGCATCAGAGCCGCATCAACCCACCGCACAACAGAAGGATTTACTCCAAGATTTAACAGCTGGCTCATCAAGATATTAAAGGATACCCTATTGTAAGCATCCTCAAGATCAATTGCGACAGCACATGTCTCCATGCGCGAATCAAACCCTTCAAAAACAACCTGGGCAAATATGGCTGCATTCTGCCATGTCTTCTTTCCTGGGTGATACCCTCATAACAACGATGCATATGCTGCATATTGCTAGTCAAAGAGATGATGGTTCAGTCGAGAGGAGGGACTCTCTATGCAACCAGTTAGCAGAACCTATTACTGGCAAAGGATTTGATATAGCTAATAAACAAGGATTACATAGGTACAGATCACATATTGGTATATTTATTTGGTGGCTAAAAACGTTGTTTAATGTGGTTTTTGATTGTGGTAGACAGCAACAACAATCTTGTTTTTAATGGAGGTTTGTGGTACAAATAGACAATCTTCTTTTCCTTGCTGTCGATAGTACCAATATACAATCTTGTTGTATTGAGATTAGCGGTACAAATAGACAATCTTGTTTTTTATTGAGGTTGATGGTACCAATAAGCAATATAGTTTTTATAGAGGTTGGCGGTACAAATAGACATTTTTAGGACAATACAGACGTTTCAGACGTCTTGGGAAAAATCTGTTTTTGCACCATTCATTTATAATTTCAACTAGCTCTTCTTTTTCGTGCACGCGTCGGTCGTGCGTACACATCAATTGCTGTCTCCGCAACGAAGGTTGGCTGCAATGGTACCTCCACCATCCTGTCTCTTTCTTTGGTGGTGCACTTTGCTAGACTTTAACCTGTCCTTCTCGTGATATTACCCTCCTACTTGTATCTCTGCCAACTTCTTGATCGCCTTTTCTCAACTTTACTCTCAATGAGGTCTTCAGCATAGTGTCATGTCAATTTAATACCGGTATGTCAAAAATAATTTATTTGTTTCATCATTATATCCTTCAATAGATTTTTTACATACGAAGTATTTTCAAAACGTCTATCTATCTATCTATCTATCTATCTAT